>CM053592.1:138744997-138787808 GCA_028646515.1 Pseudochirops corinnae
ACTTGAAGGTCCTTAAAGAACTTAAGTGACATTTTCCAAGGTTACACAGGTAGTAAGCTTTAGAGAGAGAATTCAGACCCAGACCATTGACTTCAAAACCAGGGCAATTTCTACTTTCCTGTGCTACCAGTATCTTAAGGACCTGTCTGCTCTTTAAGTTTTAAGTTTCACTTAGTAATTTTCCAAGTGATAACTGCTATATATGCCAGTGACCTGAGCTGCTCTGCTTGAGTGTCCCCCATGCTGCTTGCTGACTCCTGTCTTTATACTGAAAATACTCTGTTTGATAATGCCCTCAGTGTTAGGGGTGTGTGTGTGTGTGTGTGTGTGTGTGTGTGTGTGTGTGTGTGTGTGTGTGTGTGTGTGTGTGTGTGTGTGCGCATGTGCACAAACGTGAGTGTTGGGGGATACTAGTTCTGGCTTTATTGCCTGCGAGACTCTGCTTCCTTAAGTTGTTGACACATTCTTAATTAGTTTTTTCAAGGATTTCCCTATGTAAAATAAATGAATGAACAGTTTTAAAATAGGATTGGGATAAGAACTGGACCTGTGATTTCATTAATATAGGGAATTCTAAGAAGAGGAAATTCCTTCTACTTTCTACCAATTCACATTCTCTGAAATTTTAGAGCTACTTGAAGAACTGAGATAGTAAGAGACTTGTCTGGGGTCATAGAACCATCCTTCATCACCAATAGGACTTGGATCCATATCTTCTCATTCATTATTCTTTATTCACTAGGACAAGTGTGCTTGCTCTCTCTCTCGCTCACTCTCTCTTTCTCTCTCTCTCTCTCTCCACCCCCGTCTTTGTCTGTCTGTCTTTCTCTCTCTGTCTCTTTCTCACACTCCCTCTTTATCTCTCTCCTTTTTATTTAAAAATTTAAGATCATCTTAAAAGCAAACATCTTACTTGAAAAAAAATATTTAAAATGAATCTGTTTATAACAAAGAGTAGACCAAAGATCTGGTTTTGACTGTTTATGTGTGAATAATGACACATATAATAAGGACACATTCAGTGCTTTGACTAGAGAAAGAGCCAGTGTTCTTGAGGGACCAGGCCTCCACAAGAGAAGATTCTCCTTCGTCATATGACTCAGGCGATAAATTAAAAATTTTTTAAAAAGCTAATTTCCTAAGGGAAGCAAATAATTCCCATCCTCTTCACTGAGCACTTAGTAGCTTTCTACTCCTCTAGCCATGTACCATTGGACATTATTTCTGTCTCTCTATATCTTGTTCCCTCTCTAGACCATAAGCACCTTAAGGTCAGGGACTGTGTTTTTCTTATTTGTATTCCTAGCCCTTAGTACAGTGCTTAGCACAGTTAAGCACATAGCAGGTCCTTAACAAAAGTTTGTGGACTGATGTCTAGTTTTTAAATTAAAATCCTCTTGTGATTTTTCATGATGGTATATAGTGGACCCTGGTTTCTTAAAGGATATGTATGCCTTTAGAGTATATACCGCCCCCATAAGAGAGTTGTGAGAGAAGGACTGATAGAAAGAAAGAAACTGAGCTTGACAGGATCTGCTTGAGCTTATACTCTAAAGGCATATCCTTTAAGAAACCATGGTCCACTATACACCGTCATGAAAAATCACAAGAGGAATTTAATTTAAAAACTGGACATCAGTCCATAAACTTTTGTTAAGGACCTGCTATGTGCTTAACTGTGCTAAGCACTGTACTAAGGGCTAGGAATATGAATAAGGAAAAAAAAATGATGCTTACCCTCAAGGAGCTTCAAATCTAACAGAAGAAGACCACACACAAAAGAAAGTTGAAAGATAGGTAGGAAGGGGGAGGGAAAAATAAGCACTAATGGTGAAGTTCAGTTCCAGGAGGGGGGAGCTAGGTGAATAGAGCACTGGTCTTGGAATCAGGAAGACTCATCTTCACAGGTTCAAACCTGACCTCAGACAGTTACTAGTTTTATGACCCAGGGCAAGTCACTTCACCCTGTTTGCCTCAGTATCTGATCTATAAAATGAGATGGAGAAGAAAATGGCAAACCACTATAGTATCTTTGCCAAGAAAACGCCAAATGAGGTCACTAAAAATTGGGCATGACCAATATGACTGAACAACAAGCAATCCAAGGAATCAGGTGATTCAAAATGAAACCCTCTTTAAGGGTATGCTTTGAAAGGAATTCTTTGCTCTTCCCTCCAGCTGTACAATAAAAGGGGCAGAAGATACTGAAAGTACTAATGAGGTAGGAGCACTAACCTCACGGGATGATCAATTTCTGGACAACATGATTTCCTGGGAGCATGATTATCATAGAGCTTATTCCAAGAAGTGCCATTGGGGGGATATAAAGTTGATTGGCCTAGGAACCCTATTTAAATGAAGGTTTTGACGGGAGTTCTTTGTGGCATAACATGGCAGACTGTTATCTAACATAGCTGTTTCCTTCACCAAGAAAAACATTAAAATATCGGTTTTTCCTTTGGATTTACTTTACAAGAATAGATTTTGGTCATTGTTTTCCCCAGGTTTCCGATATGTCACCTGTCAGTCTCAGAATTGCTCTGATAGAACACCCACGATTCCGTTTGCCAACAGCATTGACCACAGTTCCCTGACTGTGCAGGACGACTACATATTCTTCAAGGTAAACGCAAATTAATTCCCATATGTGTTCAACTGAAGGAATGTGACGTTCTGGACCAATAGAAGGGAGGCAGATGAGGACCCTATGAAATGCTATTTCTTCTGGGAGAAAATACTGAAAGCTAACTTTACAATTCAATTCTGAGATAAAAACTACATCAATAGTATCCCTTTTTAGAGAGATTTCTGGTTCCAAAAGCACTTTATCAACATTATCCTGTTTGATGGACAGCAAACTTAACAAGCTTAAAGAAGGGGAAGGGAAAGAAATAAGCATTTATCTAATGCCTACTATGTATCAGGCACTTTGCTAAGCACTTTACAAATTCTGTCTCATTTGCTCCACACAAAACCCTAGGAGGTAGGAATAATTATGATCCCTACTTTACAGTTGAGGAAAAAAAATGAGTCAAATCAAGGTTAAATGACTTCCTTGGGATAGGTATCTGAGGTCAAATTTGAACTCAGATTTTCCTAACTCCAAGCCTAACTCCACTGAGTTACCTAGATGCCTTGCTAATGCAAGACTGTTTTTCGCATTTTATAGATGAGGTAGAGTCAGAAGCTCAGAGACCAGAAGTATCCTCCCCCTATGGGAGACTTTTCTTGGTGCCCCCAACTCTCTTCTTGAAATTACCTTGTGTTACATTGTATATGCTTATCTATACGCATAGTTTGTCTTTGCAATAGAATGTAAGTTCCTTGAGGGTAGAGACTGTTTTCATCTTTGTATAGCCTATAAATAGTAAAAAACATTTTTTAAAAAGTTAATTGAATTGAATTGAACTTTCCTTATTTAGGGTCCCGTACCTCCTAAGCAGCAGAAACAGAATTTGAACCTTGGTTTTCTTAATGCAGATCCCAGGATCCCAGAAACTTGGAGTTGGAAGGAATCTTGGAGCTTACATAGTCCAAACCATAGCTGAGCAGAAATCCAGTCTCCCTGATAGAAAGTAATTGTGACCTTAAGCCTTCTCTTCTATTGCCAGTGCCTCCATCTGATTTTTATAATGCATATTCTCTGCGACCCTTATTATCATCCTTCTCTCCTCCCTCTGGACCAGGAGTTTTTGACCTTTTTTATATATTATGGATTCTTTGGGCAGTCTGATGAAGCCTATGAAGCCATTCTCAGAAAAATTTTAAATACATAAATTAAAATACTAGGGATTACAGTAAGAAAATATATTGGAATATAGCTATCAAAATATTTTTTTAAAGTTCACAGACCCCAGATGGAGAATTCTTGTAGTCTGTAGACACTACAGTTCATTACAAACCTATAGAAAATATGGCTCCCAGAAATCAAGACAAATATGCCATATTTGTTCTAACCAGTGATCTTACCTCTATGCTACAATGGGTCCTAGGGTTTTCCAAAGATGATGTCCCAAGTATCTCAATCTTTGTGTTGTTGTTGCTGGTGGTGATGGTTCATTTATTCTTTTCTTTCTCTCTTTCTTTCTTTCTTTCTTTCTTTCTTTCTTTCTTTCTTTCTTTTTTTCATTCAAGTATGATGGCCAGGTAGAACTCATTCAGATCCTAGCTAAGAAAGAAGCAAGAATTATCTTCTTCCATAGCTAGTTTGCTTGATGAGGATTAGGAAATGAGTACCACCCTGTAATGGTAATTAATTTAAATCAAAGACACCCACACCCATTTTCTTGGTAACAATGTTCTGGGTGTCCACATGGCAGGAACTACTTCTCACCATGAACAAACTGTGAAATGGATTTAGAAATAAATTTCCTAAAGAAAATCCTCTCTCCTGAGCCTTGCCTTGCCTTGTTTGGAGGTTACATTGTTTATAACTCCCCAACAGCTACAATTCAGATCTATTTCACAGCTAGTGTATAGTGAGAAGTGGTTCTCCCCATGTGAGCGTCATGACTGCCAAACTTAGCAAAATGGGTGATGCCTTTGACAGGGCAGAATCCAAAATGTGTTAGCACATCTTGAAGATCCAGGAGAGGTAATTGACCTGCTTTGATTTCAGATTTGAGTAACAAAAATATGTAACATTTATTATAGATGGATGTTGACATAGATAAATACAGACTGTGTGTCAATGTAACCAGAGAAGCCAGCAGTCTTCCTGCCATGTATATTTGTATATTTCTGAGCTGTGGTGAAGGGGACATTGAGCTGTCCTTAGTATAGTCTGATGCCTCCAGGGATATTTCCCATAGTCCTTTCTGAACATATTATAGGTTATTTAGGTTTATTGAAGATAATAACAAAAAAATGCAATGTAAGGTAATAGTTCCTAATGATTAGAGTTGTCCATAATTGGAATGCAGGCTGCTTCCAGAAGTAGAGCCTCACATCTCTGGATGTCTTCAATTAGAGGTAAGATAACCACTCTTTTGTTATGTCACAATCAATCAAATCAGTCAATCAGCAAGCATTTATTAAGTGCTTATTCTGGGTAAGGCACTGTGCTGGCAAAATAGTCTCTGCCCCCAAGGAACACACTTTCTGAAGGGAGAAAAATGAATAAGGGATTTGAGTAACTGGATAATTTCAAATAATTTCAAATAACTGCCTTTCTATTCAATCCAATGGGACTCAATGATTCTTTGATGTCATTAAGGTGCAAAAGAATAAAGCAGGTAGAGACTGTGTCATTAACTTGCATCTGTGAAGTGTGTGTGTGTAGATAAACAGATACACATATATATGGGTGTCCTTTCTTATTAATAGCAATAAAAATGATGCTATTGATTGAGTTTTTATGGTGCTTTAGGAAACACAAATCTCTTCCTTCATAGCCCATAATTTATTTGAAAGAATGATAGACTTTGACTTAGGAGACCTTGATTCATTCTACAGTCTTGGCAATGAATATGTAACCATGGGTTAATTGATTAATAATAATAATATTATTAATAATCATGTCCATAATTAATTATTATATTAATTTTAAGTAATTTTAGTAAATTATTAATAATATGATTAATAAATAATGATGATAACTTTCTGTGCCTTACTTTCTTTTAGTGTGAAATGGATTCAAATAATATTTGTACTACCTGCCTCAGAGGACTATAAATGGGGAAAGTGCTTTATAAACCTTAAGGTGAAATAAATGTTATTGTTAGCAAGCCTGTCGCATGGAAAGTGTAAACATCATTAATTTCATTTTGTTAATGACTTGAAGTCATTTTTTTATTGACTTCTGGATAGGACTCTGAATAAGTGCCGAGTTCAAATTCTGTCTCTGACACTTACTAGCTATGGGGCTATAGAAAAACCATTTAACTTCATTACCTGTAAATTAAGGATAATGATACTCATAGTAGCCAACTGACAGAGTTGTTCTAAGGCTCAACTGAGATGATGGATGTAAAATGCTTTACTAGCCTTAGAGCACTTTATTCATGTTCCTTATAATTGTTATCATTATTAGGAAATATGTCCAGGGAGGAAAGTTACACCACATAACCACGAAGGTCACCTCACAAATAAGTAGCAGTCAGAACTTGATACTATGTCTCTAGCTCATGGATACTTTCTATCTGGCTGCTTCCCTTTAGGGGAAAAAAATAAATGAATTTCCTTTTAGCATTTAGACTAGAGAAACTGATTTCCCTTGAAAGGCAGTATTTTTGACAGCTCGATATGACAAATCAAGCTGATATTTTAAAATTAAATAAATAAAAATAACAACTGTCTAGTTTTCCTCTTATCTGTCAGTTAATAAACCAGAATCCTAAAGGCTTCTCATTTACTATTCAGTGAAAAAAAAAAGGTTTTGTAATGAAAAAGTGACTTAAAGCAGTTCAAATGTTACACTTTTTGATGTGTATTAAATATTCAGGCAGGTAGATCTAATGTCATATTTCATCTCTATTTCAACAGACAAAGGTCAAATTTGCATCTTTCAGCAAGAACTGGGTTATTATTATTATTATTATTATTATTATTATTATCATTATCATTACTCTTTTATATTTAGTATACAACCCTTTAAGAAGAAGCATGGTTCAGTCATAGAATCCCTGGACTAAGAATCAGGAGATGTGGAATTTTGTCCCTGCTATCCCAGGGACTTGTGGCAAGACATTTCACAATTCAAGGCCTGCGTGCCTTCACCTCTGATGTAAAAATAATGTAATAAATCATCTCTAAATTCCTTTATAATTCTAACATTCTAGGTGCTAGGGTCCCTTTCTGCTCTAATCTTGCATGTTATATCCTTCCATCTCTGACATTCTCTGACATTCTATTCTAAGTTTTCATAGTTTCTAGTTGTTACAATTTATTTTCTGTAATTTAATCTTCCTTCTGGCTCTAACATCATCCTATGTTCTAATATTCTTTCCAGGTCTAACCTTCTGTGTCCTTCTGTTTGTGTTTTATACATTTCTAAATATACTGACTTTTGATATGGACAACCTTCTGAGTATTTATCTAATCCAGCAGTTCTTAACCTGGGTTCATTAACTAGTGGATTTGTCTACATATACATAGATGTATATATAATGCATGCATACATATATAAAATATACATATATTTGATAATTTTATTTAAATATAATTGGTTTCCTTTGCCATTCTTTGTATTTTATACCTTTAAAAACATTGCCCTTTTGTCCATATGACCAAAAACAAAAAATTAAGAACCCCTGATCTAATCATTGTGTCTTCTTGCTTTTCCCTTTCATTAAATTAGGCAAGGTTGAATGCCTTTTTTTTTGCCTTGTCTTGCAAAAACATAAAAATAAAATAAAATGGGTTTTTCTCCATCTACACTCCTAATATTGCTCCATTGAATTTTCTTCCTTACAATCAGTAGAAATCCTGAATGCTTCCTCTTTGAACCATTGATCAATCAATCCATGATCAAATAAATGATTTGTTCTGCTCCTTATGAGGAGTAAATAATATAAGTGACTTTGGTTTTTTTACTCCAGATTTTTAGCATGCAACCAGTTTTTTTTCACTCATTATACCTGGCAGTCTCTGAATTATCCTAATCAGCCATCCTCAAATCCTTCTTTTTTGGTGATTTTTTTGGTGATTAATAGGTCATGATTTTTGAACTTGCAAGCATGAGTGTGGTTGTGTTTGCCTGTGTGTATGTGTGTGTGTGTGTGTGTGTGTGTGTGTGTGTGTGTGTGTGTGTGTGTGTGTATCTCCCAAGCAACAAAGAAGAATGGCAGTTCAGGCACCAGAACTTGATAGGAGACAAAATCCAGAAATAAGGAGCCGGTAATAAAATCCATGCCCTCAAATGTCTATATGTATTTAAGTAACAAACAAGAGGAAAAAGAGATCCCATTTCAAGTAGACAAATTAGACCTCAAATTATCACTAAAACTCAATTAAAAGAAATGTAAGGCTGGACTATAAATTTAGATAGGTATACATTATTTGAAAGAAACAAGGCAGGGGAGGGAAGAGAAGGGAGAGGATTATATATTAAGAAATTATGTGAAGAAATCCAGAAGACATGGTGGGGAGCATAAAGAGGGAATATTTGAGTAAAGGATGCTAGAAAGAGAATGAGAAGTGAGTATGTAATTGAAATATACTTTAAACAATAGAGAAAGAAAGAGGAAATAGATCAGAAGTTTTGGAAAGAGATCACAAGTGTGGCATAGGGGCATAATATCTTTGTGATGGGTGTTTCAGTGATTCACGAGCTACTGTCAGTGATATCTGAAATATGGTGGAAAATGGGAGAGATACCTGAAGATTAGAGAAATAAAAATGTCCCGATTTTCCAAAAATGGGGAGACAACAAGGATAGCAAACTATAAGATAATGGATTTCTAAAAATTCTAGAGTGAATCATCAAACAGATGATGCTCATGATATGGTTTGAAAGTGAATCAGTGATTGCCAGTAACTAGTATGATTTCATCAAAAACAGGTCAGACTAGACTGATTTCCTATTATGACAAGATTACTTAAATAAAAAGATGAAGAAAATACATAATTTATGTAGATTAGTATCTCATACTTTTCTTGTGGATGAGGTAGAATGATACAAACTATACAATAATACAGTTAGATGAATTCAGAGGACATTGGATAACCAGATACAAAGAGTAATGGCTAATCGTTTAATGTCATCATTTCAGGAGGTTTCCAGTGGAGTGCCTCAGGGAGATATGTTAGCTACGTGATGTTTATCTTATTGATCAATGACTTAGAAATCAGCATAGATGGAATATTGCTTAAATAGGCAGGTGACAGAGGTGCTAGGAGGAATAGCTAACTTACTGGACAATAAATTTAAGATACCAAAAGGTAGGGGGTAGCTAGGTAGAAGAGTGAATAGAGCATCGACCCTGGTGTCAGGAGGACCTGAGTTCAAATGTGACCTCAGACACTTAACACAAAACTAGCTGTGTGACCTTGGGTAAGTCACTTAACCCCAATTGCCCTACCTTCCCCCCCCTCAAAAAAGGAAAAAAAAAAAGATACCAAAAGGTATGGACAAGCTAGATCTTTGGGACTTAATAGGATAAAATTCAGTGGAGATAAATGTAAAGGCTTACAAACAGATGTAGAAAAACAAACAGCAACAAAATCAGCTTCCCAAATATGAGAGGAGGTAGGCTTAGTTATTTTCCAGTTGTTCTAGAAAGATGTTTGTTTTATTGGACTGTAAGCTCAATATGAATCAGTGTGATATAAAGAGCAAAGAGTTATTGTTACTTTATGCAATATTAGTGAATTGGTTTCTGAAAAAGGTGAGAGATGTTCCCACTATGTTCTACCCTCTGGAGTTTTTGGTTCAGTTCTGGGTTCTATAGTTTAAAAAGTGTGAGCTAGCAGGTGAGGAACCTGCAGCCTCGAGGCCCCATGTCCTCAAGCGCGTCCTTTGACTGAATTCAAACTTCACAGAACAAATCCCCTGAATAAAAGGGGAGCTGCTAGAGACTGTCCAGGAAGATAAAAGACCTTTAGTCTATATAATATGAGAATTAGTTGAAGGAACTGGAGATGTTTAGCCTAGAGATAAGAAGTGTCAGGGGACATGAGAGTTGTCTTCAATTATTTGATGAGCTGTCATGAGGAGAAAGGATTATGCTCATCTATCCCCAGAGAGGAGACTGTGTGGAAATTACAATAAAAGAAAATTCAGGGTAAATGTAAGAGGGAAAAAAAGTTCTGACCATTAGAGCTATCCAAAAGTGGTAAGTTTCTCTTCCATGAAGGTCATTAAGCAGAGGCTAGTTGACCCATTTTCTGGTGTATTATACTGGTGATGTATATTATACATGTAATGGACTGTATAACTCCTGAGATTTCTCCCAAAGCACAAAGCCTATTACTTGTTCTTGTCTATGACCTGGTATCTCCACTGGCTGGCTATCATTAGGTTTCCACAAGAGTTCTCCACCTCACTTGAGGTGACCTTAGATTCTTAAAAGCCCTTGAACCATGAGCTCTACCAGACTACAAAACTAGAAAAGCATGAAGTGTAGTCCTACAATAGAAACAATGAGTCCTTTCTTAAGATCATCTTAGGTCAGATATGAGAGGCCATTACCAGTTTGGCCAAGGGCAATTTATCTTGCAGCCAAAATACCCCCTTAGAAAGCATCTGCTAAGGCATATATGATCTTCACCAGTGAAGAGAGGACCCATTATATAAAATTACAGATTCTTCAAGGGTGGAATTATTGAGGTGACGTGGGACAAGTTGGTGTCAGAAAACATTATGATCTCACAGGACTGTTATAAGTAAGACTCAAGAGATATCTCAGTTTAAAACATATTGTGACCATATTGCTCTATCTGTTAACTATTATTATTGTTATTATTAATTATTGTACATTAACTATTACACATGGTGTCCCAAAATTTCTAGTGTACTTTTCTGTTATTAAAAACTTTAAACTTATTTAACCTTTTGGATTACCCTGTAGTAGAATTATTAGCCCTTCTATCAATATATTGTTATATATTTTTAATTGATTCCTGGAAATGTCCAAAAGTAATTATCTACTTGAGAGCATCTCCCTAAATATTTGTACTGTGTATTGGTTATTTTTCCCATAAATCTGATTGAATGGATTGAATAAACAAACTTGATATATGCCTGTTCTTCCCATTAGGCAACGACAGCAAATCGGACAAAATACTACGTATCTTATCGACGCAATGAATTTGTTCTTATGAAGCTACCAAAGTACGCACTGCCCAAGGTAAGTATAGTGCTGTGCTCATTCCTCCTCATGCTCTGGCTGGTTTGCAGATTGCCTTATGAGTAATTATAACTCCTAAGGCCATTGTATAATGAAAGGTTTTTGGTACACATAATGATTTTTCTTTTGTGGAGGATGGTAAGCTTTGCAGCTCTTCTGCCAAGATGGAAGAAATAAACTTGGTACCAACAACTACTTTGGAGATGGTATCATTAGGAAACAGACACAGGAAGCAGCAGTCAAGTCTCTCCACATGGAGGGGTGTGCAGTTAGATGGGATAAGGCAGTTACAAAAAGGCACATGTTAGCTCATTCTAAGCAAGAACTTTCTAACCATCAATCCAGTCCAACTATGAAATAGGTCATCTATTGAATCAATGAGTTCCCTCTTACTGAGGTAAAATGACCTCTTGCATAGGTTATTATAAAGGGGGTACATACCTGAGGGAAAGGTTGAATGGCAAATTCCCTTCCATGTCTAAGATTCCATAATTCTCATTTTGAAATGCCTTAAGTATGCTGAATCTTGTGCTAGGCAATGGGGAAGAAAAAAGTTTAGAGAAGACACAGCTTTCTCTAGGAGAGAGGGAAGACTATTTAGGGACTTTAAAAACGGATTAAAATGCATGATTATTACAATTTAATTTTAAGATACTTAACAGTGCAATTTTTTATACTCCCTATTAGTTTGAAAGTTCTCTGAGGGCAGAAGCTACCACACAGCAAGAGTTATGGAGGTAATTAAGTCAGAATTTCTTTTGTTCTATGCAATACAGCTCTATTAATTCCGGCTTTAGTCATGTTAGTAGGTTTGTTTTGGAATTTGACTGCCATGTCACTTTGTTGACAAACTCATTGAGCTTGCAGTATAATAAAATTCCCAGTGGTTTTCTCGCTTGAACCTAGTCCCTTTTATCCCAGAAGCTAGATTTTAGTGGTAGAGACATTAGACTTTGATATCAGTCCTTGTGCAAAGTACCTTTCTTAGCAGTCTTGTCCAAGCAATGACCTCACCACTTCACTAAATAATAATGGCAGTACTTGATTCAGAAGTTCCATCGTTTCATTATGTGTGGGTGGTACCCCCAATTGACGTACATTAGAGCTACTGCACACCTGATTTTCACATGATCTATTGTGGCCAAAAATTCATGTCCTAATAAGGACAAACCTCTTATGACAAACATCCCTGACTTTGGCTAGGCTGCTCCTTAGACAACATGCAATGCTGCCAACCTCTACACTTAAAGCTTTTCTAGTTTAATTAAACTTACCAGGCCTTGACTTGGGTGACAGAGGACAGTTATTTTAAAGAGCTCTCCAATTTGTTTTTTTTTTTTTGGGGGGGGGGATTGAGAAACTCTATCAGGCTGTCTAGAAAAGGTAGAAAACCAAGACTTAGGAAATTTGGGTTCTAGTCTCAACTCAGTCAATGATTTTATCATATCATATTCCCTCTCTAAATTTCAATTTCGTAAACTTTAAAACATAGCATTTGAACTATATGATTTCTAAGTTTCTTCAATTCTAGGTAGAAGCAAATAAAAATGCTTCAAGCAGATTACACATCAGAGAAGTGCTAGCCCTTCACACTGATTCTACTTCTTTCTGCCAACTTGTCTATTTTTTTTATTGATTCCCCAGTGATCCTTCTTCCCCCTGTATGTTTATTTCAATTCTACACAGCTTTTGTGAAGTCGAGATCTTATTTCTTCTGTTCAATGCAGTATTCCCGACCTAATCTAAATCATGTTCATCTTTTCTTACATGTCCTTTCATTACTTGTAAAAATTCAGCTTGGTCACAGTTATTTAAATATACACACAGATATATGTGTATATGCATGATTGTGTGTGTTCATACCCATATATATATATATATATATATACATGTATATGTATATATATATGTACA
Source organism: Pseudochirops corinnae (assembly GCA_028646515.1). NCBI lineage: Eukaryota > Metazoa > Chordata > Mammalia > Diprotodontia > Pseudocheiridae > Pseudochirops > Pseudochirops corinnae. The sequence goes on from CM053592.1 coordinate 138,757,699, forward strand.
TATATACACATATATATAGTATATATACACATATATGTGTGTGCATACATATCATATATATATACATATATGTGTGTATGCATATATATATGTAAGTAGGTATTATTTATGACCTCTCTGTTAGCATCTCACTTAATTTTTGCACCAATATTACTGAGCTATTGATCAGTAATTTTAAAAATTTCATTTATCTCTTCCTGTTTTGAGGATCACAACCATATTTATTTCATAATAGTTTAATGACATTTTTTCTATTTTAATAGTTTAGATAATACTATACCTATATGTACTTCAAGTGTTGAATAGAATTTACTCATAAATCCAGAAAAATCAGGGTTTGTTTGTTTTTGTTTTCTTTGGGATCTCATTTCTGTTTTGCTCGATTTCTCTTTCTGAGGATTCTTAGAGTCATGATTCCTGGTTTGTTGATATAGATGGTTTATATTTTTAAAATATTTACCCAGAATCCTAGTTATCAGTTTTGTCAGTATAAAGCTAAATATATTCATTTGTGGAATTAATATTTTTAAATTTGGCATATTTTTAATGACTCCTTAAGAAAAATCAAATGAGAAAATTATTTATCAATTAATTGGTCTCTAAGAAAAAGATTCTTGAGTTTTATTTATTAGATTCATTATTTAATAGCTGTTATTTTCCATTTTATTGATCTGTTGTTGATTTTCAAAATTTCTAACTGTGTTTCTGTGGTAATTATTAATGTGTTGATTTCTAGGGTTTTAAAAAATTAAGTTATCAATATATTGACATGTCTTTTCTTTCTCTTTTATAAATATTAATGTTAATGTGTGTATATATGAATATTTGTATTTCCTTCTAAATTTACATATACATATTCCTCTGAAGATTGCTCTCATTATGTCCCACAAGTTTTGGTATGTTGTATTTTATACCAGCAAGATACACTTTTCTTAAACAAACTCTACAGCTTCCTTAACCCACTCATTTAGGAAAACCTTATTTACTCTCTAAGTATGTCTTTTGTTCATATTCCACTTACTCATTACAATTTTATTGTCTAATGGACCATAATGGATGAACTTACTATTTCTGTCATTGTGAATTTACTTTTCAGTTCTTTTTGCCCTTTACACATATAATGAATATTTGTGATTATATCATGTAATACAGAAAAAATACATACATGCCTTAATATCCTCATTCCATAATCATCATTTGTTGGCCACATGTAGTTTTTTCTTAATATTTTGTTCAGGACTTTAGTTTCCCTCTCCTGTAACTTTGTTAGATTTGCCGAAATCTGAAAAGGCACATTGAAGTCAGAAACAATTATTATCTTACCATCTAGATCTTCATAGAATTCAATTAACTTTATCCTTCTGTTTTTAGATTCTATGACACTCATTGCATTCATATTCAATACTGATACTACTTCACTTTGCAGCATTGAGTAAAATGTAGCTTTGCTATTTATCTCTCATTAATGTCTACTTTTATCGCCACCTTCCATGAGATAATTGTTGTAATCCCTGCTTTTGGGAAGTCAGCTGAGACAGAATGCATTCTGTTATAGACCCTCATTTTTACTTTGTATGAATCTTTACATTTTAACTTTGTAAATTATTGTATTTTATTATAACATTCATTTTTGATTCTTTCTTTCCTTTCTTGTTGCTCAAGCATAATCTAATGGGATTCTGAATGAAATTCTTTTTTATGCTATCTTTCTCTTTCTGGATATTTGCTGGTAAACACAGATTTTAAACAGGCCACCAGATCCAAGGCCAGTCTTCATCCAGCTTTTCCAATATCTTTCCCTTTCCAATTCAGTCAAGGAAAACTCCTTTATACTTCATAAAGAGATAACAATATGTTAATATTTCTTTTCACTTGGTTAACATAATACCTCATTGCCGCTTATTTTTACTCCTTGATTTCCATGATTATAGCAACTTGGAGGAGGGTAGAATCAACACCAACTATTCCCTATACACTACTAGCAATATAATTTCATAAGTGCCTTCCTCAAATAAATCTCTATCATTCAGTTTTATTTCTTGTCTATCGTTTATTCACTATGACTACTCCTAAGTCTAGTATTCTTAGTCCATTGACCTATCTTAGGAGAAATGCATCATATTTTTATTTTTCTTTTCTTCACATATATTTTTTCATTTTAAACCTCATTCAACATCATTGATTCACTCAGTCTTTGAAATAAACTTTAAGTAAAATAGCATTAGGGGCACTTAATACTACAAGATAATATTATTACTTAAGTACTCAGAAATATGTTGTTCTTAATCGTATACCCGGGGGAATCAAAACCACTGTGGGGTAGAAATTGACATCATTACTATATTATCAGGACCCATTTCAATCACATCTTGGACAGTATGGAAAATGATTTTACAACAAGATTTTAAAAATTATTTTGGTAAGAGTCTAGGATGCAGATATTGACTCTGTATACTTACTAGCTGTGTAGCTATAGGAAAATTACCTTACCTCCCTAAGCTTCAGTTTCCTCTTTTGTAAAATGAAAACTAGGATACTTCCATTGCCTATCTCAGAGGATTATTGTGTGGAAAGTGTTTGGTGGCCTTGGCTCTTAAAATCTGAATTTTCGTTACAAAAGAGTAGTGGTGATTGTTGTTGAGTTGCGATTGTTTTATAAATATCCTTCCCATAGCCTTAGCAGAACTGAACCAAGATTAGAAGCTTGGTTCTCTAACCCTAAAACCTTAAGACTGTACTTCTCTTTGGATCTTGGGCAAGAAGGAATGGAGGGGGAAAACACTTTCTGAGTTAATTAAGTTTATTTATTTTTTTTTGTTTTCTAGTGCCTATTGCTTCAGTTTATGTGACTCAGAATCTGTTATTTTATTGGACATTTGACAAAATATATATAAGGCATATGGAGGTGAAAATAGATAACTTGAGATTCTATTCAATGTTGTTATGCATCTACACAGTTCTCTGCAAATACTGCCAATATAATTTTCTCTTAGAGCCAGTCATTTTTTTCTTGTAAACTCTATTTGAGAATAGCACAGAATGCATCATTTACGTGAGACTCTTATCCTTGTTTGAGTAACAAAAAAACAATTCTTCAGTTGTGTCTAGTACTTCATAGTTTACAGGGCGCTTAGCTCATTTCATCTCAAAAATCCTGTGACATAAGTAATAGGTTGTTATTCAATCATGCCTGACTCTTTGTGGACTATACTGGGCAAAGACTCTGGAGTGGTTTGCCATTTCCTTCTCTGATGGAATAAGGCAAACAGAGGTTAAATGACTTGCCCAGAGTCACACAGCTAGTGAGTGTCTAAGGCTGGATTTGAATTCAGATCTTCTTGACTCCAAGTCCAGTGGTCTTTCCACTGAGCCACCTAGATGCCTCCATATATGTAATATCATATCCTGGTTTAACAGAGCAGGAAACTGAGGCACAGAGATAGAGTATAACTTGCCCATGGTCACATAGCTAGAAAGGGACATTAATGAGATTGCACCCAGGTCTTTCCACTTCTGGACAGTGCCTTTTCCTACTCTACTACAAATTTACTTCCATTAAGGAAATGGGGAAATGTAGAGGAGCAGCTCTTGCATAGAAACAAAACATGGCTCATTGATAGGGCTCAGAGACCATCAGAAATTTACAAAATCACTAAATAATTAATAACTGTTTCAGTTGGTCACATAGTGTATTAAGTTCATCAATCTACCTACCTACCCATTTAATTTTTTGTATATACTTGTTAGGGAAAGGCCGTTTACTCTTGAAGATACAGAGAAGAAGAAACTATTTTTACTCTTGAGAAATTTGATATCTTTATGGGAAGGCAAAGCAGGGAGTATAAGAAAAAGAACATTGGACTCTAAGTCAAGAGAATTCATGTCTGTTCTCCACTCTTCCATTAACTAGTTAAGTCATTGATTATGGAAAGGTCATTTCTCTAAGGGCCTCAGTTTCCTTCTTTGTATAATTAAGGAGTTGGAAGAGATGATTGCTAAGATTCTTTCCAGTTCTGAAATTTTCAAAGTATAATAAGAATTAAAATTACAGTAGAATACAGTAATTGATTAGATGGGAAATTAATCATCCAGCCATTAGTAGCACTATAGGAGAGAAGATGAATGAGAGGTAAGTGCAGGGAAGGCTCCATGGAGGAAATTGGCCCTGGACTGTACCTTGAAAAATAAGACAACAATTGAATAAGAAATAGAGGAAAGGAGATATTCCCAATCTGGGGTACATGAGAGCTTGATAACAGTGAAAAAAAAAAAAAAAGCAACCCCAGTATTAATGGCTGACATTGAGATAGCAGTTTATAGTTTAGAAAATGTTTTACATTTACTTTCTAATTTTATACTTACCATAACCCTATAAGGACAAGAAGACAGGGATTACCACCATTTTAGAGATCTAGAAATAAAGTCATTTGCCCAAGTTTGCACAAATATTAAGTGGCAGAGCTCGAATTTGAACCCAGGTTTTCTAAGTAAAAATCCACTGTGCTTTGCACTTTATGTCAGGGCAGAGCGTCTGGGCCAAACAGGGTGTTTTAGGTACATCAAGGACACTAGTCTAATTGGAGTGGAGGGCAAGATTATAGACACTTAGAATCTGAGAGTTGGAATGAGCCTTAGACATCATCTTCCTGCCTCTTGGTGTTTTCTGAAGAGAAAAGGGAACTGATGTTGGATATAGATTTTTGCCAGTTTGTGAGAGGTCTTGAAAATCAGATTAATCAGTTTAATTCATTTTAAATAGTTGTAATTAAGTAAGCCTTTGTGAAAAGTTAAAATTATATGAGAGGGGACTTGGTATACTTCAAAGTAGCATAGTGAATTTTGGGGAGCCACAAATTCAATTCTAGTTCTCCAGATTTTGAGATGAGTCTCTAAGCCTTGCATTTTCTAGAGATAGCTTTGGCTCATGACCAGTCAGGCATCCCAAAGGTATACTGCTTTAGGGACCTCACAGAAAGTGACAGTGATTCTTCCCATGGGGCCATTTGTAGTCACAAGTTAATAAAACTATGGAGAGAGGAAAACCCATCTCTAATCCTTGTGTTCCAGAGAATATAAAGTTCTGAGACAAACAGGTGAAACAGTCTGACAGGGGAAAAGATAGAGATTCAGGCATTTTTTCTATTATTAAAAGTAAGCCTTTAAAAAAAAATTCCCAATTCACTATTAAAAAAAAAAGCCAAAAGGTAGATTGTGAAATTAAATTTCTCAGTTACAAAATTGCTTTATGGGAAGCATTATGTATTGGCTAACCCTTCACAGGAGGACAAAATTGGATGAATAAGAAAGAGATAATCTCTAACAAGGCCAAGAGGGGTTCTCAGAACAATATGAATATTTAATGTAGTTATCCCTGCCCTCCACACTGGGCTTTATCAGAGAATCTTTGAGTTAAGAGACCCACACTGAGGCGAGCTGAATCTGGAGTCTGTGGTGTTCTTGAAAAGTGACTCTTGCATCTCTATTTGAAGACCCCTAGTGACAGAGAATTGACTACAACTCTCCCCTCCCCCAAACAATAAACAGGCCTAAGGCAGCTGGCTTCCTTTCTGGACAGCTCTTATTACTAGTAGATTTTTCCTGGCATCAAACTGGTCTGCCTTGCTCTAGCTTCCCTGTCCATTGCTCCTTGCCCTGCCCTCCAGGGCCAAGTAGTAAAGAGTCTCATATCTCTGTACAAGGGGCCCTTCAACTGTGCTAGCTGCCTCACATTTAATATTCCCAACTGATCTTCCTACAGCACATTTCCAAGACTCTCCACTATGTTAGTCACTTTCCTTTTAATATTCTTCCTTAATTCATCAATTTCCCCTTTAAAATATAGGTCTTAGAACTAAACATGATAGTCCAGAGGTGGTCTGCCTAAGACAGAGGACAACAGAATTAGCATCTCCCCATCTCTCAACGTTAGAATCCTCCTATTTCTTCTGGGCAGCTAGGTGACCCAGTGGATAGAGCACTGGCACTGGAGTCAGGAGGACCTGAGTTCAAGTTTGGCCTCAGATACTTACTAGCTGTGTGACCCTAGGCAAGTCACTTAACCCCAATTGCCTCAAAAAAAAAATCCTTTTCCTTCACACTAACTTTGGTAATTGTAGTGTCACACCATTAGCCCGCCTTGTTACAATTCATGACATGAGCTGTAGTCCTGACATATCTCCTCCCACTGCATCTCTAAGGTTAATTTTTAAACCAAGTTCCGGACTTTGATTTTCCTTTGGGGTCTCTAGGTGGGGAAGGGGAGGTAGATACTGCTACAATATCTTTCTCACACTTCAGTCTATGGATCCCCTACTCAGATACTCCTACCTGCCCAAGTGACAAGTCATATTACCTTGCTGGGCTTCTCTTTCCTCAGCTCTAAAATAAGAGGCTTAGACTAGACGTCTTCTGAAGTCTCTTCCAGCTGTAAATCTCTACTCCTGTAACCCTATAATCTTATAATTTTATCAGGCAATATGTAAATACTACAACTGGGGAAAGTTCCCAGAAATAATCTGCTCCTATCTCAGAACTGTACATTAAATGAGTGGTATATCTATGTAGATTCATTTCAGTAACCCCAAGTGAAAACAGGATTTGGGAAATCTTTTGCCTGCTTCATCCTAAAAATGTGCTAATTGGACTATTTTCATAAAAAGAAATCCAAAGTTTCTTTCATTTAATAGGAAGGATGCTGGATTTTTGTTTCAACTCAAACTCTGCCAGGAACTCACTGTGTGACCCTGCAAAATCATTTACCTTCCTGAAGATTTTGCTTTCTCTTCTATAAAACTGAACTAATAATATTTCACATGACCTACATCCTAGGCAGCTATGTGGTACAGTAGAAAGAGCTCTGGACCAGGAGCCAGGAAGACTCATCATCTTGAGTTCAAATCTGGCATCATACATATACTAGTTGTGTGACCCTGGGCAAGTCACTTAACCTTGCTTGCCTCAGTTTCTTCATCTGTAAAATGAGGTGGGGAAGGAAATGGCAAAACACTCCACTATCTTTGCCAAGAAATGGGGTCATGAAGAGTTAGTTACATGACTGAAATGACTCAACAACAACAGAAGTAGTAATATTTCTGCTTTCCTTCCTCGTGAGCTGTCTGAATCTCCTGTCAAAAGACCAGCTGGAGTAAGTAAGCCATTTTTTAAAGATAATCAGAAGACCTGAGAATCCTTACCCCAAATCTCACTTATTACCTGTGAGGTCACTTTCCCTCTCTGGTCCATAGTTCTCTAACCTGTCAAATGAAGGTGTCAAACTCAACAGCTGCTAATAACCCTGCGTCTTAGGCTCTCCATCTTTCTTTGCAAAATCTTCACTCTCTAATTTGTAGTTCACATGGGTGGCACAGGCTTGATAAATGCCAGTATTGTTTGGGGGTCTGACTTGTGAGAATCCCTACAGAATATAAAAGCTCCCAGAATTGAAGATTAGATGGGGACATCAGAAGCCATCTTGCCCAACTTGTACATGAGGAAGAGCCTCTTCACTGAGGTCTCCAACAAGTGCTCATCCAGCTTTTGCTTGAAGACCATACAATGTGAAGGAACCTGCCACATCTTCCATTTTGGACATACCCCTTATTCGCAGGAATTATTGCAGGATAATAAGCGCACATCTTTCTCTGCAACTTCCACCCATTGCTTCTTTCTAAGTTTGTATATACTTTGGAATGCAGTCCATGTACTTGCTTTTGCTTCACTGTGCTTCTTTGTTCCAAGGGATCATTCAGTTCTGGGGGATGATAGGAATGGGTATCTCCAGAAATCACTGTGGTATCTATCAACAGACATCAGTGAAACTACTTTATTTCAAATTCCATCTTTTTAGATTTGGCCCATCATTTGCAGTAGATGTCAGAATATCACCTCACTTGTCTAAGATTTCAATTACCTGCTAACCATTTTTTGCTTTCTTTTTCCCTGACCAAAGATCATTCTCTACTAAAGAGAAAATGAACAAAACAAATATACTAGTTGAATAATTCAGGCTTTCCACATCACCCTTTTATTATCATTCTGTCTGCCCTAACAACTCTCCTCCACAACCCACCCCTGTATAACTTAAAAAAAAAATTATTGTCTCTATTATTCAACAGTCGCCTCAGCACATTCTTGGCCTTAGCAATTCCTAATACAGTTTATCCAGGTCTCTTGTATTCATCTGTAGGCACTTTCTATTGCTTGCATTTTTTCTTCTATACATATCTTTTAAAAAATAGGTTTGTCAATTAATTCCCTGTGTATATTTAGGCAACTTTCCTTGTTCTTCTTCTTTCTCTTCAATCAATGACAAAAGAAATAATAACTAGCATTTATGTACTGCTCTAAAGTTTACAAAGTACTTTACAAATATCTCATTTTATCCTGTTAACAATCCTGGGAGGTAGATGCTTTTATTATGCCCTTTTTATAGATGAAGAAATTGAGGCAGACAGAAGTTAAGTGACTTACCCAAGGTCACACAGCTAGTTAAATATCTGAGACTGGATTTGAATTCAAGTCATCCTGACTCACATTCCAGGGTTGTATTGCCATTTCTTTTTGTGTCATTAGTACACCATTCTTGAAAGATTTCCACTCCTTTAGATCTGACTTCCCCTTCAAAATATAAAGCCTTTGGATCCTATCAAGCCTTTAAAAAAAAAAACAACCAAACAACTTTAGTCTCATTTATATTTCGGAACTCTTCTCGTCTACCACAAATTTCAGAATAATGTGGTCACTTGGCTGAAAGGTTCCTGTTATTTATATTTCACTAACTAACTTCCATGTTAATCAAATTCAATTCAAGAACAGATATTTCTCATTTTTGTCAATTGAGCCACCCTTCAAAGAGTGAAGTTATCATTAAAGTGAGTCCCCGATGTATCACCTGATCCATGGTACTTCTGAAATTTGTTCATGGACCCAGCTACGGTCCATGCTTGTGACTGCTCATTTGCAGGCTCAATCTGTGACATGGAACTGAGCAGGAGCAAAAGAAAGTTCCCAGATGGCACCCTTTCCTACCCTCTGTTCCAGCCAAAGGATCTCCCGTGATCTTCTGCCCCAGTTCTTCCTGCTCTGGTGTCGAGTCTCAACCCTCATTCAATCCTTGGGCACTGAAATGCTCCTCGCCACCTCTACTCTTGGCCAGACCTCATCTACTATATCCAAAGGCCTCCCTGTTCTTCTCCTCAAGTTTCCATGGGTTGCAAAAATGGCTCAGTGTTATTCTTTCATGACTTCCTCAATCAGAATTCATTTTGATGCATTTTCTAGAGCTCTGAGGAAGAGATGTAGTTGGTAACTAGGCTATGCCACTTTCTCTTACTCCATCATCTTTAGAATTCATTACCAGGTCTACTTTGGACAATAAAAAAGCACCAAAAGATTTCTGAATAGTGGAAATCCTTTATCACCACAATTCAATTCAAATCAACAAATACCTTTTGGATATCTGTTATGTGCAAGACTCCATACTTGAACAATATACTTCTGTTCATAACCTATTTCCCAAATTCCTTGTCCAACTCTTTCTTCAATTCAGAAATCAATAGTGTACCATTAAAAAATATCACTACTATTTCTGACTGTTGGTCCCTACGTACCACCCACCACCCCCAGGTATGTGCATTTTCTCACATAAGGATATAGTCTTAATTTGTGATACCACTGAATAAATTCCAACTTTCCAGAGCCAAATTCCAGTATTTAATCTCATTCCACCAAGTATCCAGTCATTGAGGCCAAATTTGCCTTCTCACAGGACCTCTTCTTCACCCTCTTTATCACCCTCACATTGCATGTGATGTCATGGTGTTTGATGTCATGGATTTTATTGTTGGTTCCCTTCTTCTATTCTGTCTCTGATGAATTACCCTTGCTTTCTACTACTCTTTATTGAATGTATGAAAAGTCAGAGCTCCAAGTGGCATGGTAGAGAAATAGTCAGAAAAGGATGTGCTAGACCCAAGACCAGGACTACCTAGTGGGAAAGCTCACCAGTTATAGCCAAGGATCACAAGAGCAAGTCTGAGTTCCAGGTAGAGGGGAAAGCTGGAGGTAGAGGCAGCTTGGCATGCCATGGCCAACATTGTATCTGCTGTTCTTTGGGGAACTGTGCTTATCATGCTTATGTGGAAAGTTTTCTCTCTTCTCTTTCAGTTTAAAGCAATGTTATTAAATTTTCAGTACTCTAGGCAACTATTGTTTTGTTGCTACTGTTGTTTTATCACCCTTTGTTCAGTATATTCCATCCCTTGCAAAGACCTCATCCATCATTCCTATCTTTTAAGTAACGGTACAGAATTCCAAAACCTATTCTCTGATACTAATTTCTTAGTCATATGTTCACTTCCCAAATCTACCTTTGTCTTTTGACTCCTATTTGATTTTTCAGTCCCCAGTAGTGATACAGATGCCATTGGTTCCCCCAAGGTCTTTAATTTTGAGTCCCGAGCCCCATTACCCATAGTAGGGCTTTTGAGGTCCTTCTCATGGCAGAAGACATTTGTTCCTATATGAATCACCAGTTGGGTATATTAAGATTTTTTCTTAATTTTACTCTTTGTCATGGGTAGGTTCTCTGTCATGTCTTAAATAAATGCCCATCTCAGAATTCTCGTTCCACTGTCTGATTCTTGAAGGAACCATGACCCCCTGAAACAAACGTGTTCTAAAATAGTATTGCTACTCATTTCCTAAGCTATGCCAATTATATCCCCCTTAAATGAAGCCATTAGCTTTTAATTTACTTACTCAGCCGAGCCTGGAGTTAATCTATTAAGACATTTTTTAAAAGAAAAGAGAGAAAATGTGTATCTTCCAAGACAGAACTGGACACAGTGTCTGACAGAATACTGCAGCACGTCAGAGATTCCCAACAACCAGTGAGACAAAAAAGGCTCCAAACAAAATACAAGACTCCCAGGATGTCTTGGGAAGGCAAGAAATGTGCAAGAACAGCAAGCCATCATCTTCATCATCATCATCATCCTCTTCCTCATCATCTGAAAACATATATGTATGTGTGTGTATGAGAGAGAGAGAGAGGGAGAGAGAGGCTTTTCTTCACTACAACCCTTAAAAAGACAACGTCCACATTTTTTGGATGATAAAAATGAGATGTAGAAAAGTGAAGTGCCTTGTCCAAGGCCACGTAACTTGTGAATAACAAAGCTGAAGATCAGTCCCAGGCTTTCCAACTCCAAGACGGCTGTGATCACCTATATGCTCTCAGTAGTTGTTTTCTAGGTATCAAGTCATGCATAATTGAAAGCTGGAAGTCTTTGCCAAGTCTTGTCAGTTCTACCCCCGCAAGTTTCTCATACATCCCCTTCTCTCCATTCACTCAGACTCTATCCTATTCAGTTGTAACCTGGACTTTTGGATAACCTCTGAATTAACCTCCCTGCCTCAACACTCTACCCTCTCCAATTCATCCTCCACTAAAACAATTATTCTAAAGAAAGATCTGACCATGCACTTACCTGTGTATTCAGCCATGGTGGCTCCCTCCATAGTATCACTATGATCAAATACAAATTATTTATTGGATATTTAAAGCCTTTTACAACCCAGCTCCAATCTACCCTTCCATCCTCATTCCCCTATGTGTCCTCTGGGGATCTGGCTAAATTAGTTTTCTTACTATTCTTCTCTCATGTCATTCCATCTCTACCCACCCTTTTTTGTTTGTACTTCTGCATGGATTGTCCTTTATGGAGACTGGAATGCATTGTCTGCTCCACTCTGCCTTCTCGAATCCCTACCTTCCTTCAAAACCCTCAAATGCCATCTCCTCTGTAAGATCTTTTCTATTTCCCTTGGTCACTAATGTTTCCCCACCAATGTCCATATACTTATGTACATACATGATGTGTATATTGTACATATATCATCTCCAGAAGAATCTAAGTTCCAAGATAGTAGCTGCTATATCATTTGTATCCCCTGGCATCTAGCATATAAAATCCACTGCTGAATCAAATCATTGATTTCCTGAGGAAAAGGTATTCATCTTACGATAATTAATCCAAAAGGGCAGAATTGAGACCAAGGGGTAGAAGTTCTAGCTCCTCTCTTCTTCTAAGCCTTCTCTGACTACAGCAACCCACCTCATGAGTGATCTCTTTTTCCTCTCAACTCTTGCATCAGGCTTAGAGCTAAGAATCAGACAACTTAAGTTCAAGCTTTTCAGTTCATAACCTTTCATAGCAGACTTTAAATTCTGCCTTGCACCTGGTTTTTGTTTTGTTTGTTTGGATCGGATGGTTCCCTTTCTCATAAATAATACAAAATCTTGGCACTTTGATCCTTTTCCACTGGTACTATAGAGCTAATATACTGTTTCTTCTGCTGACACTTGCCTGATCCCTCCTCCTAAGTTTCATCTTCTTTATAATGACCTTGTAACATGTTAGCATCGAGGGACACTTGGCTTAGACCTCCTGATACACTTATAAGGAGTTACTTTGTATTACAACTTTCTGTACTCCCAAATTTAGGGGTCAGAGGATCTACCTCAAACATCTGTAATCTGAGAAAGGCAGCCTGATGGAAAGGTTTTTCTTGTGTTCCTCTAGGTTCTCTCCATTGATTACTTGCCCTAAAATAGGCCACTAGACATCACTGAGCCTGAGTTTTGTCATTCCAGTCTCCCATAGAAATGCCTTCAGACATTTAGGACCTGATCTTAGCATTCTCAGCTTTTATAAATGGTCAGGATTGGAAACTTCCATTTACAAAATTTTTTTCTGCATCTTTCGTGAAGACAATCGGCATTGTCTTCTCTGCTGTTGTTGCTCAGTGGTATCTGACTTTTTCTGACCCCATTTGGGATTTTCTTGGCAAAGATATTGGAGTGGTTTGCCATTACCTTCTTCTGCTCATTTTGCTGATGAAAAAACTGAGGCAAACAGGGCTAAGTGATTTATCCAGGGTCACACAGCTAGGAAGCATCTGAAGCTGGATTTGAACTTGGGAAGAGTAGTCTACCTGACTCGGAGCCTACGCTCTATCCATTGTGCCACCTAACTGCATTACCTGGGGCCTTTATTATAAGCATGTCTGCCATAAACTCCTCTTTGAATCTACCTCCTAGGCTGTTCCCTTTACCTAGAGAGCTCCTTCCCCATCTCTGCCTGTTGACACTCTAAGCTAAGGTCCTGCCCACACGATGCCGTAATACCGTAAGGGCATCAAAATATAAAGGGTGTTGTAGTGGGAAGAATATTGGATTTAGAGTTAAGAAGCATGATTTTCCTGGGTTTGAATCCCAGTTATATTTCTTACTGTGACCTTTGCGGTGTCACAATCTCTCTGGGCCTATTTCCTCATATATCACAGGAGATAGTGTTAAAAGGAAAATTTGTTGTTCAGGCTTTCAACCTGATTAGTGAGGCAAAAATTGGGACAGAGAGAATTAAAAGAGTTTATTAAAATATATCAAGATATCAATGCATTGTTGGCCTGATCACTGGAGATGGGCAAGGGATTCAACAAGAAGCCAGCTTTTACTAATAACTTTCATAATGAAATAAAGACAATTCAGATAGGCCCAAGTCAGCAAAGGGGGATGGGCTAGTGCATCCCAAATTGTCTACATGTGATGCTTGACAGGTACAAACATCACAGGTAAGGGTACCTGATGAATATCAATAATACAAAAGCTGGGGCCTGGGTGGCACCTTCCCCACCGGAGCCTCCTGCAACAGAGCCTCCCCCAACATCCATTTATAAGCAGGGCTGGAAACAATAGCTGACTGAGTAAGCGTAACTTTCAGTAATAGGACTGTATGATCTTCAAAGTCCATTTTGGCTCTGAATGCATTGAGTCTCCAAAGCTGGAAGGATCTTTTCCCCCTCTGACCTCTCAGCTCTGTGGACATACAAATTTTAATTGGCATCTTACTTATCTGTGCATACGACTTTTTTAATCCAAACTTTTCATTTCATTGGCGTGAGATATTCCCAGGGTAGGTTGTTTCACTGCTAGGGCAGGTTAGAATTTGCACTGTGACTTATAGACAGAGTTGCCTAGGCACTGAGGTTAAGTGGCTTGTTCCAGGTTCATACAGTAGTCTTCAAAGGTAAAACTTGAATGTACGTCTTTCAGACTCTGATGCTATCTTTGTTTTATCTCCCCCGAGTTCAAGATGCTAAAAAATTTGAGAGTTGGAACTATGTCTTATTAAACCTTGCATCTATCCCAAGGATGTAATCCATTGGACTGCACATCCTAGGCACCCATGAAAAATTTGCTGAGTATTGAATAATGAAAACAGGACTGTCTCTCCAGATGAATGTGTTTCCTTCCTTTAATCAGACAAATGAGAACTACCTAATTCAATGTGTTTCCTTTTTTGCCTCAATTGCCAGAAAGCTCTGGGCTAAATTCCATGCTCAGCTGTAGTAGCTAACTCATCCCAGGTGCCTGGTAACATCAACTTCCCTGCTCCTTTTAATTAGATTTGTTCCGTTTATGTTGTCCTGTTTTATATTGTGTTAGATTTTACAGGCTGCTTGCAAGCTTTTTGGAAGTAGGTGGGTTAAAAATATTAGATAAATAAATATAAGTATGCATCTGAAATATATCAACTCAGTTTCCATTTCTTTTCTGGCAGGACTTGCAGATTATCAGCACTGATGAAAATGAGGTATTTGTGGCTGTCCAAGAATGGTACCAAACAGACACGTATAACCTTTACCAGTCAGACCCACAGGGTGTATACTATTCAATTGTGCTTGAGAATGTAAGAAGTACGAAGCAACCGGAAGAGAATGTCCTGATCGATATCCTGGAGGTATACTACCATATTCTTGTCAATGTCTATGTTTTCTGTCTGGGGCCTGTGTGATCTTGGGCTAATCACAACCTCAATGGACCTCAGTTTTGTCAAATATAAAAGGGGTTATAAGGTCCCTTCAAAGGCTAGATGGATACTCCATGACCCTGTGCTTACTGCGTTAAACAGCAAAGATGAAAAAATGACGTAGTGTTTACCCTCAAGGAACTTCCAATATAGTAAGAGTACTCAGCATGCATATAAATCAGTGTGATGCAAGGGAGAGGGATGGAGGCGAAAGAGAAGTCTAGAAAAAGTACTCTTGGAAAATTTGGAGAGAAGGACATCATTTTCTGCTGAGAGGGGCAAAGATGGCTTCAGAAGAAAGTGGCACCTGAAATGATTTTTGAAGGGGAAAAAAAAGAAGGAAGATGAATAGTCAGATATAGGGAAGAAGGGCATTCTACAAATTAGGTGATGATCTAAATCAGCGGTTCTCAACCTGTGGGTTGTGACCCCCTGGGGGTCAAACAGACCTTTCACAGGGGTCACAGGGGTTGCCTAAAACCATCGGAAAACACATATTTCCAATGGTCTTAGGCACCGAGACACTGCTCCTCTATCTGTCTCCAGGTGGGTCTGCACACGTGCAGATATGCCCACATACGAATATTAAAGGATCACGGCATTAGGAAGGTTGAGAACCACTGGTCTAAATGAATGCACAGAGCTGAAAGAGTGGGACAAGATTGGAGAAAATCTAATACTCCAATCTGACTGCAATGTAGAAAGTACAGAGGAGAAAATGGAAAGGTAGGTTGGAGTAAGATTATGAAAGGCCTTGAATGACATGGTAAGGAATTTGTATTTTATCTGAAAAGCAACTGAGAATCACTAAAGGATTTTCAGAAAGAGAATGATGTGGTCAAATCTGTTCCCTTAGAAGGTTATTTTGACCCTTCTGTGAAGGATAAACTAAAAAGGAGAGACGGGAAGCTAGGGAAACAAGAGAGAGAAGGCTACTTCTACCTAGCCAAAAGACTATAAGGTCCTAATTGAGGCTTGGATTAAATTCATGTTGTTTTGGTGTATTTTCATTTCTTCTCTAAGTGATATTTTCAAATGTATAAAATGAAATATACAACATTACAAAGGAAGCCATTGTTACTGAAGTATGGTAACCAATACATTTTTAAATGCCAAATCCACAAACCTGAGGTTAAAAACGCCTGCCCTAGGTTATTCCTTATAATGAAGTCTACCAAAGACTCCAAACAGCAGAAAAACCTTAGCCTACCTATCCACAACATTGACCTGGTACGACTTTAGTCCCTTGAGGCAGTGAGCTATGCACAATCTAGGGCAGCAGTTCTCAACTTGTGGGTTATGTTCAATTTGTAACAATGAAAGTACATCCTGCATATCAAACAGATTCATAACAGTAGCAAAATTACAGTTATGAAGTAGCAGCAAAAATAATTTTATGGTTGGGGGTCACCACAATGTGAGGAACTATATTAAAGATCATGGCATTAGGAAGGTTGAGAACCACTGCTCTAGGGGAATCACATAATTTTGTTGGCTAAGCCAAAAGACCTGAGTTCAAATACAAACTCTGTTACTTACTACACATCAGGCAAGTCACTTCCTTCTCCCTGGGCCTCATTTTTGGCATGTGAATAAGGGGATGAGATCTCAAAGCCCTTTCAACTGTAACTCTTCTGGTTATGTGACATTTTCTTGGTAATAGAGGTAGCTCAGGCACCACTCAGTATCACCTCATTTACTCTCTGGAGAACACATTCACACATTTATGTTCAATCTCTCAGATATTTCAGCCATAACTGCTTTACCTCAGAAACTAATGAATGTAACAATTTGTTTACGTTCAGGACATTCAGAACTGGTATGACATATTTATGGTCCTTAAGCGAGGTTTAAAAATTGTACCCCCGTAATTTGAAAATGATGCCCTTGTCTGTTCCCATTCTCCCAAGGGTTTTAAGTCACACATGACATTTCTTAAAAATAAAAAAAAGAAAGTATTTTGTTGATGTTCTTTTTTGTACATTGCTACAACTACCCAAGGACAGCTAGGTGACACAATGGATATAGTGTCAGGACTGGAATCGTGAAGGCTTATCTTCATGAATTCAAATTGGCCTGAGACATTTACTAGCTATGTGACCCTGGGAAAATCACTTAGCTCTGCTTGCCTCAGTTTCATCATCTGTAAAATGATGTGGAAAAGGAAATGGCAAAGCACTCCAGTATCTTTGCCAAGAAAACTCCAAATGGGGTCACAAAGAGTTGGACACTACTGAAAAAATGACTGAGCAACAACTACTCAATGGTCTCCCCAAAAGAGAATGATCTCTTACAATAAATAATTAAAACTAAACAAAACGAATCATCCCACTGGTTATGTGTGACACTGTAGACCTCATTGGAAGGAGCACTGGATTGAGAATTAGAGGATGTGGGCTCAAGTGTTGCCAACGTGAATCCTTGTGTGACCTTGGAGAATTCACTCAGTTTCTCTCAGCCTGTTTTCTTATCTGTGAAACAAGGGGGTTGGACAGCGTGGCCGCTAAGCTTCTTTCCAGTTCTAAATCCACGATCCTGTGATCCTTCCACTAAGAGGTAGTTGCTTGCTTTATCAATAATTTGCTCAAATCACAAATAAGTTACTTTATTGTTCTGCCATTTTCCTTAGTATTATTGTGGTCATTGTATAAATTACCCTTCTAGTTCTTTTCACTTCTTTTTCAGTCCATGTCATCCTATCCAAGTTTCCCTGGA
Source organism: Pseudochirops corinnae (assembly GCA_028646515.1). NCBI lineage: Eukaryota > Metazoa > Chordata > Mammalia > Diprotodontia > Pseudocheiridae > Pseudochirops > Pseudochirops corinnae. The sequence goes on from CM053592.1 coordinate 138,775,287, forward strand.
TCCTTCATTTTCAGCATTTCTTAAGCCTCAGTAATAACTCATTATACATTCACACGTCTCAATTTGTTCAGACATACCCCAGTCAGTAGGCACCTACTTTATTTCTAGTTCTTACTACCATAAAAGCACTACTCGAAATATGTTATTTTTCCACATGTAGTCACTTTCCCTCTGTCTTTGACCTCCATGGGGTGGTGTTATGGCAAACAAAGGTAGCTTGGATAACTTTCTATCTAGCGGGAGATGGAGAAATTCTGAAGGGAAAGATTGATTCAAAATATGCATCAGTTTGTGTCACATTGCATCAATGTTCTTTGTCTACTCACCCATTTCTCCAATACTACTTGACTGCTGAATTAAATGGGATGTGTAGTTTGGTGATTTTTTTTTTTTTAGCGGAATGTCAGGTTATTTTCAAGAGGGGTTGAACTAATTCACAGTTCTATCATGCTGTACACTCATATGTTTGTCCTTCCACGGCCTCTTCCACATTTGCCTTTCTCACCTTTTGTCATCTTTGTTCATTTAAAGGGTACAAGATAACACTTGAGAGGTCTGGATTTTTTTAATTTGTACATTTATTAATGATTGAAGGCTTTCTCTCAAATATTTGTCAATACTTTGCATTTCTGCTTTTGAAAGCTGTCCGTTCCTATTATTTGTTCATGTCACTGTTTGGCCAACGATTTTTATTCTTATATAAATTGTCATTAGTTCTCTATATATCGAACCCTTGGATGTATCAAACCCTTATCAAAGATATTTTCGATGAAATTTATCCCAAATCCTAGCTCCATTCCTTACTCTAACTGTACTGATTTTGTTTCTACAAAAGCTTCTTAAAATTTTGTATGATTAATTTTTTTCATCTTTCCTAATTACCCTTATACTTTTCTTGGTTAAGAATTTCCCCTCTGGCCATAGCTGTAAAAAGGTACCTCATTCTGTTTGCCACTAAATTTGTTTTAGTGTGGTCTTTTGTATTTGCATCTCCTGTCTGTCTATTTAGAGCTTATTGTGGTATTTGGTTTGTACCAAATTGCTTTCCAGTTTAAACAGAAATTCTTGTTGAATGGGGAGTAATCATAGCCTAGTAGTTTCTGCTCATTGAACACCAGACTACTAAGTTTGCTTTCTTCTACAATGTGACATTCCAAAATCAATCTACACATGTGAGAAATCAGTATTATCTCACTTTTAAAATATTGAAAAAAATGTATTAAAATTTCTGCTGTTCTTGTATCTTCTCCTTGTGATGTACCTGAAATAGCTGCCTGCCTGGCCTACCCCTAGTTTTGGCTCTAAGTCCATTCACATAGATTGATGGAAAGTCCTCCTTGTCATATCTAGGACGCTCATGATCTGGAGATAATTGAATCATTAGAGCAAAAATATATTTGTTCTTGCTCACAAAACTTTTATCTTGATCTAAGATTTCCAAGGTAAGAATCATATTTGAGGAGAAAAAAAATTTAAAAGAACCCTATTACCATGACTGGAGTCTCCTACCACAATGACTCTAATGTTACATTGCTCCATTTTTTTTGACCACTGACTCTGTCCAATTCAGATTTCTGTGTAATACTGATCAATAGGTTATCCTAGCCTAATTTATCAGGCTATTCTTGGCTTAAAAAATTTGACTAGGTAAGGCAGAAGTGCTGCCACTATCAACTAGACACCCCCCCCAATCACCTACCAAACACAGGCACACACACACACACACACACACACACACACACCCCACCACCACCACCACCACTACCACCATCACCACCACCCCACCCCATCCCAACCCACATACAGTCCAGGCCACCAATTATTCGAAGCCGTCTCTTGGGCATAGTCAAGATATCCACAATCCTGTAGATTCCAGGATTATTGAAAACAAAGGTAATTCAAACAGCTTTCTATCTAGTGGGAGATGGAGAAAGTCTGAAGGGAAATATTGGCTAAAATGTGCATCCATTCGTGACACATTGAACCATTGTTCTTTGTCTACTCACCCATTTCTTGAACACTAAAAGATTACGATTTAAAACTTGCTCTTTTTCTCTAATTTATTCCATCCCTATCTATAACCCCAAGGTACTGTTGTGAATTACTGAGTATGATCCTTCTTCTGTCTCTAATATTATAGAATTTTCAGTAGCAGGTGTAGCTACTTAAAAAGAAGTCATTTTATTAATCCGCACAGGAAAAACCAAATGAATGAAAAATCCAAATGGTTCAGATTATAATATACAGTCAGACTGACAGCTCACTGGCTGTATCATAGATAGGCATTAAAGATAGAAGCGAGCTGGGTCTAGAGGTGAACAGGAAGAGGTGATAGGACTAGATTTCATTTGGAGAATTGCGAAGTATTTCCAATGGTCCCAATCTGCAAAGGTCTATATCTTTGGCATTCTCCTTATGATTCTTATGTCAATGATGATGAGGATAATGAGGATGAGGATGATAACAACTCATTTGTGTCATGCTTACTTTGTGCCACTCAATATGCTACATATTTACATATTACTTATTACATATTACATAATATGTATTACATATTACAATTATTATCTTATTTAATCCTCACAACAGCTCTGGGAGATAGGTACCATAACTATTCCCATTTTACAGATGAGGAAACTGAGACAAATGGAGGTCAAGTGGCTTGCCCAGAGCCACACATCTAAGAAGTGTCTGAAACTGGATTTGAACTCATGTCTTCCTAACTCTGAGCCCAGTATTGTAGCCATTGTGCCACTCAGCTGCTCTAGTAGATCACGGAGCACAAAAGAACCCAAATGGCAGGGGCCCAAAAGAACAATTAAAATGTATAGTGGATATGGATAGGCTCTAATATATTACAGATAATGACTTATGAATTAAAAATCCGGGCAAAACCTGATCAAAACAAAATGAGATATGGCAATGGATGAGGTATATATCCATCTCAGTCTTCATTTCACTGGTATTTTATGAAATGCTAAAAAGACACTGGGTAGCTCTTCCATGAAGAATGGTCACTTGATCATCCATGGTCATTCTCTTGGTCACTAGCCTGGTCAACTAGATCCTTAGGCCATCATCTTGTAACACCACTGCTAAGATTTCTATAAATAGAAATGTCTTTTCTATTCATACTCTTACCTTGAAAGCAAGGCGAGCACTCAGTCATTATCCTGAACTTTGCCCAGAACCATGATGCTCCTCAGACCCTAGCCTTGGCATAGGACCAGTATGGACACCTGAATCACTCCACTTTGGCACAACTGTGACACTTTCACAACATACCTATCCATTGGGGTTGGGAGAGACAAGTCCTTTGTAATCATAAAATGTAATACAAATTTGAAAGACTAAAACTATCTGTAAGTATTATAAATCCCTAAGATCCCAGGAAAGATGACCAAAAAATTGCCACCATGTGGAAATGACCAATCAGGCAAATTGGCCTAATATTTACTCAGGATATTATTCTCCCAATCATTATTACTTGCTGAAGGCATTCACTTAGTCCTGATGAGATCCTGGTTCTATCATGCTAAGAACAGAGAGGTCTCCCTGCAGAGACTACTGACACTTTAAAAGGTATCATGAAGAAACACAATGAGCTGATATTCCCATGTGTCAACTGTCCTTAACTAGGTTTGGAGTCACTTCCACCATGACAGTTCCCTTCTGTTTCCTAACACAGTGATGTCTCTTTTGAAGGCAACAGCAGCAGGTTTCTAATTCAAGGTTCAGTAGCTTGCAAAGATGGCAACTCTCCAGAGGGTTCCTCCAGAAATCAAATGCTTTGCTAAAGCACAAGGAGTGGTGGCCCAGCTCCCATCTGACACTACTGGTTCATCATTTGTCAGGGATGACAAGTGGAACAAAGTCAAGAATTCCAAATTGTGATCATTTCTTTCAAACTTATGGCTACATTTTAATGGTGTTTTTCTTTTTCTGAGATATTCCCTGTCAGAGTAATTCCTATTTTGAGGGAATATATCTAAAGCACTTGCTTTGGAGTCAGAAAGCCTGGATTCCTAGACCTTTAGGAGACTGTGTGAGAAGTTTCCACTATGCCTTGGGCAATGAAAGTTGACATGAAGCTGAGGGATTCCCTCCCCACCTCTACCCAGGTCCACTATAACCATGATTCTTAAGAGAAGCATACAATGCAAACAGTGCTGGAATATTCTTGGGCAAGCTAGCTGTGGATATTCTATCAGAGCTAGTATGGGAGGATAGAGTGAAGAAGGAACCAGGTGAGGATCTTTTATTGAAAAAGAAAAAAATTTTGAAGCACCTACTATGAGAGCACTAAGTACTGTATTGGACAGAATGCTGGGCTGGGAGACAGGAAGACATGAGTTAAAATCCAGCCACAGACACTTACTGACCTTAGGCAAATCATTTAACCTCTGTGTGTCTTTAGTTTCTTTGGTTGTAAACTGTAAACTGAGGATAATAAAAGCACTTACCTTTCCAGGATCAAATGAGATAATATCTGTAAAACCACTTTGCACAGTGCTTGGCTCATAGTAAGTACCACATAAATGCTAGCTATCATCACCATCATCATCATCATCATCATCACCATCACCATCATCAGCAGCAGCAGCAGCATCACCACCATCATCATCATCACCATCATCATCATCATCATCATCATCACCACCATCATCATCACCATCATCACCATCATCACCATCATCATCATCACCATCATCATCATCATCATCATCATCATCATCATCATCATCATTGCTACTGTATGTGGCTCACTATATTTGAAGCTAGGAGGAAACAAAGAAAAGATCTACGTGGTCCCTGAACCAAAGTCTGATCAGGTGATGAGAACTAACAGCCCATAGGTAGGCATTGAGGTTGGCACTGTGAGAAGTGGTACACATGAAGAGTGCTTCAAAGGCATGAAGAAGAAACTGCTATGTGAGGTTAAAGGCATGCTATCATGAACGATCAGGATGACTTTCTGCAGAAGGTGTGTTTTGAGTTGGGTTATAAAGGATGAATACAGGTAGCCACAGCCCATCAGTGCCAATAGGTGGAAACAAGTCTAAGCAGACCCCACCCACGGCAACAATAGATGTCAGAACTGGACTGCATTAGGTACATATGGAGCCTAAATAAAAGGACTGGAATTGTCCAGAATGAGGGTTTTAGCTCTGTAGCTGTCCCTATATTTTCATTTTAACTGGTTCTGAATCTCAGCTCTGACAGTTTCCTGTCAGATAGAGGAGTTCCATCCCACAAAAGAGTCCTATCCCCGTGTAGAAGAGGGTCAACCAATTTATAGGAAGGAAGGCCCAATCCCATGTCATCACATCTGATTGACCTCTCACCTCTGATGTCTCTGCCTGGTAAGTATCATTTAGCTAGAAAGTCGGCCCTATCTGAGAAGGGATGCTGCATTGATTAAGGAACTGTAACAAAGGTGCAAGATGGGGGAAGTGGGAAGGTTAAGATGTTTCCAGAATAATTGTGAGGATCAAATTAGATAATATCTGTAAAGTGCTTGGCACAGTGACTGGCACATAGTAGGCAGCATTTGAATGCTTCTTCCCTCCTGCCCTATCCCAAGGTGTATAGCAAATGTTTATTAAGTGGATGGAAGAATGAATGCATGCATATGTTAACAAATGAATGAATAGATTGCTGGTGTATGTGCATTCTTCTAGCTGTGCTTGAGTATATACTTGCATATAACCTGTAGAAGAGAATCTAATTGAGCTTTTTTATTGCCTGTCCCTGAGCCTTGGGGACTTGAAGCAGAATGAAGAAGAATAATTTCAGTCATAAATCACAGTGGGCAGAAGGGCAGCAACATTGGAAATAGCCCAAGCATTTGAATGGGCAATTCTAAGAGCTTGTTCTTCATTCTTGTCTTATTTCTGTCACAGGTCAGAGGTGTAAAAGGAGTCTTCCTAGCCAACCAAAAGATTGATGGAAAGGTCACAACACTGATAACTTACAACAAAGGCCGAGACTGGGATTATCTGATTCCCCCTGCCACTGACATGAATGGCAAACCCACCAACTGCAAGCCCGTAAGTGCCCCTGGGTCATTATTTGTTTGTTCTGTCCACTATGCTACCATGGGTGACCTGTGATTCCCTTGGTGTGGATCCCCACCTCCACTTCAGATTTTCATCCCTCTGCACTTTCTCATCCTGAGCCATTCTTGCCCAGGATTTTCCAAAAACCTATCCAATGCACTCGAGGCCATCCTCCGGTTCTCATAGCACCTATTGAATTCCTACCCATGCTTTAAAGATTGACTGAATCACCACCCCATCCAAGGAGCTTTCTCTGACACCGTAACTGTTTTTGCAGCTCTCTAAAGTACTTGGGATAATGAGCTCATAAAGATGCCCTCTGATCAAGTCTCCTTACTCTTCAAATATGGAAGATAGATACAGCCCACAAAAATGAATGTTATATGAGATGTGATAGAGACCTATCCCTTGAGTTATCAGTCTGTCATCTACTCATTCCCTCCTTCTGACTCACACCTCTCATTCTGACTATGAGTCAGAGTCAGGACTTGAACCCAGAATTCTTAGGCTAGATATCTATCTTCTTTAACTTGATGCAAAAAATACCAGGTAGTATACAATAAATGGGAGAATTCCTACCATAATGAAAAGCATATGGAAAGCATGTAGGTCTGATAGAAGTAAATAAGATAGTACTTATTCCCTGCCCAATTACCAGCTCTGTCATTGACTGGCTGTATGATCTTGACAGATTATTTCCTCTCTTGGCTTCACTTTGTACTCCTGCAAAATGATGAGAAGAAGGTATTCATGCTCTGAGATCCTTTCTAGTCCTTGATCTATGACCCTAGTGTAACTAAGTCACTTCCCTGCTACATGCCTTAGTTTCCCCTTTTGAAAAATATGGGTTGTAATTTCTCTTCAGGCTCTAAAAGGCTAGGACTCTGTGTCAAATGAGAGATAGTCACTAACTCAGTGGTTCTCAACCTTCCTAATGCCGCAACCCTTTAATATAGTTCCTCATGTTGTGGTGACCCCCAACCATAAAATAATTTTTGGTGCTATTTCATAACTATAAATTTGCTACTGTTATGAATTGTAATGTAAATATCTGATATGCAGGATGTATTTTCATTGTTACAAATTGAACATAACCCACTGGTTGAGAACCGCTGCACTAAAGGAATATAGTAGTTCTGGTGTTTAACTTCTGAGTCAATTTCTCCATGAAGAACCATAGAAATTTAGTGATAAAGGAGTTTAGGAGAAGGGTATGCTCATTTACAGGTAGACAGTTGACTCAGTGGATAGAGTGCCAGGGCTGCAGTCTAGAAGACCTGAGTTCAAATTTGGCCTCAGATACTTCCTAGCTGTGTGACCCTGGGCAAGTCATTTAATCCTGTTTGCCTTAGTTTCCTCATCTGTAAAATGAGCTGGAAAGGGAAAAGGTGAACCACTCTAGTATCTCTGCCAAGAAAACCCCAAATGGTGTCATGAAGTGCTGGACGCAACTCAACAACAACAACGACTACTCATTTACAACCAGAGGGGTCAGAGCAGGGGGCTGGATGGAAAATGGGACTTTTGCGCCAGTCTTTGAGTGAATGAAGCTCTCTTTTTCATAGAGTGTAGTCAATAGGCAGTTGCTTGAAAATTGCTCAATTCTTTTAGTGCCTTAATGAAGATTTAAAAAACTGCATGTGGCTGTCTCTGGCTGACACACGCATCCTAGAACTGCCGTTTAACCTCTGTGTTGGTTTCCCCATTGAGAACCACAGGCTAGTAACATCTGCCTCTTTACATTGAAAATTAATTATTTCCTATTTGCTAAAAACCAGTATGTCCTCCAAGAACAGAGATGCTACAAAAGGACTACTATTACTATTTATTATTGTTATTATCGAAGTGAAACCAGATGAGTCTGTCAAAGTAAGTTTTTGCTAAGAATAGATTAGGTCTAGGCAAAAAATTTGTCTGCAATTATACAGCCCACTGAGGAGAGAATCTCTGAAAGATTTATGTCTTTGCTTCAAGATAATAAAAAGAGGAGAAAATTGGTGAAGTATATCGTCCAACTAAGGTGTATGGGTAGTCAAATTGAGCACAAAAGAAATGTTATAATGTTCATGAAAAATAAATTGAGCACAAAGGATATAAAACTAAAATTAAGCAGCAGCCACCAGCCCATATTGACAGAAAAGATGTTTTCACTGAGGACAGAGACAACATGGTGAAGGAAAGCAGTAAGATCACAATCAAAGACTTTTTTGGTTGGAAGGGAGCTCAGAGGTCAGCTAGAGCATTTCCCATCACTACAGGAATCCCTCTCATACATCAATAACAGAGACCCAGCCAGGCTCAACTTGAGTACCTCTGACGATGGACAACTCACTGCCAATGAAGGAAACCTATTTCTTTCTTCAACAGCTCTTTCTGGGGCAAATAAAATTTCCATTAGATGAGGAACATCTTGAGAGCAGGGACTTTTTTTTTGGCCTTTTGTGTTTAGTACAATGCCGAGCACACAGTAGGCTCTTGATAAATGCTAGCTGACTGTATATTGTTTTGAATCAATTGATGTGGAAGCAGCATGGAATCATAGAAGTATAAGGTCTGAAGGAAGAAGGCCTGACTTCATATCCTGACTCAGGTTTACCTAGTTTTGTGACTTAGGGCATATTAGTTACTTTTTCTGGGTTTTGGTTTGCCAATCTGCAGTCTGACAGTCATACATTTACAGTTGGAAAGGACTTTAGAGGTTATCTACTTCAACCCCACATTTTACTAAAGAGAAAATGGCAAACAAGGAGAGTAGTTGACTTACCCAAGGTCACAAAGGGACTAATAATAGAGCAAGGAGTCAAACCCTGGTCTTTCAACTCAAAATCTAACATATTTCCCCAGGTATTATGGCACCAAATAATATTTTTACCAAACCTTCAGGATCATTATGATGTTCAAAAACCATAATATTTGGGAAGCCCCTTATAAAATGCAAAACTATAGAAATGACAGTTATTATCATTATCTTGAATTCAGAGGGAAAACCCATTTAGTCAATTCATCCTCGAAAATGAAATGTAAGATTTGACAGCTCAGGGTTTTGTGTGTTATGGCACAAATGGCACTACTAGTTTGGGAGCAGGACAAATTGAGTTCTAGTCTAAGCTTTATCACGAAGAGGCCACTTGCCTTAGATGAGTAGTCACCTCCCTTTTCTGAACTTCAATTTCCTCAACAAGAGCACCTATAAAAACCCATCCCAGCCCTCCTAGTCTATGACTTTGTCACTATCGGGATTGGAGGAAATGGTGGGCATCCTGTTTCAAATGGGGTCATAGTCTGTGCTGAAATCTTCCTACTGACAGCCTTTAGTTTTATAATGTAATGGTTTGTAGTGAGTTGTATATATATATATATATATATATATATATATATATATATATATTAAAAAAAAACCACTTGCATATATATTATTCCATTTGATCCCCAGGCTTACCCCATGAAGTAGATGATTGATGATGATGATGATGATGACGATGAGGATGATGACATATTCTCCATTTGTATAGCACTTCACTGTTTACAGAGTTTTCCCAAGAAAGGTGCATAAATTATGCTATGAGAAATTTGACAAGGCAAAAGTCATCTTTAGCTTCTGGGGAGTGATTTCAGGGTCATATTCATAGAAGAGGCAATTGAACGAAGTCTGCACACCATAGACTAGTGAATTTGACTTTAGTTCCTGAAAAAATTCTGAAATGGATGATTAAAGAGATGGTTAGTGAGAATCTAGAAAAAGAAAATTATTTCAATGTGCCAAAAGTTTTGATCAAGAGTAAATTATGCCAGATTAAACATATTCCCTTTTTTGACAGTGTTACAAGATCAGGGAATGTTGTAAATAGAGTTTACCTAGACTGTAGCAAAACATTTGGCATTTTTCTTATGATATGTTTGTGGACAGAATGAACAGATGTGGACTAGAAAATGGTCCTCCAAGGGGGATTCAGAGCAGGTTTGTTCCAGTTATGTTGACTGATTCTAGTGTTTATTCTACTAGCTAAGTTCTACCAGGGCATCTTAATGAGTACTCAGACACAGTCCATGAATATTTAACCATGAAACCAGCAGACCTCATCCCAAGACCCTGAGCAGTTTGTGTGTATCTAACAAAAATTGAAAAGATTCAGAGATCAGTTTGAAATTAGGGCATGTGGATGGTCCAGCTCACATGAATAGCTTACCTCGTTCAATAGATTTTCCCAGTCTCTGGAGTCTCTACACCCACCATCAGCAGTCCTTTTCTTAACCATATTTTCCTTCTTTTCTTCTCTAGATGCTTTAATGAGAACTTAGACACTGCACATTAATATTTAATCATACAACCCTACCTCCTCCCAGGACCCCAAGGGAAGAGATGGAAGGGAAGGAGGCATGGGTTACTCTGCTTTCCCTTCATTCTGTTGGGGGCTAAGGCAGCAGGAGAATTGCTTCTCCAAATCTGAGCATTGGTTGAACCTGTAAACAAACTGCAGCTACAGACAGATGTGACAAATTAATGAGTTCAAAGAAAAGAGATGTTTCCTAAAAATCAGATACCAATAAATTCTTAAATAGAGGGAGAAAGAAGACCTGGGAACTCTCCTGTAATGTCAGTCCACTATGCTCTCTCTGGATCTTGACATCTCTATCACAGAACTGGGGATATTAATATTTGCTCTGGACTGGAGAATCTATATGGTGTATGATCTAACTTGAAGGGAAAAGAATATAATTTTCTCATAGGATTCCTGATGCTTATAATGCCTTCAAACACATTTCTGCCATTTGTGAGCTTACCCATCCTTTTAGATATAGTTCTATTACTATTATTCAAGAAAATCTTGCCTGATTTCCTTACCTCCAGAATCCTAGACTCCATTTATCCCTCCTGAATTTTCATAGTCATTTCATTATCTCTCATGCACACAAATATACTGAAACAGTTTAGACAATCAAAAAAACCATTTAATAAATACTTCTTATTGCCAGAGGCTGTGTATACAAAGAAAAAAATGACATCGTGCCTGTCCTCAAGGAACTTATATTCTATTGGAGAAGTCAACATATACTTATGAAATGAATGGATGATATAATGAAAAATAAAATTTGTTAAGCACTTACTATGTACAGAATATTGCTCAAAGTGTCAGGGATACAGAGAAAAGCAAGACAGTCCAGGCTCTCACAGAGCTCGCTTTCTTATAAGGGAGACACATTTATAAGTCTGCAAGTCAGACAGATGGGTCCCATGGTCTTTGAGGGTACAGCAGCAAAGCAGATTATAATGCATCTTCTATAACATCATTTTTACTCATGAATCATGTTCACATCAATATTGAACTATTTGACTGTGCCAAAGACTTTAGTGGTGGGCGTTCACCCACCTAGGCAGATGCCAAGCTGCATATCCCCAGGAGACCCTTCCCAGGATGATGGCTGTGGGGAGTGGGCTGGAAGCAGGAAGAGTGAGAAAGGAGAATTGGGCCTTGCTGCTGTTGCAAATGAGATAGTATGTATAAAGTATTTTGCAAACCTTAAAGATCCAGGTAATGCTAGCTATTGTTACTATGTGCATACCACATTCACGATAAACATTTTATTTTTGTATGCATCATACCACTGTACTCTGAGTTGCTAAAGAATAAGATACTTGTCTAATTCACCCTTAATCTCTCACTCAGGGACTAGCCTATACTAAATTTTAAATGTGGAATTGAATCAGCATTCATTGGTTCTCTTTCAAAAATGTATGATTTCATTGGTGGATGTAAGTACAGCCCCCCACCCCAACCCCAAGCTGCATTAGACCTATAATTTTAGGGACATTAAAGGCTTTGATTAAAGTTAAGTCTACTAACTCACCTGAAATCCCTTCTATCAATGCCAAGTCATTGTTTCCAGGAGGTACAATTAAAATATTTTGCCTCAAAGGTCAAATACAAGACTATGTTGACAATGGGGGCAGGTTATATACAAAGAGTAGGGAAAAAAAAATCTGCTTGGTGTGGGGAAAACTCCTAATAATGAAATCTATATGAGAGCAGAATGCAATACCTTGGAAAGCAGTGAGTTTCCCATCAATGAATGTCTTCAAGCAAAGGCTTGAAGAGGAGAGTCATGCCTCAGTGTATCTTCAGACTCTGAGATTCCATACCTCATGATTTCATGAGGTTCATGGGTTCATGATTTCATCTAGGTAGACTAATGATTCAGATCACAAGGTCTCTGTGATGCAATAGCCCACGAGAATTTTCCAAGACTAAAAAACTGATGTCTGTACATCTCAGCAGGTCATGACAGATGACCTTCCCTAGAAACTTCCCAGCTTGGTAGGTATAACAGCAAGCACCCTAGCATACCTAGGGCGGCTACTAACACAGGTTCTTAGATCTGCTTTTCTAAAGGAAAGCAACTCAAAATGGGTTAACAATCTTACTTTAATCAAACATATCATTTACCTAGTTCAGGGGGAAAAGTC
>CM053592.1:138788308-138829335 GCA_028646515.1 Pseudochirops corinnae
TTAGAGCTGGAAGGGTCTTTAGAAAATAGGATGTTGCAGCTGGAAGGGACTTTAGAATACAGGGTATTAGAGCTGGAAGGGATTTTAGAACATAGGGTGTTAGAGCTGGAAGGGACTTTAGAATACAGGGTATTAGAGCTGGAAGGGACTTTAGAACACAGAATGTTAGAGCTGGAAGAGACTTTAGAACACAGAGTTTTAGAGCTGGAAGGGTCTTTAGAAAATAGGATGTTGCAGCTGGAAGGGACTTTAGAATACAGGGTGTTAGAGGTGGAAGGGACTTTAGAACACAGGGTGTTAGAGCTGGAAGGGACTTTAGAACACAGAATGTTAGAGCTGGAAGGGACTTTAGAACACAGAATGTTAGAGCTGGAAGGGACTTTAGAACATAGGATCTAAGAGCTAGAAGGGACTTCAGAGCATTGAACCTAGAATGTTTGAGCTGGCTAAACTTTAAAGATTATTAAGTACCAACCCCCTTCACTTCATACTTCAAATCAAGCTGGTCAGGGGAGGCTTGGTAGGGCAGGTGGGGTTTGGTCTCTATCTTAGAGAACAGATAAAAATGTCCAAAAAGAAAAAAAAAGAAAAGAAAGGGGCGGCTGGGTGGCACAGTAAATTGAGCACCAGCCCTGAAGTCAGGAGGACCTGGGTTCAAATTTGACCTCAGACACTTAACACTTCCTAACCGAGTGACCTTGGGCAAGTCCTTTAACCCCAATTGCCCTGCCTTCTCCCTCCAAAAAACAAAAATAAGAGAGAGAGAGAGAAAGAGAGAGAGAGAGAGAGAGAGAGAGAGAGAGAGAGAGAGAGAGAATAGATAAAATCGAGGAGAGCTGGTATTCCAAGCTTTGAGGTAGGAAGGTGTGTGGAATGATAGCACTGTGAGCAAGGGTGATGCAATGAGGTACATTAGGAAAATAAATGAGTAAAGCATTTGATCTAGAGTATTACTCTGAGATCTATAGATTCCTAGGAGGTCCATGAATAAATTTCATGAAGTTGGTGAACTTACATGGAAAAAAAAAATCATCTGTTTTTACTAATTACTAATTCAAATTGAGCATTTTCTTCAGTTTTTAATTAAAGAAAACAACAACGTGATTTTGAGAAGGGATTTATAGACCTCAGAATTTTGAAGGCATCTAAGACACAAGAAATAGTAAGAGATTAGAATATGGGAAAGGGTATAGTGGGTGATAAGGCTAGAAAGGTAAATTGACACCAGATTGGGACAAGTTTAAGTGACGAGTGACAAGCTAGTGATTTGGATTTGATGCTGTTGAGAATGGGACCTAGAGGCCCTGAAATCAGTAGATCTTGTTTCTCATCCCTGATTTGCCATTCACTAATTCTGTGATGACCTTGCACAAGGCACTTCCTCTCTTTGGGCCTTAGTTTCTTATTCATTGAATAAAGAGGTCGAATTTGATAATCAGTAAGAAGCCTTCCAGCTCTCAAAATCTGATTCCTATGACACGATTGTTCACAGCTGGTAGAAGGTTTTGATGGAAGATGGGGAAAAAATAACATTTCTGCATTGCTACATTATCACCTATTTATCCCTATTTTCTTTGTCTTTCCTGATCATGAATACTTGTGAGTTGCTTCAATTCAGTTCCTCACTCTCAGAGGTAGTTAATCATTTTTTAATGCTGTACTTCTGGACTGTTGAGCTGTATCCAATTTTGGAGTCTGACACTTTGGAAGGCCTTGCTGTGTTCCTCTCCACTGTGGAGGAAACAGTGGGATACCCTTAATCATCAGAACTCAGAAATTGGAAACAGCTCCAACAGCCCAAGAGTAACCATGCGTCTGGATCGAAAGATGCAAGGAAATGCTTAGGGAATAGGGCTCCATTTTGTTCTGTAAGGCATCAAAGATATTTTTTTCCAACTTTGGATAACTGGAGGAGTGCTTGAAGGGATTTCTTTCCTTTAGGTATTATTTTTTCTTTAACGAGAAACTTATAGTCACACTCAATATACAGGCTAAATTCTATTAGTTGGTTATTTAATCAACTGTAGCTCAGATGACTGGCACTTCTCAGCCTCTCTGGTACAATTGATAATTGTTAATAATGATGACCCTGAGGCAATTCAAGAGTTTGAAATGCCTTCTCAATCATCAAAGAAAGATTCAATTACATTTGTTGCCAAGTATATTTTATTACATCCCAATTCTTTGAAAATTGGCCATCTGTGTATGGTGTGGTGGCAAGCACACTGAGTCAGGAGACCTAGCTTTAGGTGTTTATTCTGATACAGATTAGCTGGATTATCTTTAAAAAAAATCATTCAAGGCCTTTAGGCCTCTGTCCTCTCATATGTAAAGCTAGGGTCATCAGCTCCTCCAACTGCCATGGGTTGTTAGGCTGGTCCAGTGAAATATGTCACGTATATAGAGTGCATTGTAAACTTTTATTTTTGCTTCTTATTAGCAAAAACTGCAAATAGAAGCTATTGCAACTAGTACTTTCAGATTGAAAGGATTTAGAATTAGATCTCCAAGGTCATCTAGCTCAGCTACCTGAATTTATATTCTTTTAAAATATTAAAATATTTAATAAGTAATGATAAACAATTTACTGAGATAATTGTCAATTGTAATTAATAACTGCCCCTCTAATTAACTCTGACATTCCACTTCTGAAGTATAAAAATGCATAGTTAAATGAGTAGTTGAAATAAGATAGTAATTTTATTTCAGTTGCATTTTCAGGCTTATAGAGAACTAACTTACCTTATAATGTAGGTAGAATAGAAGCATTATTTGAATTTGTGACATAAAAACTTTGAGAGATAGTTTCTGACTAATCACTTTATTGATTATGCTAGCATCTAATTAATAAAGGGATCAGTAGAACTTTGAATGCAAAAGAAACCTTATGGAAACCACTCAATGCTTATATGCCCTTGGAAGAGCATGACAGTCAACTCTGATTGGTTAATAATTAATGAGAATGAATATTATAATGAAAGGCAGACCTACTCTAATGAGGGGCTGGGAGCTGTGACCTTGATTATGTCATTTGCTTCCAAATCACACCCAGCCTTGGACAATCTAGACAAAGGATCTGCCAACACCACCAACACCAGCACCAGCACCACCACCACCCTTCCCCAAACCTACCTGAGTGGAACACAATGGGCCAGAATTCACCTTAGATTAAATTATTTATAAAGTTTTCTAGTTGGGTGAAGAAATAACTCTACTATGATAAAATAGTCTAGATGAGGTAAATTTGTGGGAAAGGTCAGGGATCTCCCCAATAATTTGTTATTTAATAATAATTTCTCTCAAATTTTCAAGATGCCATAGATAAGTGGAGATGATTATGCTGAGACAGAGAAGGGGAGAGAGAGAGAGATGGACAAACAGATACAGAAATAGATGAACTCCTGGAATTTGGAAAGAGTGCTGCTACATTATCTGAGGTTAACAAAGGCATTTCTCTGTGTTTCTTTCCAAGTATGGTAATAATAAGGAAAGTAACTAGAAAGATAATTGCATAAGCTTCCCCTGGGTATCCATTGTACTGTGGCTGTACTTGATATTATCCTTAAGGACAGAGGGTCAGTGTTCCAGTACAGCTTGAGTCTAATGAGAAGGATTTTCAGATATATTCCTATACACAATTCTAATGTGATACTTGTTCTGAAGTTCCACCCACCACATGAAGGGTATGCTTGAGAACCCAGCCAGCATCTTTTGTTTTTATTTTTCAGATTTATGTCTTTTTCAAACTCTAAGTTGCTTAATGAATTATTTTTATCCACATCAATGTGTTAAAAGAGTTCTTCTTTTTTATCATTGGAATCATTTGTGTTTTTAATTGTCAGAATTTTGATCTTGACAGTATCCAATAGTTTTATAGATGAGAATGAACATAGAAGGGTTGGAGGGAAGGAAGGAAGGAAGGAAAGAAGGAAGGAAGGAAGGAAAGAAGGAAGGAAGGAAGGGAGGGAGGGAGGGAAGAAGGAAGGAAGGAAGGAAGGAAGGAAGGAAGAAAGGAAGGAAGAAAGGAAGGAAGGAGGGAAGAAGGAGGAAAGGGAGGAAGAAGGCTAAGTGTTATCATTGATGTGGATACATTGATAAAGATTTCAGCTTGTCATGTATTTTTGTAACCATTTTTTTTTCTGAGTTAGAAAAAGCTCTTTACTCTCTCAGTATTAAATAGCTGGTTTAACAGAAGGACATGCACACTGACTGGCATTCTTTGTTATTTGGCTTTACTGTGTGACCTCAGGCAGATCACATAAGCTTTCTGTGCTCCCAACAAAGGGGAGCACTGACATGTGGGAACAATCATTTCTCTTGCTGTACTCTGAGCTCTGTGGATATGAGTCAGATTTGGACACCCTCTGGGAATGCATTTTGTAAATTGAGATTTCATCACAGACTTCTCTGTTTGGATCAGGTCCACTTTCTGCTGTTTCTAGGTGTATGGGGAGGAAGTTCCACAGGTAGGAGGGTAAGAGAGAGGGAAATCAGGATTGAGAAAGAACACGGGAATGTTACAGGAAACAAGCCTGCCAGTTTTCTGAGTCTACTCTCAAAAATCAGTCTTAGAACCACCAAAATGCTCAAGAGTAAAGAATGAGGTTTATAACACTTTTCTTATTTGTATAATCAATACATGACTTATCAGACTTTTAATGTATGGCAAGATACAGAATAGCTTATCTAGTCTTAGAGTCAGGAGAACTTGTGTCCAAATATTACTTCCGACATATACTAAGTTATATGACTGTGGGCAAGTCACTTAACTTCTTTGTGACTCAGTTTCCTCATCTGTAAAATTAAAGGTAGGAGTAGAATTGATGGTCTCCAAGGTACTCTCTAGCTCTAATCAATGATTCTCTCATTGTTTTTGAAACTCTCAGTGCCCTAGGCGACTGAGACAGTAAATTGCATGAGAGTAGCTATATTGCTAGAGATTGTACTCTAACATTTTTCCTTCTACTATCCTTACCCCTTCCTCCAAAAAAGTATAATATATATAATGTGTACATGTATATATGCTATTACATTATTAATATATAGTATATATACTATATAATAGCATATATAATTATAGTATATGCTATTAATACATATATGTATATAGGTAGCATGGTAGAGTGGTGAGGGCACTGGGGCTAAGGACAAAAAACTCTTGGGTTCAAATACCACCTCGGACACTTACTAGCCGTATGACCATGGGCAAGTAACTGAAACTCTCTCAGCCTCAGTCTCACCATCTGCAAAATGGTGATGATATCTATAGTATTTACCTCATAGTCTTATTTGAGGTTGGGATGAGTTTGCTTTGCAAACTTCATAAGCCTATGTAAATGCCATCTGTGGCTTTTTCTAGCCATTACCAGGTTTGCTATGGCAGCATGATCTTACTCAAAAGTGAAATCTTTTCTCTTACTTTCTTCTCCTCCAAGCCTGACTGCCATCTTCACCTTCACCTCCGATGGGCAGACAATCCATATGTGTCAGGCACTGTGCATACCAAAGACACAGCACCCGGTCTAATCATGGGAGCAGGTAAGTAACTGAAGGGTCCTTCCCTTCTTCCTCTCTTCCTCCTCTGCCACCTTTCTCTCTCTGTCTCTCTGTCTGTCTCTGTCTCTCTCTCTCTCCTCTCCCTTTTCCTCGCCCTCTGCCTCTCCCTGTTCCTCTCCCTCTCCCTCTTTCCTTCTCTCCCTCCAGCAGGACTAAATTTTAGATCTTCTCATAGTATTTCTCACCAGGATTAGCTGAGAAGTTTCTAGTCAGGGACTGAAGTTGTCAGTGGAGAAACCTGGAGGCAGGATGTCAGCCAGCAAATGAAAAGACTTCAGCTTTAAGCTTGATTCACTGAGCTGCTTTTGGATGCCAGAATAAGGATTAATATCCGCCCCTCAGTGGTCAGGAAATGAGATTCTCTACTGCAAGTTCAATAAAAAAAAAAAAATGGTGGAGATATCAGTAAGAAAGGAACAAGACACAAAATATGCAAGTGGGAAAAAGAAATGGAATGATCACAGCTGCTCACATAATTTCAAACCTCCAAATGTCATCCTATGACTCTGTGAGACATATAATATGAGTACAATATCCCCATTTTACAGAGGAAGAAGCTTAATTAGGTTCAGAGTTGGTCTCTAGGTGGTGTAGTGAATTTACTGGAGTTGGTATCAAGAAAACTTGAGTTCAGATCCTACTTCAGACACTTGCTACCTGTGTGACCCTAGGCAAGTCACTTGACCTCTATTTGCCTCAGCTTTCTCACTTGTAAAGTGAGAATAATAATAGTACCTACCTCTCAGGGTTGTTTGAGGATCAAGTAAAATAACACATAGCAAACCTTAAAGTGCTATGCAGAAAAGCTCTTGTCATTTTTGTTATTAATAGTAATAATAATAAATCAACCAGAGTCATGAAACTCTGAAGGGTCAGAGTTGGAATTTAGACCCAGATCTCCTGATCCCCAAGTCTAGCACTCTCTCCATTGCCTAATAATAAAGTGGAGGAGGAGGAGAAGGAGAAGAAGAGAAGGAGGAGGAGGAAGAAGAAGAGGAAAAGGAGGAAGGGGAAAAGGAAGATGAAGATGAAGAGGAGGTAGAGGGGGAGGAGGAAGAGGAGGAGGAAGAAGAGGAAAAGAGAAGGAAGAGGAGGAGGAGGAGGGGAAGGGGGAGGGGGATGAGGAGGAGAAGAGAAGGAGGAGGAGGAGGGGGTAGGGGAAGGGGAGAAGGAGGGAGGAAGAAGAGGAGGAGGAGGAGAGGAGGAGAAGGAGGAATAGGAGGAGGAGAAGAGAAGGAGGAGGAGGAGAAGAAGGAGATGATATATGCAAAGCTTAGAATAAGATTAGTTTTATATGTAATAGCTGAAGAAGTAAAATGTAAAGTCAAGAAGGTATAGTCCCAAATAATCACTGTGTGACTGAGTAAATCTGAACAGCTCCCTGGTACTCACTTTCATTATCTACAGAATTAGAAGTTTGGACTCTGATCTTTGAGGCCTCTGTTTCTGTGTTTGGTCCTTTTCTCTGTTGAATCTCTCTCCATACCTTAAAGCCAGGTTAAGTGGCTCTTCCTTGGAGCACAGAACACTTGGTTTTGCATCACTCTGATGCACTTCTCAATAACATTGTGTATTATAGCTGTCTGTATATGTATCAGCTCCTCCTCCTAGAATGTTACCTCCGTGAAGACAGAGACTGCCTTACCTCAATTTTGTGTCTCCTCTCACAATACCCTCCACATAGTAGGTGCTTAAAAAATATTTGCTGAGTTTGATTAATTTGCTTCTAAATTCCCTTCCAGCTCAAATATTTCATGATTCTATGGTTGCTTATTCTTATGGTATGCCTTGAGCTATTTTAGGAAGCTACAAATGCCAGACATCTTCTAAAAATCAATCCATAATTATCATGGTGACTTCTTTATATTGCCAATTATTGTAGAGCATGAATGTGCCCAAAGTGCCTTTCATATAAGGGATAGGTCTTATAGACCTTCCCTATAAAGGCTCTACTCCTGTTTCTGGTGGTGTACCCAAAATCCTCTTTCTTCTTCTGTAGTCATACCCCATAGAGCTTTGTCTCCATGACGCTTGGGACAATATCATTAATATAATTCTTATGTGTAGAAACCTAGAACTGCCAGTTGCCTTAGAGATCATTTCATCCAAATCGTCAGAAATGACCTTTGTTTGTTTAGAGCTCGAAGAACTATACAGGGAGACATAGTCGTTCAGATTAGGAAATGTCCCTAGAAGGTGGACTGTCAGAGCTTAGAATATTCAGTAGAATATCTGAGCTGGAAGGGGTCTTAGAACATAGAACTTAGAATGTGATAGCCGAAAGGGGTCTTAGAACATAGAACTTAGAATGTGATAGCCGAAAGGGGTCTTAAAACATAGAACTTAGAATGTGATAGCCGAAATGGGTCTTAGAACATAGAACTTAGAATGTGATAGCCGAAAGGGGTCTTAGAACATAGAACTTAGAATGTGATAGCCGAAAGGGGTCTTAGAACATAGAACTTAGAATGTGATAGCCGAAAGGGGTCTTAGAATATAGAGTGCTGTAGCTGGAAGGAACTTTAGAAAACAGAATGTCGGAGATAGACACTCTTTAATAATAAATTATTATTACCCCCCTAGTATAATGATATTATTTTTTATTAATAGAAATATTAATAACATTTAATATTTTATTAAACATCTTTAATACTAAATATTTTCAATTCTTTAATAATAAATAATAATCATAGCTAGCATTTATATAATGCCTACTATGTGCCACATGCGGTGCTAAACAAGTAATTTTCAAACATTATCTAATTTGATCCTCACAACAACCCTGGGAGATAAAGGCTGTTATTATCTCCATTTTTACAAACAGAAGTTAAGTGACATGCTCAGAGTCACACAGGGACAGACAGGTAGTACAGTAGATAGAGCACTAGGCATGGATTCAGGAAGACCTAAGTACAAATATGCCTTCAGACACTCACTAGCTGTGTGACCCTGGGCAAGTCCCTTAACTCTGTTTGCCTCAGTTTTCTCATTTGTCAAATGAGCTGGAGAAGAAAACCATTCCA
The DNA here is from genome assembly GCA_028646515.1 of Pseudochirops corinnae. Taxonomy (NCBI): domain Eukaryota; kingdom Metazoa; phylum Chordata; class Mammalia; order Diprotodontia; family Pseudocheiridae; genus Pseudochirops; species Pseudochirops corinnae. Next base: position 138,796,888 of record CM053592.1, read on the forward strand.
GTATTTTTGCCAAGAAAATTCCAAATGGAGTCCCAGAGTCAAACATGACTTAAACAATTGAACCACTATCACTACCAGAGTTGCACAGCTAAGTGTCTGAGGCATTTGAAATTAGGTCTTCCTGACTCCCTGCCCAACACTCTATCCACTGCACCACCTAGCTGCCCCATGGGACATGAGACATAGAACATCAGAATTAAAAGAGAATTGAGGATCATAGAATCACAGATTTTAACTGGGAAACTTCAAGGTCATCTAGTTCCCTTCCTCTTTATTTTAGAGAATCCCAGAAAGGAAGAGAAGTTTTTTCTGATGTATCAAGTTCTCTGGTTTGCAGGCCAGTGTCCTTCCTATTATACCTCAATACATCAATTCCCTCTTTAAAGACAAAGGAGAATGAGTCATTGGTTTGTCTATGCTGCAGAATCATGACGGCTCATGAACAAGGGGAATGCCAATAGAAATGTGGGTGAATGAGAGTTTTAAACTCTTAGCAGTCATTCTTAAAGAGCCAAGAGACCTTGTGCCCTGTCCAAATGCTTTTATCTTCATATTTAAGAAAACACTGCTTTGTAACAACTTGGAAATAGAAGAAAGATCTGATAAAGCAAGGTCATGTAATCCTGGCTCCAGATATTGGCTGCACACACATCACAGACTGGGAGTGGGTCACCTCCTTGATCTAGGACACCTATATGTCTCTTGGTCAGAGTCATGGCGATGCCCCTCATCCATTTATCTTACAGACAAGGGGGAATTTCACTGATATAGAGAAAGCTGATGATTCTGAAGCAGTTAAGAAGTTGGAATCTGCTAAATTCTATCAGTGAAAATGCCTAACTTCACCTGGCATTCAAGGCCCGCTTTGATCTGAGAGCCTACTATTTCAGCTTGAAGAGATACTATGATAGAGAAAAAAGAATGCCCACTCTGTGTTCCATATGAAGAAGTACAAAAGCTAATTCCTGTTATCATTATGGTAGATAGCACACTGGCTTGTGATCTGGTGACTTGGGTTCAAATCTTGTGTCTGTCACTTTCTATTGGTATAACCATGATTGAGTCACTTGCAGTCTTTGAGCCTGTTTCTTCATCCATTAAATGGGGGTAATGAGATTTGGACTACCCACATCACAATAAATTGAGGCTTAGAAAAGTGATGAGACTTGTCCAAAGTCATGCCTCTGAGTTAGAATTCAAACCCAAGACTTCTGATTTCTAATACCAATGTATTTCCTATCCTGAAATATGGCTGCCTTGAAGAGTAAGCATTAGGTCTTATATTGTATCTTCCACAGTATTCTACACAGAGTAGGCATTCTATAATATCTGTGAATTGATTTATTGGCGTTGGCAAACTACTGCTGGGTAAAAGATGGATCCTCGATTGATAATTTCATTAGCTTTGGAAACAGCTTAGTGAGGAAACTGTCTCTGCCAAGTAAAGCTGACATCTTTTCTGTTACTTTTGTTCTTATGCAGTTGCTTAGAGCACTGAAAAGTTCATTGATTTGCTCAGGATCACACAGCCCATGTGTGTCAGGGAAGAATTTGAACCAGGTCTCCCTAGCTATTAGGTCAGCTCTCTATTCCATATACCAATGGCCACTTTTGAAGGCTCAAGCTCTCCTCCAAAACTGGATAATGGGATCAGAGATCTAGAACTGAAAGGGGCCTTGGAAACCATTTTACATATGAGGAAACTGAGACCCAGTGAGATTAAGTGACTTGCCCAATGTCACACATGTAGTAAGTATCAGAGGTGAGATTTGAACCCAGGGCATGTAATCCTAGAGCTGAAGACTTTTCCACCATATCATGCAGCTTCCCATCTCAGCATCCTTAGACTCTGCTGGATCTGACAATTGATTTAGGTTAATTAGAAACTTTAGTCTTCTTAGGGCAACATTACATAATGGACCATCTGTTAAAAAAAATTTTTCATGTACTTGCCCTTTGGGGGTCCCTCTGATACATCACTGAAAAGATCACAGACCAGGAGTTCAAAGACCTTGATTAAAAATGGGTTCCCATGCTGGTTCAGTCATTCGCTTCCTATGTGACTTACCCTCACTATTTCAAGGTTTCATAGGCTCATAGATCTGAGATTGGAAGTAACCTTCAAAGTAGTGCAATCCCCTCATTTTATAGGTGAGGAAACTGAAGCCCTAAGTAGTGGTAAGGGGAATAGTGACTTCACTGGGGTGACACAGACAAGAAGTATAAGATGTAGGATTTTAATCCAGAGCCTCTATTACTTACTAGCTATGTGTGCCTGGGAATGTCTTTTCTACCCTCTAAGCCTCAGTTTCCTCACCTGTAAAATAAAGAGGTTAGTCTCAATGGCCTCTAAGATCCTTTCAAGCAATAGGTCAATTATTCCATAAGCCTGAGGCTCAAGCCACTTGTCATCCCAGAGAATCACTAAGGTCCTCGTTAGCTCGGTCTGCCATTCCATGCTTCTGTCATTTCTAGGTAACTGTATTCCTATTTTATGTTATGAACTGGTGTTGTGAGTGAGTTTGGGAAGGGTGAGAGAGTGAGATAAAGTCAAGCAAAGGAATCAGTAAGTCTTTTCCTGGATCTGTAGAGTAGGAAGGGTTCTTTGAAATCATATAGCCCGTTTCTAGAACAGGTGGCAAGGGGAAAATGGAAGGAAAAAAAGGGGGTGGGGAAGAAATTTACATGATAATTTTATTACATGTTTAAAATAAATGATATTTTCATGTGAAACCATCTTTTAAACAAATATACTGTGTTATGGAAATGTTTTATTCCATAAATTTAAAATAATTTTTTAAAAAGAAATCATATAGCCCAAACCCTTCCTTTTAGAAATGAGTAAACTTGGGGTGGCTAGGAGGTGTAGTGAATAGAGCACCAGCCCTGGAGTCAGGAGAACCTGAGTTCAAATTCGGCCTCAGACATTTAGCACTTACTAGCTGTGTGATTTGGGCAAGTCACTTAACTCCAATTGCCCTAACTTCCCCCCTCCAAAAAAAGAAAAGAAATGAGTAAACTGAGGCTCACAGAGACAGGAAGGCCCTCAGTAAGCAATCAAAATACTTATGAAAACACCTTACAATTCATTAGCTAGCTGACGCATACATTGAGTACAAGCACAGAGTATATTAAATGTGACCACAGATCTCTGAATTTTCCCATATCTTTAGATAAAGTGCTACATTTTAGACAGAACTCATTTTGCCTCAGGACTAAAAGATCCTGAATTTTAAGTAAGATTTTTGAATGGTGACCTAATGCAGAAACTACGAATAGTCAACCAAAACACCAAAGCAAGATTTGAATATTTCCATTACTTGAAACCCAGGTGTTTGAAATCACAAAAAGACCCTTTCAGTCATCCCAGAGTGCAATGATAATCTTTGAGAATCATCACAACTTGTGGAGGAATAAAAATCTTGTTTACCATCCTCAACCAAAAACTGGTTTCTAAAATGGTCCAACTACCCTCCTTGGAGGTCCATGAAAGGGTTCTGCCTTCACATTTACTTCTGCTACATTTAAACCTTTGCAGAAAGCTTTATCCTGCTATGCACAGAATTGTGTGATATAGATCAATTGATGGGTAAATTTGTCTTATTTTCATAGCCTATCCTATGAAGGACTTTTCTCTGAAAATATTCAAAGGCAGGGGGTAGTCTGGTGTAGTGGGCAAAACACTGGGTCTGAGTCTGGAGGCTTGAGTCTGCCACTAACTCCTTAGCCTGGGTTTTAAGGCTTTCCAAAATCTAGCACCTACACATGTCAGTGTTGTTCAGTTGTTATAGTCTTGCCTAACTCTTTGAGACCCTATTTGGAGTTTTCTTGGCAAAGATACTGGAGTGCCTTGCTATTTCCTTCTCTAGCTAACCTGAGGCAGGTAGCATGAAGTGACTTGCCCAGGGTCACACAGCTAGTAAGTGTCTCAGGCCAGATTTGAGATCATGAAGATGAGTCTGACTTGAGGCCTAGTACTCCCTATCTTGTAACCCCCAGCTGCCTGCATAGCCAACCTTATTCTATGCTACTCCCCTCCAGAAACACTACATTCTAGCTAAACCAGACTACCAGTTAAGCCCTAAATTCAATTTTCCATCTGCTGCCTCCCCCATGTATTTCTTAAATCACTCCATATCTGGAATACTCTTCATTCTCATCTTTGCCCTTAAAAATCTTCATCTTTTTTCAGAGTTCAGCTCAGGTATCCCTTCCTTGAAGCCTATCCTGACTTTCCTACTTATGAATATTGGATCCCTCCTAAATTTTCCTAGTATTATACTTATTTGTGTCTATTTAATATTAGTTTATATAAGTTAAATAGTTAATAGTTTAATATTAGTTTCCAAAGGACAGAAATTGTTCCATTTTTTTTTTTTGCTGTCCTATTTTTTTAAATTCTCCTTTCAGTATATACAATGGACCAAAGAGCAAATTTTTTTTTTTTTTTGGCCTTTTTGGAGGGGGGGAAGGCAGGACAATTGGGGTTAAGTCACTTGCCCAAGGTCACACAGTTAGTAAGTGTTAAGTGCCTGAGGCTGGATTTGAATTCAGATCCTCCTGATTCCAGGGCCAGTGCTCTATTCACAGCTGCCCCACAAATTCTTTTTTAAAGATTACATAATCTTATTGTGAAAGCTAACCCTAGGACCTCATTAATGTCTCACATATTTTGTATAAGAGCTATGATTTCACTACTATAGGAATTTTTCAGAAATACCCCTTCCTTTGGGGCAGCTAGGTGGCGCAGTGAATAGAGCACCAGCCCTGCAGTCAGGAGGACCTGAGTTCAAATCTAACCTTAGGCACTTAACACAAAAACCTAGCTGTGTGACCTTGGGTAAGTCACAAGCCCAATTGCCCTCCAAAGGAAAAAAAAGAAATACCCCTTCCTTCAATCAGTTGGCACTATCTATATATAGTCTTTGAGAGTTTCCTAGGGTACTAAGAAATTAAGTGATTTCACCAAGATCACTGCCAGTGTGAATCAAAAACAGGTCTTGAACCCAGGAGTTCCTGATTCCAAAGCCAGCAGTCCAACCCAGTACTCCATACTTCCTTGCATATAGTAAGTACTTAATAAATGTATGTTGATTTGAACTATTGAACTTGCTTATGACTGCACGTGTATAATCTATACCAAATTGCTTGCCTTCTCAAGGAAGGTAGAAGAGAGGGAGAGAGAATTCACAACTCAAACATTTTTTTAAATGCTAAAAAATTTTTTTTACATGTAATTGGGAAAAAAGAAAAAGAAAATCATAGAAAAAATAAAGAGGTATCAGAAAAAAAAATAACTTTGCATCAAGACCTTTGGGGAAGTAAATTAATCATTCTGTTCCTCAGTTTTCTTTTGCATAAAATGACAGATTGGACAAGAGAATAATAATAGTTTACACTTTTATCAAATGTTTTATAGTTTATGTAAATCTCTGAGGTAGGTAAAGGATTATTACCACATCCATTTTTCAGATGAAGAAACTGAGGCTGGCCAAGGTTAAGTTACTTGCTCAAGATCACTTAGAAATAGTGAAGGGACAGTAAAAGGATGTGAAGCGAAGTCTTCTGACTCTTGACACACCACTCAGTTGCCATTGGTTTTGAGCCTCCAGACTCTCCCAGTTTTGGCCCTGGCTCTCATACTGCTTCTCAGTGTGAATTCCTGGTTGGAGATGATTTTCATTCAGTGCCTGGCCTCCTTCTGGGCTGGTAAATCAAGCATGGAGTGCCCAGAGCCCACTTGCACACATCTAGGTTGTTAATTAAGACTACCTTGAACGCTCTGGTTGCATGCAAAATGGTTCAATCGGCACTTAACATTCCGTAGGTCAGCCTGTGCTGGTTTTGTATTACACCGTCTGCTCCTCTGCAGTGTGGGGAGATTGTTATGATTACCATGGTGTAAGATGCAGGGATGCTGGCTCCAGGGATCACAGAGAAAGCCTTTCCCCAGTTCAGGGCATGTGGTTTTTGTCCCTTGTGTTTCCTCGATTTGACCTGGCTTATTCAATTATGGGTTGACAGAGCCCACTCTCCCCCACAGGACAGATGCCTCCCAGGATAAATATGGAGATACCTTCTCCACTTTTAAAATAATCTCTTTAAAATTCTCCACTGTCTCCCCTCCCCACTTGGCAAGGCAAGGGCAAGGTCTATGTTGCAAAAATGAGACTGAGCTCAACCCAGCCCAGAAAGCCAACAGATTTGGCAGGATTGGGAAGGGAACTGGGAATGAGTTCCAGAGGCATGGGGAGTAGGGTGGTGGGGAAATCCTATCTTGAGCCTCGAGTGCAGAAAATTACCCCATCACCTGGTTTTCATTTGGAACCATAAATATACTGTGGTCAGTCTGCTTGAAATCAGCCAAAGTGTCCTTCTCAGTGAGACAAGGTTTGGGGCTTTCCAGTGAGAATGTGAGTAAGTGACTTCCTCCCAAAATGCCTCTTTCATATATGTGTAAATGAAGAACCCTGAGATTTTTCGCTTCTCCCTCTTCCTTATGAAGGCTTATGGATTCTGAATACTTAATATATTGACCTAATCTCACACAAGTTGATAACAATAATAATATAATAATAAGGATCACAACTAGCATCTGGAACTTTAAAATTTACAAAGTGGGGGCAGCTAGGTGGCACAGTGAATAGAGCACTGGCCCTGGACTCAGGAGGAGCTGAGTTTAAATCCAGCCTCAGACACTTGACTGTTACTAGCTATGTGACCTTGGGCAAGTCTTTTAACCCAAATTGTCTTGTCTTCCCCCATCAAAAAAAAAATTACAAAGTGCTTCCAAATATATCTTATTTTTTTACCCTCACAACAACCAATGGAAGGTAAGAATCTTTACTATTATTCATACTTTACAGAGGAAGAAATTTGAACTGACAGATGCTAGGTGACTTGCTTGTCTGTGACCAATTTGTCTGAGTCTAGATTTGGACTTAAATTTGAATTTTCATAAAATGTAAATTCTTTGAGCACAAGGATTACTTTCATTTCTTAATTTTACATCTCTATTTAATTTCTAGCACTCTAGCCCAATATCTTTTCCATAGTAGGTGCTCCATAAATATTGAACTGAACTCAGTTGTTTAAAGCCATGGACCTGTGCCCCCATGACCATTCTTCTCAGCACCACAAATTGCAGCCCCTCTGTGTCTTGTTAGGTATTCTGTGTAATCCTTTGTGCCTTTCCATACATCCTCCTTTGCCAATTCCTTGCACGGCGTATCGAGTACTGAAGTGGTAGAATCCAAAGACGTTGATTTCAATATGGTTATTGAAGACATCACTATAAATATTGTGGCAAATCTTTTTTTTTTTTTTTCCGTTTCACTTCTACTTGTTATCTTCATTCCACTTTGACCTGCAGATGCTTTTGGAACAATCTCTGCTCAGCCAGTTGTCACACCAGGCTTCATTCAGGAGCAGCTGCTCCTAATCTTCATCCTTTCTGCCAATTTAATATTGTTTTGATCTTTGCTCTAATCAATCCGTGACCTAACTTCATGAAGATTCTTAAATCCCTGCTACCTCAGTAACCTCTGAATTCTGTATGTTCAAAGAGACTCATTTTTCCCCGTGAAATTCATTACGGCTCTATTTTTAAATAAAGCAGTTAATGGTAGATGCGCGGGCTGGAAACTTCTGGGTTATTTATTCATCTTCGGCTTCTTTCGTTTGTTGATCCCAAAATATTTTGGGTTATTGTTTTTTCGCAGTATTATTTATCCTCTTATGCTTCCTTTCTCCCTCCAAACTCTCCCTTCTCTATTGAGAAAGAAGGGAAAGGGAAAGCAGTAAGGATTTGTTAAGCACCGACTACTACCAGTCACTGTGCTAAGCACTTTACAGATAGTATCTCATTTTATTCTCATAACAACCCAGTGAGGGAGATGCTGTTATTATCTCCTGTTTTACAGTTGAGGAAACTATGGCCAAGAAAGGATGAATGACTTCCGTGGCTAGTAAGCGTATGAAGCTGGATTTGAACTCGGATTTTCCTGATTCCAAGCCCAGAGTTCTTGCCACAGCACCATTTAGTTGTCTCCCATTTCCTACCAGCTGCATTCCTTTTGGGCTTCTTTTGCCTTCTTCCTCATGCCTCTGTGGTGGGGCTATCAAATGTCCTGATCACTATCTGGACACTGGACCCACATGGCTTGGGGGGCTGGGGGTGGGTAGGGGGTAAGGGGAGGAGAAAGTGAGGCTAGTGATCTTACGGCGTTCCACCTCACTTAAATCCAGTTTACTTGCAAGTCATGACATCATCTTCCTGATGTTATGGTCCCCTTCAAGAAGGAATGAAGGACAAACAACACACCTCTATGGGTACCTTCTCTCTGGTTCCACCTCCCATCTTTTCAGCTTCCTTTTCTGTGTTGTCTTTCCCTATTAGATTGTAAATTCCCTGAGGGCAAGCAAGTCTTTTTTTTTTTAATGTGTATTTGTATCTACAGCACTTAGCACAGTGCCTGGCACATAGTTAAGAAATAAATGTCTATTGACTGATCACCTGATTATTACCCTCCCTAAAAACCACTTTTGCACTGAAGTCACTAAATATCAAGGTATATTCCTTATAGCCCCTAGGCCAGTGGTTCTCAACCTTCCTAATGCTGTGACCCTTTAATACAGTTCCTCCTGTTGTGGTGACCCCCAACCATAAAATTATTTTTGTAGCTACTTCATAACTATAATTTTGCTACTGTTATGAATCATAATATAAATATCTGATATTCAGGATGTGTTTTCATTGTTACAAATTGAACATAACCCACAGGTTGAGAACCGCTGCTCTAGGCTGTTGGTATGCAAATTCTTCATTGACTTTCTCCACTTTGACACTTTCAGTTTCTTGTATTGGTACATGGTGGTGTTCTATTCACTTAAGATCACTGTGGCTGCTTACAAAATAAGATGACCAAGTGTCGCACAAAATGGTATTTCTTATTGCAATTAGGCACACAGAGAAATCAGTTTCTCTTTCTTTTTCTCTCAAGAACCATTCCTCAATTTACCTGCAATTATTCTTTGGTTTTACCTAGAGTTAGAATAGTAATAGTAATATGGATGGAGTTCAATAACTCCCATAAGTTATCACTTGTTGGTCATCAAATGAGGCTTATTCATTCAGAGTATCAAGAGTGAAATAAATGTGTTAAAGGTTTGGGGGCAGTGTGATTCCTAAAACTTGTTCCCCCTCTCCTGTCACAGCTCTTTTTTCTCTCCCTTTCAGGGGTCTGTACAATCTGAGTCCTTATTATATTGATTTAATTCCTCTTAAAGGTATAACATTTATAATAATAATAATTGTACATAATACATAATAATAAAGAAACTACATGATATAGTGGATAGCTGGCTAATTCCAGGAAAAATGTTTAACTTTTCAGTGCCCCAGGCAATTCTAGAAAACTATAAGTTGAGAAAAAAAAAAAGATGCTGATCTTGCACTGCTAGAGAAATTTCCTAACCAGCAGCTCCATACACAGATGAAATTATAGGTCTGGTCAAAATAATAACAGTAATCACAACTATTTATATCCTGCTTTATGATTACAAATCATTTTACATATATTATCTTATTTGAACCTCATAGCAGCCTCACCTATGATATAATGGATAGGAACCAGATTTATGTGATTTCATAATTATAGAGAACTCCCACATGAGAAAACTCCCTCTACCAATTCAGGCTGGCGCCTTCTCTGATGTTTATAGTTTTAGAGCATTGTGTGGAACACTGAGAGTGCCTTTTCCAGAGTCATGAGGCCATTGTGTGGCCGTGGCAGGTGTTCAACTAGGTCTTAGTTATTTAACCAATACTCTAGAACAGCAATCATTATTCCCATTTTACATATGAGAAAAGTGTGGCTCGTAGGAATAGAGCAACATATCCAAGATTCTGCAGATAACAGATGGAAGAACCAGATAGTGAAGCCAGGTGTCCTGACTTCTGGGTCACTTTTCTTTCCTCTACCCCAGTTTGCTATATGCTGAATTATTGGGTTACTCTATGTTGATTTACTGGACTATGCTCTTTTCTTAACAATCATAGAGGATGGATGGTTGTTCATAGATGGAATTTCATATGAATGCAGTTTATAGGTGAACTTTTCTGGGAAAATACAGATTTCCTGACATCCTGTTCCTAATTCCTTCTGGGGAGAAATCAGAAACACTCCATTCCCATTCCCTCTCATAGCTAGTCAACACACTGGTACCTGCCTCTCTCTCAAAGCATTTCCATGAACGTGAGTCATGTGCTCATGTTAACCCTTCCTCTTCTGCTACTTTACTGGAGGTGGGGAGAGAGGAGCAGATGGAGATTTCTGGTTTTTTTGCATTCCAATAGAAGGAAGTGGATATCTCCTGGGTATAATCCTTTGCCCTTTTCTTCTCTGCTGTTTAGGTTACAGCTCTTCTGCTGTTCCTTGGGAAATCATTCTCTTTCTGTCATACCTGCCATCCTTCTTTCTTCCCACCTCAGTGAACCCTAGCCCTCGTGGCCATGTAAAATACCGAGCCCCCAGACCATTGCTGTCTCTTCCTCATCAGTGCCAGGAACTCACTATATCCCCAGCCAGCCTCAGCCAGTCCTTAGACAGCTCCCAGGGTCAGGAAGTTCTTCTCTATATTGAGCTGAAATTGAACTCTCTCTAACTTCTAGCAATGGTCCTACCTCTTTCCTCTGAGGCCAGACTGAAAAAGAAAAGTTAAATCCCTCTTCTCCATTACAATCCTTCAGATGTTTGAAGACAGTTATCAGGCCCCCTGCCAAGACAATCCTCATACAACAGAGTTTTCTAACCTTTTACCATTCAACTTACATTTCTCTAGACCAGGGTTTCCTAACTTGGGGTCCTCAGACCCCCAAGAGGGTCCATTGGATAGATAGATTTCAGAGGCTCCATGAACTTTAAAGAAAAAAACCACATCATTTTTTTCACTGATATTTGGTTTTCCTTGTAATTCTAGGTAGATTATTTTATGCATTTTTAAAACATTATTCTAAAAAGGAGTCCAAAGGTTCCTCTCAATGGCAAGAGGAGAAAGGTTAGGAATCCCTACACAATTCATTTTGTCAGTTTCCCTCATGCTCTTTACCTATCTGTCAATTAATTGCTGACAATTCATGCAGAAAATTTCAAAGTGTTATGCCTCCCTCCCAGTCTATTAGCACTTTAAAGGGGGCAGGGGAGAGCTGAAAGACTGAAAATCTCAGGAGCTGAAAGGAATCCAAGCACCATGACAAGCAATCAAGGGGCGATTTTTGAGCCCAATTGAATTAAATCATATCATGTAGGTCCTCATCAATTGTACCAGTTCTTAAGGCAGACTCAGAGAACAAATGGTAGGTTGTTTTGTTTTTTTAAAGCATTAAACTTGAGATCAGGTTTGAATTGTAACTTTATAGCACTATTTACTAGCTGTGTGACTCTGGGCTAGTCTCTCTATGATACAATATATTACAATATGATAGTTCTGTTCTTCATTTATATCTTTGCATCCCCAGAGTTTATCACGCTGCTTGACATATGGTAGGCGTTTAATCTTTCATTGAATGCAATACAGTATAAACCAACAAGTGTCTATTAACCTCCTGCTATAGATGGAGCACATGACAAAGTTTAGACAAGATGGCACCCTTCTCCCAATGATTTAATTGAGGCATAAGACACAAACAGAGAAAAATGTATACAATATGGTTTATGATAGGACAAATGTTCTCAATAAATAATAACACAAACAAATACATTAGAGAATCATAAATTACCTCTTTTATAATTTTATAAATTGTGTGGCCAAAAACTATGTTACTAATATATCTCTATAAATATCCATATCTATTTAAAACAGAACATACACTCTCAGACAAAACCAGCAGAGAGCATAAAATGCTTATGCTAGTAGAGACCTTGGGGGTTCAATTTTCCAACAAATCTATCTTACAGATAAGGAGACAAAGTCCATCAAGACAAAGTGACTTACCTACCCTCACCCACCTGGTGACCAAACAGGCACCATCATCTTAGTATCCTGTGTTTGGTGCTCCAGGCTACGGAGGGGGTTGGGGGAGGCGGAGTGTGTGTGAAGAGGATTTAGGGTCAGGCTCCAGTAACAGGGATGCATTCTCCATCACTATACATACTAGTGGTATGACAAGTGGATGATATGTAATGTGTTGTATCAAACCTATGGTATAATCTCACTTTCCTGTAAAATTTTTGTTTTTATTTTTAAGGTATCAATCAATATCTCTACTAAAATTCTCCTCCAAAACTTTCATCTTGGTGTGGAAATGATTCTGTGTTATCTGCCAGTAGATACAAGCTGTCAAGTCTTTAAATATGGGACTGGGAAAGATTATGTATGTCTTCCAAGGACTAGCTAGTCTGATTAAGTGTGAAGGGGCCCTTTACCAGATGGTTGGCAGCGCCATTGTGGATTTATCATCTATCTATCTGTCTATTTGTCTGTGTATCTATCTTGCCACAGCAACTCATGAAGACAGTGTTCTAAGGAATGAAGGATCTGAGTCTGTTGAAGTAAAGGAAACACCCATGTTGATAAAATCATAGATCTTTCAAAATATTTAAGCAATGGATCCATTAACCTCCAAAGTGCTAATTTCCTATGAGAGAACATTTTGATTTGAAGCTAATGTAATAATAACTAATCAAGAATTGTTTTTCAGGGCAGCTAGATGACAGAGTGAATAGAACACTGGTCCTAGAGTCAGGAGGACCCAAGTTCAAATCTGACATCAGACACTAGATATTTATTAGCTGTGAGACTTTGGGCAAGTCACTTAACCCCAATTGCCTTGCCTTCTCCCATCCAAAAAACAAACAAACAGACAAAAGAATTATGTCCCTTTAAGTAGTAATTTCAAAAATAATGCTGCTGAATTTCTGATCTTCAGTGGGTCACCACCCCTCTCTAAGCATGTAAGATAAAATGATTAGACTTCATTTCTAAGTTCCTTCTAACTCAGACATTCTACAATTGTATGAACTCTACCATTATTTCCCTGTTTCCATATGAAGTGATTGCCAGCTTGACAGTTTTGCTATTGGAAGCAAAGAAGATAGATGATGTCTCTTAAAAGACAGATATCTATGCAATTGAAATTGCAAACTACAAGATTCCTCAGGAAATTGCACTTACATGGAAGCATTCCATGGATCAGATTCTGCTCTTTGATATGTTTTGCTCTGAGATGCTCTGTATGATATGAAATAGGATAATAGGATTGTTTAGCAGTTCATATGAACGGGATTCTCAGCTTTGTAAGGTAGTGGAGTTGACCACTTCTGTGGCCAGTAGAATGGTGACACCATCAAACCTCTGAACCACATGATCTGGATTGGAAGGAATCATCAGATCCATCTAATCCAGTGGTTCTCAACCTTTCTAATGCCGCCACCCTTTAATACTTGTATGTGGGTGTATCTGCATGTGGGTGGACACACCTGGAGATGGATAGAGGAGTGGTGTCTCAGTTCCTTAGACCATCGGAAATATGTGTTTTCTGATGGTCTTAGGTAACCCCTGTGAAAGTGTTGTTCAACCCCCAAAGGGGGTGCCACCCACAGGTTGAGAACCGCTGATCTAATCCAATCTACGCCAGTATGAGAATACAGTCTCAACATTGTTAAAAAGCAGTCTTCCTGTCTTCTTTTAAATACCTCTACAGCTAAAAAAGCCAATATTTCTCATGGTGGTCCTTTCCATTTAAGGAATTATTAACATTTTTTTTCTTGCAATGGGCTTAAATCTATTTCTTCAAATCCCAACTGTTTGTTTAAGCTCTGTCTTCTAAGGCCCAGTGGAGTCTACTTTCTCATTCACATGATAACCCTCTAACAAATAGCTATTAATCCTCACCCAGTATTTTTGGCTCCCTGAGAGGAAGAGGGATACTGGGTGTAAATTTAAGTGATTTAAACCCAAAAGATATCAATTAAAGTACATAATTTTTAGAATCTTCACCCTCCCTCTTCCTCCCCTCCTCTATGCACAAGTCTTCTCTTCTTCAGACTAAGCATCACCAGTTCTCTCAATCATACCTTGTTTCAAACTCTGTCACTATCCTGGATACTCTCCTCTGGGAGCCCTTCACCTTGTCAATAGGAGGGAGGGGCTGGCCCTGTAATTTCATTGCTATGGGAAATTGCTCACATAGAGTTAGGCAATTCCCTCTGCTAATGAGGTCAATACCCTCTCCCCAACTTATAATCTTAGAGAAAGAGAGATGAAGTGACTTGCCCAGAGAGATAGGATTTTAACCCCTGGCTTCCTTTCGACTATGCTGTGCATGTTGTCAATGTCCTTCTGAGAAGGAGCTCTGTTCCAAAAGGATATGAGCATAGTACACTTCCCTTTGGCCTAATGAGGTCAGAGCTAGAAGGGAACTCAGAAAGCTAGAACACAGAAGGATAAAATTGGAAGAGATCTTAGAACATCTTCATAATAATGAGCCTGATGAAATGCTTCTTAGAGTTGCATAGATATTTAGAAATGACACTTCTAGGAGGACATCAGACTTGGTTAAATAAATGGCATGTAATGTTTAATAATCTGCAGTACCTGGTACATAGTAAGTGCTTAGTATATATTATTGATTGATTGTTCTATCATCAATATCCATTGTCATTTTAACATTGACATTAAGTGGCAGTGCAGAACAGGATTACAGTTTAGTTGTGTTCTTGTAGCTGATGTGAAATTAATCCAATAAGAATTTATTACATACTATATTCCCCAATGAAGGATGAAAAGATATAAGCATTTATTAAGTGCTTACTATGTTCCTGGCATTGTACTAACTACTGGGGTTACAAATACAAGCAAAAAGAAAAAAAAAATCATCCCTGCCTTCAAGAAGCTTTATGTTCTAGTTGGAGAAAACAATACACAAAAGAGATAAAAGTGAGGAAAGGGTGGAATAAAGGTACCTAATGTAGAGATATGGTTTGGAAGTCCAGAAAGTAAGGGATGGGTCTAGAAGAAGAACAAAAGCAGGCTGGTCTAGGTCCTTTGTCAAAATGGAGGCTCTAGAAAGAACTTGCCAATGGGAGAAAGATTGGAACACTGAGGGAAATGAACCTAGAAGGAGGACATCCCAAGGTGACCATGAAAGCAGGGATGGTAGGCTTGACCGGGATGAAGAGGTTCCAGGTGCTGAGAGATTCCAAGAAAACCATCATTAGGAGAAGCATAATTTTAAAGTTCAGAAATTTGGGAATAGGGCTAATAGGAGGAAGGGCCCTATGTTGGATGAAAACTGGACCAGGAATCAGGATCTAGGTTCTAGCTTTGGCTCTAATACTAACTGCCATGTGTCGGGGGAACCTGTTTATCTGTAAATTCAAGGGGTTGATCTAGAGGACACGTAAAGCACCTTCCAATTCTAGCCTTCTCTTTCCAAATCCTTTCTAGCCCTAATAATCTGTGTTCTTAAGTTCCTTCTCTTTTTTTGGAGCTTTTCATTAGTAATTTATTTTTCCCCAGTTACATGTAAAAACAATTTTTAACATTCATTTTTAGAACTTAAAGTTTCAAATTCACTCTCTTTCTCCTTCCCCACCCTTCCCCCTCATTGAGAAGACAATTCAATACCTGTTATACATGTATAATCATGCAAAACATATCCATAATATATTGTGAGTCTCAAGTCCCTTATGACTTGAAATGTCCATGCTCTCTTTTTAAAATTTCATTCCAACTCTGAAAACATTCTATAATTCTAAATTATCTACATACAGAAGGTATGGCCTTCCCAAACTGAAATGGAGAGAAAATATGAACTTTCAACAATAACCTTTGATCAATTGTCTTTTGAACCAGGTAACCTTGGCTCTCAGCTGGTAGAATACAAAGAAGAAATGTACATTACATCTGATTGTGGAAATACTTGGCGTCAGGTAAGAAAACAGAAAAGGTAACTAAGTCACCTTTCCAATTTGGGACATGAAAATTCTGTAAATCTGGGAAAGTGTGTGTGTGTGTGTGTGTGATATTTCTCAAACTACTCATCTGCTGTCTGAAAGATGCTGAGACTCTTTTCTTGTCTGCCTTTTAAAGCTCAGTACTTTTTGATTAGAGGCTTGGTGTCATATGTTGACCACGTAGCATATCGCTTGAGTGAAAATTACAGTAGAGGTCAAAACTATTTTCATAATAATTCCATGATGTTTAAAAAGTTTGAGAAACATAGTTTCTATGTAATAAATCATTTTATTAATAATACTAGCATTTTATTAATAAAAAGTCAGAGGCATGCTTGAATACCAAAAATATCTCATGGTAATGGGTTCACAGTTTATAAGTCCATGAAAGAGTGGGTGTTCCTGAGGGTGGCATTGGCTAACAATTAATGAGAGAAAATAAATATTCCAAAGAGGGCCTTGAGATACATGATGCTGAGAACCCAAATCTTGGTCAAAGAGATATCCATTTCCATCTCACCCTTCTGGGGAAAGGGACAATCCACACTTTCCCAGACCTGTCTGAGTAAACACAATGAGCAGGAATCCACCCATTCCCCTAAACTTAGAATTTCTGTACTGTCTTTGATTAGATGTTAGCCTAGCTAAGTCTTTGTCCAAGATTTTCCACACTGGTTGATTTCTGAGTGAGGAAGCAGAAAAGGGGAAAAATCATCATCCTGATTTGGTAATGTTATTAAATACAAGAGAAAAATAATCATTTCTCACAATATTAATATAATTTTCATAATAATACTAAGGTGTTTTTTCTAATGTGGTAAATATCTATAGATATAGAACACATAATCCAAAAGGGGAGGTCTTCAATATTTTTAAGAGTGAAAAGAGGTCCTGAGATTAAGAAGTCTGAGGAATGTTGCATTATACCCACTACCACTAATATCTCCCATTACCATTCTCACATGCCTGTCTCTGAGAACCCTTCCCACCTTCTAATTTACTTCCTCTGATGTGCTATGGACTGGGGTCCAATAGCTAGTCTTGTGAGGATTTCAATGTTGAATATACAGGATCACTGAACCCCCACTAAAATGTTCCTCCAGTGCTTCAAAGAGTAGTAAAGGTAGGTTGGTATGCTCAGAGGCTGTTATAGTGGATCATGAGTTCTGCTTGTTGTTCAGTCATTTCAGCCATGTCTGATTCTTTGTGACTCCATTTGAGGTTTTCTTGGCAAAGACAATGGAATAGTTTGCCATTTCCTTCTTCAGCTCATTTTATAGATGAGGAAACAGAGGCAAACAGGGTAAAGTGGCTTGCCTAAAGTCACACAGCTAGTAAATGTTTGAGGCCAGATTTGAATTCAGCCTATGGGCTGCCCTCCATGAGTTCTGGTAGGTGTTATTAAACTGGAAAGGCTTTGGATGTTTATATAGCGGTGAAATATGTGTCTCCTGTCTCATAACCAGCTTAGTTAAGAGCTCCCATGATTATTCTAGGGCCAGGGAGATGCCAACTACCTAAAAAGGTCATGGACATTATTCTAGATCACCTCCCCTCATGCCTGATCCGGTCAACACCCAACAGAGAGCACTAGGTTGAGGCAAGCAAGAACAGGAATAGTAACAAAGCTGCCCTTCCCCTTCCTCCCAGGTGAGTAACCCCAAGCAAGCAGCTGCTACTCTGCAGCATTCATAAGTCCCAGGAAGAAGAGACATTGCCAGATTTTATCATAATAGGATAGTTTTTTGGCCCCATTTGCCCATTTGAGGCTGTACTCTGTGTGGTTAATAGCTGAAATTTCACTTCTTTGAAAGCCCTTGTGATTCATTGATAAGGAAGGGAGAGGGGGGGAACTCTTTACTAATGTAGACCACAGCTCCGCCACTACTTGATGGAGGAGCTTCATGGGTTGGTGGAGCCAAAACAATTTATCACCTGGAAGCTAATGTTTTGGCAACAAGCCTCTCCATGGTTAGCTAGGCTGGTTCTCCCTTAAGAGATCTACAATCCATCACCAGTCCACACTTGAGGCCTTTTCAGCTGGATAGGACCGGCTAGAGTGTATATTGGATTGAATTCAAGTTTAAAAAAACAATTTATTAAGTGCCTAGTACATTTAAGTTCTTAGTTAGCCGCTGGGGATGCAAAATCAAATAAATCACAGTCCCTTCTCCCACAGAGCTTAACGTCTACTAGGAAACTTTAACAGATACACAAATAGCTCTACTACAAACCTATGCATGATCTTTTAATTCAATTCAACAAACATTTATTAAGCATGTGCAGTGTAGAGAGATGCATTCAGCTTTGGGAAGAGAAAATGTTTAGGAAATGTGTGTGGTATGGTGTAAGCAGCACTAACATTGGAGTCAGGAGAGAGGAGTTCCAATCACAGTTCTGACTCTTGAGAGTTATATGATCCTGAGCAAGTCATTTTACTTCTCATCTACCTCATCTATAAAATGGGTTCAATGATACCCATACTGAACACTTCACCAGTGTATAGAGTGGAAAGCTCTTTGCAAAATCAATGTGATTCAACAAATAGTTATTAGCATGTGGGAGGCTATGTTGGGCAATACGATCACAAAGACCAAGATAAAACAGTCCCTAGTATTGGTGGTTTACATTCTATCTTAAAACACCATAGTTAGGTGAAACATTATTAAGTAAAACACAGCCCTTACCATTGTGGAACCCTTCGTTTTCTCAAGCAGAGGTCACCAAACTATTGCTGAAGGGCCAAAGGGGGTGCTAAAACACAGACCTTAGAATATCATAACTGGAAGGGACCTCTGATATCATCCACAATAGAGGCCTAAACTGAAGTTGCTTGTCTGCTTTAAGTGTTGAGCACCTTAGAGCAGCAGTTCGACCTTTGGGGGTCAAACAACCTTTCACAGGGGTCACAGGGGTCGCCTAAGACCATTAGAAAACACATATTTCCAATGGTCTTAGGAACCAAGACACCACTTCTCTATCTGTCTCCAGGAGAGTCTGCCCACATGCAGATATGCCCATATATAGGTATTAAAGGGTCATGGCATTTGGAAGGTTGAGAACCAGTGCCTTAGAGTATCTACCCTGCTACTCTCAAAGTCTTTTTGCTCTCTTTACAAGGAGACAGGAAACAAGGTCACTAAATACATAGGGACCAATATTCTTGTGGAATCTCTCAGCATCCCAGTCACTAGCTCTATGCTTATACATAGTTCTAGGTCCTGTGATTTCAGGTTTATCAAATGCCAGAAATAATATGATGGTGGTAGAGTGGAAAGAGCATTGGACTTGGAATCACATAACGTGGTTCCAATCCTGGATCTGAAGCTGACTTGGTGGATGAACTTTAGTAGGTGATTCACTATAGAGTTCATGCACTCAATCCCCAATCCCCTCTTTTACATATGAGGAAACAAGGCCTAGAAAGGCAAAATAATTGATCTCAAGTTAAACAGGCTGTTAAGTAGCAGATGTGGGATTTCAAATGAGGTCCTCTGACTCTGTCCAATTCATTAACGGAGTATTGATTCTCAAGAATTTATCAAACACCTACTGTATATAAGGAACTTGTGCTAGGCACCAGGGATACAAGTAGAAAAGGTAAAACACTCCTTATTGACCCTAATAGAAGAGACAAGCACATATAAACATATATACAGCATAAATATATAGTGAATAAACTAGAAATATATACCAAGTAATTAAATGTGAGATAGTTTAGGAAGGAAAGCCCCTAAAGTTGGAGAGACCAGAAAAGGCTTTATACAAAAGATGGTGCTTAACCTACATCTTAAAAGAAGAGGGATATGGTACTCTGTGAGACAACCTTTCTACTTAACACTACCTCTATATTTATCTATGGCTCCCCTTTACCTGGGAGCTGCTACTGACATATGTATCAACCTGACATGCCTGCCTGAAACAAGCTGCCTTGATTATTCAGACAATTACGAACAACAAACTCAGCCACTGCTTCTTTGCTTGAAAAAAGAAAATCATCCCAAATGAGTTCTTGGGTGAGGCAGATGTGCCCATAGCATTTGCATTTAGAGAAGCACTTACATTAATGATTTGAGATCCACCTACTAATGCCAACCATAATTTTCCATCAGACACTGCCTCTTGGTCCCTCATTAACAGGATGAAAAATGAAAAGTGGCTTTGGTAACTTCTTTTAATTAAAACCTTCATGGGGACTATAAGAGAACTTATTAAATCTTCTTAGCAGTCCTAGCCACCCACACCTCCAATAACAAAATAGATATCCCCAAAACTCTGGGGGCACACCCACATTGTTCACTCCCTGATTAAAAATGCATTCACTCTCTTTTGTTGTGATTGGGTTGGGTTGTTCTTTTTTGTTGTCGTTTTTAGTTTTTTGAGGCAGAAGTCTTTTATTTTGGAAGTTTCACATAACTAACCCCAAATGTCAGCAGGATTCCAATATTTCACAAAGGAGTGAGAATTTGACAGTGTGGTACAGAGGAAAGAACACTGGGCCCAGAATTGAGAGGCCTGACTTTAAGGTCTAATTCTGACTCTTACTCTGTGCTTTGGGGCATGTCCCTTTACCTCACAAGTGGGTTATAAATTGGTATAGCAGAAGGAACACTGGGTTGGGAATCAGGAGAGCTGGTTCAAATCCCAACTCTGCCACAAACAAGTCACTAATTTCTCTTGGCCTTGATGTCTTTCTTTGTAAAATGAGGGGATTGGACCAAATGGCCTTCTAGATTCCTTACAGCTCTAAATGAATAATCCTATGACACTGAGGACATAATAGATATAGAGTTCATTATAAGTGAGACAATCACATAATAGATATAGAGTTCATTATAAGTTCATTATAAGTGAGACAATCCTATGGAAATGTGAGCTGTTATTGCCACCAACAGCAAATCAATAGGCACAAATTAGAAAAGGGGCATATACTGCCCTGGAGAAAACCCCATCTGTCTGTGCTTCCTGCACTCCACGTGACCTTGTTCTCTCTGACCCTCAGTCTCCTCGTCTACAAAATGGTGGGGAGAGGGATTGGATGAAGGCTTAAGTCCCTTCCAGCTCTAAATCTGTGACCTAAATCTAATCCCATGCTCCACAAAGTTCTGCCCAACTGTAAATCATTTCTATGGCACATTGAACTGATGAGTCCCCAGTATTGATTTGTGCAGACTTAGTCCTTCAGACTGGGAGAGGAAAATGGAGATGTAATTGTCATGTTGCTTGGACAGCAGTGAGACTAACAGCAATAAAGATAAGAAAACATACAGGGAGCCTTGAAATTGGCCAGCATGGGAATAAGATAATGTAGACAATGGAATAGAAGCCAAGGCAGAGAAGACATATGCTGGCTAACTGGAAACAATTATCAGAGGAAGTAAGGATACACAGCACCCAACAGAGAAAAGCCAGGCGCTAAGTAAACATAAAAATCTTGAGGATAGGGTATAAATGAGATGGAAAGGTAGATGGAAAATAAAGCAGATAGGTTGTACTTGGGTAGCAGTCACAGGCTGTGTGACTTCACCGTCTCTGGTCATATCTGCATCCTTTGCTGATGTTGCGATACTGAGGTGGAGTGCAAAGAGTCGGCAAACTTGGGTTGGATGTCCAGTTCTCCCACTGACCAGCTCTTATTCACCCTTAGCAAATCACTACAACATAACCTTTGAGTTAGCTGAGATCTCAAACATCATGGTGTCCAACTTGTGCCTGAATAGGAAAGCTCTCCATAATTTCCCTACCAAATGATCATCCAGCCTATGCTTGAAGATGTCCAGTGGTCAAATGTGTGTGCACATGTATTTATGTATGTGTATGTATATGTATACATATGGCATAATGGATAGAGTGCTTTCAAATTGTAATGCTGGAGAAGATTTTTAAGAGTCCTTTGGACAGCAAGGAGGTCAAATTAGGCAATACTAAAAGAAATTATTTTAGACTGTTCACTGAAAGATCAAATACTGAAGCTAAATCTTAAATGCTTTGACCACATGAGAAGACACGACTTGTTGAGAAAGACCTTGATGTTGGGAAAAATTAAAGGCAAAAGGAAAAGGGGACAGTAGAGGATGAGATGGATAGATAGTGTCATGGAAGCAACAAACGTGAACTTGAACAGACTTTGCGAGATAGTGGTGGAGAAAAAGGCCTGGCATACTATTTTCTTTGGGGGTAAAAAAGAGTTAGATTGGGGTGGCTAGGTGGCGCAGTGAATAGAGCACCCACCCTGGAGTCAGGAGGAACTGAGTTCAAATCTGACCTCAGATGCTTAACACTTACTAGCCTTGTGACCTTGGACAAGTCACTTAACCCCAATTGCCCTGACTTTCCCCCTCCAAAAAGCCAAAAAAAAAAAAAGTCAGATATGACTGAATTACTGAACAGCAACAGAGAGAACTTGTGCTTGGAGTCAAAAAGACCCGGTTCAAACACTTACTAGCCCGTGTGACTCTGGGAAAGTCACTTAACCTCTGTTTGCCTTAATTTCCTCTTCTTTAAAATGGAGATAATAATAGTGCCTACCTCTCAGGTTTGTTGTGAGGATCAAATGAGATAATAACTGGAAAGTGCTTAGCACAGTGCCCAGCAGGTAAGTACTCTATAAATGTTAGCTATTATCATTATATGTATATGTAAACAACTTTGCAAACTATAAAATCCTATATGAATGTAAGCCATTGTTATAAATCATTATGTACCATGTAAATTAAGGAATCATTATGAGATGTGGGATCTCACCTTGACTACCATTGATTCAGTGGGACCTTGGGCAACGTACCCTTCCTCTTTGAGGGCCTCATTTTTGTCTTTGCTGTGTTTGAGTGATGGTTCTGGACAAGAGGGTCTCGAATGCCCTATCAGTTCCGTCATTCTGTTCTAGATAGTCAGTGGTCCCTTGAAGCGGTGATAACCTTAGAGCAGTGGTTCTCAAACTTCCTAATGCCATGACCCTCTAATACTTGTATGTGGGTGTATCTGCATGTAGACAGTCTCACCTGGAGATGGATAGAGGAGCCATGTCTCGGTTCCTAAGACCATCAGAAATATGTGTTTTCCAATGGTCTTGGGCGACCCCTGTGACCCCTGTGAAAGGGTTGTTCGACCCCCAAAGGGGTCACAACCCACAGGTTGAGAACCACTGCCTTAGAGCAAGTGTGTGCACATATACACACTCCCACACATGCACATATATGTGCGCACATGCACACACACAGGCACAAACAACATTAAAATGTGAAAGGTAAGACAGGTTGCTCCTAAACTTGGGGTTTAGGATCTAGGCTTCATTTCCTGGGGAAAAAAAGAGAGGATAGTCATAATAATTTAAATGTGTAAAGTGGATTATGATTACAGAGCCCTTTTATAATCATTATCACATCTGGTCATCCCACCAACACCACCGAGACAGCTTAGATGAACAGGAAGCATGCAGGACGTGAACTCAGAAGAGTTCCTTAAGGGATGAGAATCCCAACTCTGACACTTACTGACTGACGCTGACCTCAGACAGGTCAATTCGACTCTCTGAATCTTAGTTTCCTTTGCAAAATAAGGGTAATCATGTTCCCATTATCTCCCTTGCAGTGTTTTAAAATGTTTATTGATGCCTTTTGTCTTTACATCACTGTTATTTTCCAATATATCATTCTCCACCTTCTCACACTTTACAAGGAGTCTTTGTAATAAAAGGGAAAAAAGCATTTAAGCAAAGCCAACCAACAGTTAGTGACTAGGCAACATTCAGCACCCATTTCCCCCTCTCTCCAAGGAGAGTATATATAGGGTCATTTCAAGGAAAGTGCTTTATAAATCTTTGGTTACTGTCAGAAGGTGGAAAATTTGAGATGTGTTGTGGTTTTCTTTTTTAATTCCTACTTTTCAAATCCAGACACAGAAGGCCCAGAGATTAAAGGATTTTCCACAGGCTGGATATCAAACCAGTTGAGCAGAGCAATGACTTGAACCCAGGACCCCTGATCTCTAATCCAGTGTTTTTCCCATTATAGCACACTGATTCACTGTGTAAATAATCATCCTTCTGTTACATTGCTAAATCTCATTGACATTTGAGATCAGTCTCCTAAATTTCTAAAAGGAAATGCTTCTGTCTCAAAATAAAGGTTAGTTCCATTTTAAAGTGAAGAGTAAATGATGTGCCTGTTTCCTCAAAGCAAAAGATTTGCAGCTGGAAGGGACTTTCGAGGTCATCCTCTCCATTTTCCAGATGGGATAATGAACTGACTCCCAGAGATTTTAAATCACTAGCTGAAGGTCACAAAAATAGTAAGTGATAGAGACAGGATTTGAACCCAGGTTGTCTGACCCCATGTCCTTCTAATTATACTGTGCCATTTTTTTTCTTATCCCCCCTCTCCTTTACATTCAGGTGTCAAGCCCTATTTATCTTGCCTTTGCAAGCATCTCCTCCTAGCATATCTCCCCTTATTCAAGAGAATTCACTATCTCACAGCTAGACTTTTGCAATTGTCTCTTAACCAGTCTCCCTTAGTTCTATTTTGTTGATGGATTTTTCTTCCTAAAATATGGGGATCATCATGTCACTCCCCTGCCTAAAAGCTTCCACCTTAACTCCTTCCTCTTTCTCTTCTATTTTCTCACCTCCAGCAAACTGCCAGACCTATTCATTTCCCATGGAACATGTCCTACACACCTTTTCCACCCTTCTCCACTCACGTTACCAACACCCACATTTGAAATGTCATCTCTTGTACAGCTTCTAGTCTAAGTCTCCTGCCTCCAGCAACTCCATACTGCAAGTGCTACATGATTGGGCTTTTCATTCCTTTGCTTAAAAACTTTCACTGGCTCCCCAATCTTGGAAGGGAGGGGTCTTGTTTCCTTAGGTTAACCCTCACTTAACCTCTGTCTGCCATATGGAAAGTAATTTAGGAAAAAAATAGGAGGTGGGGAAGCATGGTAGATAGTATTTAATTGAAAATCAAAAGAGGAAGAAAATTTAAAATATATATATATTGTCATGGAAATATTCTGCATACCACCTTGGCAGAAGGAGGACATAGATGAGAATGTGAGGCCCCTGAAGGCAAGTCATCTTCCATTTTTGTCTTTATGTCCTCAACTCCTGGGATTCCCCCCGCTTCTCTACCTTATTTTTATTTTGGATATAATTTAGAAATAATTATATGCATGTAAGTAATGTTTTCTCATCTGTAGAGTAGGAATGATAGGGGTAATCAGAAGATATTCATAAAGCACTTTGCAAACCTCAACGTGCTATAAAAATGCCAGCTATTGCTTCTATTCAAAACTTTCCATAGTTTGGCTCCAGTTGCCTCTTCCAGATTTATCTCCTGCTATTCCTTCCCTCCAGGCCCTTGCCTCAGACAAGCTAGGATTGTATTTGTTTGTTTGTTTGGATTTTCCCGTAAATAGGTGTCGTTTTTGACTTTCCCAGGCATCTAACCTTTTATTCTCATCAGATCATCTACAGTAAATGTCCTTCCCCATAACCTCTCCTTCATTCCACTTGTTCTCCCCATCCTTTGAGACTCATCTTGAACCACACCTCCTTTGTGAAGCCGTCTCTGAGTACTCCAAGCAGAAGTCACCCCTGCTTCCTTTCAACCCTTACATTTCCTTCCTGTGTGACCTTGGGTGAGATACTTAGATACTTTTCCCCCTACGGCCTCATTTTCCTCATCTTGAAAATGAGAGAATTGGGTGAGGGAATCTCTGAGGTCCTCACGGCTCTCACACTGTTCTGTATTCTAAAGTTCTTTCCAGTTCTGACATTATATGTACTGTATTCTAAGATCTCTTTCAGCCTTAAATCCTAAAATTATATCATCCTCTACCAACAGTAATTTGGCAATTAATTATATATGGAATTAATCAGTTTTTTTTCAATAAAAAAATATGTTAAGGACACACAGAAGACTGGGAGTCGTAAACTTTAAAGAAGACAAAGTTCCAGTTCTCATGGGATTGGAGTCTTCTAGTGACAGCTCCTCTCACATCTTGAACTTTCCCACCCCCAAGAGATTTCCAATTGGTAACGTTTCTGCTCTTTTCTGGCTTGCCTTTGGAATGCTAGAATCCTGATTAGCTTACTATCTTAGAGAAGATATAAAGGATGGGCGTTAAGGTTAATGATTTCCATTGGTTGATTCAGTAGAGCTGATCTCACCTGATAAAGATATCAGTTCTAATGTATCTTGTTTGTTACTTTAAATGAATCAATCACCCTTACCTAAGTAACTTACAAAGGCAATAGGCAAGGTAGGATTTGAACCTCAAGTCCTCTGATGCCACAGGGCAGCTAAGTAGAGCAGTGGATAGATTGGGCCTAGAATCAGGAGGACCTGAGTTAAAAATTCAGCCTCAGATACTATCTGTGTGACCCCAGGCAAGTCACTTAACCCTGTTTGCCTCAGTTTCCTCACCTTTAAAATGAGCTGAAGAAGGAAATGGCAAACCCCTCCAGTATCTTTGCCAAGAAAACTCCAGATGGGATCACAAAGAGTCAGATATACCTGAAATGACTGAAACACAACCTCTGACACCAGAGCCAATGTTTTTTCCACCTCACTACAGCCAAGGGAAGCTTTCTAAAGGTCTTCTCTAGCACTGGACTGGTAGGATCCTACAGCAGCAGCGTGGCTAGTTTCTCTTTGCTCCTGCCCAAGGGCAGAATACAGGGCTCTCTGTTCATAGTAGGCACTTAATAACTGTTGGTTGGTTCGATTTGGTTGCTCCCAAGCCCAAGGCCTGGAAAATGGAGCCATGTATCATTATTGCTTTCCGTAGTGGATCTTGTTGCATTTTAGAGTGTCTTTCAGTGTGTAGATACTTGGGAAAAGTTATTCTAAAAGAAGAAAGGCATGGAGGGAAAATTCTCCCCCTTGTGCTATTAGTTCTATTTAGCATAGCAATTTGTCCTCCAGGAGCATTATCTTCACCTGTCCTTTCCAAATATGCAGGGGTTTGGTCAGAAGCCTTTTTTTCAGTGGGGATGGCTCTGCTCCCATAGTAGCTTCAGGCATTTTGGTTACCTCGATTTAGGAAGTTTTCTAACAATGGCTGGCTAATGAGAGAGGTTCATCCCCAGGGCTTTATGACCCCTCAAGCAATTGTATGATTTAAAGCTGAGAGGTATCTTAGAAATCTTCTAGCCCAAATCCCTAATTTTCAGTTGAGTAAAATGAGACTCAGAGGTTAAAGACCTGCCCAGGGTCACAGTATTGCTAAGTAGCCAAGCTGAGACTTAAATTCAGATGCTCTGGATTCACACAGCAAGAATACTAATGCTGGGGTGGATAGGAGATGCAGTGAACAGAGCACAGGCCCTTGAGTCAGGAGGACCTGAGTTCAAATCCAGCCTTAGTCACTTAACACTTACTAGCTGTGTGACCTTGGGCAAGCCACTTAACTCCAATTGCCCTGCCTTCCCTCTTCCAGAAAGAAAAAAAAAATTACTAGTGCTTAGCTTAATTCAGTTCAATAAATGTTTGGATACTGTGTGCCAGGCATTATGCTAAGTGCTGGTAATACAAAAAGAGGCAAAGACAGTCCCTGCCCTCAAGGAGCTTACAGTATAATGGTGGAGACAACCTGCAAACAAATATCCGCAAAGTAAGCTACATACAGGAAAAATAGAAAATAATTAACAGAGGGAAGGGTCTTGAAGGGGTTGGAGAAGACTTCCTCTAGGAGATGGGATTTTAGTTGGGTCTTAAAGGAAGCCAGAGAGGTCAGCAGGAGGAGCAGAGCAGGGGGAGCATTCCAGAAATGGTGGAGAGCCAGAGAAAATACCCTGAGCCAAGACATGGAGTGTCTTGTTCAAGAAACAGCCAGGAGGCCAATGTCATTGCATCAAAGAGTATGTGTTGAGAGGGAGGACAGGTAAAGTATTAGAAGACTGAGTTTATTGAATAATGGTTGCTAGGAGGTAGAGAATAGCTAATGGTCCCAAATCTCCAGAGACCCTTCCCTGGGGCATCACTTCAGTCCTCACTCTTTCATAGCTCCTTGATTGGCTTGGGCCTTTGGAATACCTGACTCTTCTAGGAAAGCTGATTGAGACAGAGACAAAAAGCTTTCCATCCTGAATGTGATAGAGTGAAAAAGGGAATGTGTCTGAAATCAGGAGACTGCCTTTGAGTCTTGGCTACTACTTACTAGTTATGAAACATGTGGGGGATAGAGATTACTACCAGATCTTTAAAATCAGAGTTTGAGTTGGAAAGCAGAAAGAGTCCTTTTTTCTTTCTCATGAGAAAGGGCACAGCCTTCATAGCTCAAGTGGTATCAGCCAGAGAGTGCAAATTGCAGAAGCTCACAGGCTTCTGTTATCCTAATCCTAACCAGGACCACTCCCCTGTCCATTCTCACCACTGGTTGGTGAGGTGGCCTCACAATCTCTTCAAGGGTAGCTAGCTCACCAGTGCAAAGCAATCTCAATCCTTCATTACCATGATTATTCATTTGACCCTTCTACCCAATCAGAAGGGAACCATACTTATGCATATCTACACACCAGATTTGGGAACAACCAATGAGAAGAAGGCTATTGTTGTTTCCTTTAAGTTTTGTAATGTCCTTCCAGGGCCTGTGGAAACTTAACCCTTTGCTGTCTTTCACAAAACATTTGCCAAATCACTCAACTTTTCTGGGTCTTATTTTTCTTATCTGTAAGATAAGATACTTGCACTAACTACCCAATAGGGCTGTTGTAAGACTCAAAGGAAAAAATATATTTAAATAATTCTAGAGCATAACATTAGAGATAGAAATGGCAAAGCACTCTATGATCTTTGCCAAGAAAACCCCAAATGGGCTCACAAAGAGTTGGACATGATTAAAAATGACTGAACAACAAAACAAAAAAACATGATGGCGGTGGCACCTTATAGTAATAGATAAGAGCACTAGACTTAGAATGAAGATTTAAGCTTGAATTCTGCCTCAGGCACTTACTAATTGTGTATTCCTCAGCAGGTTTCCTGATCTATAAAATGAGGATAACAGTATCACCTACCTCACAGTTTTGTGAGGATTAAAATTATAAAGATGCTTTGCAAATCTTAAAGTGCTATATAAATATGAACTATTATTATAGTTGTTCTGTGCATGTAGATTATTGTTTTTTCCTCAATTCAGCAAAGACTTAATTGAAGCTATAAAGCTTTACTAGAGGGAAATAAAACAAGATCAAAAGATAGAGGCCACAGACAGCAAAGGCAAGATTAATAGGACTTGACAAATGACAATAAATGAGAAGGGGTTAGACAACTGGTCAGAAAGAGATTATGGGGATCCTTTACTGGAACCAGATTCAGGACCCAGTTGTATAGCCTATACTCAGTTCCAGATCACAGATCCAGGACAGAGAGGAGCATTAGCACTTATGCAAAGGGGGAGCAGGGATCCTGATCACAGCTACAGGATGGAGCTCTAAAAATAGCAGCCCAGAAAACCTAAAGCTCAGAACAGTATCTCCTTTATCCTAAGATAAGAGTCCAACTTTAACATGAAGTTAAAAGTCAAGAAATAAGCTGGAAAAATGAACAAACAACAAAAAAGAACCTGACCATAAACTGCTATGGAGGCAGGGAAGATCAAGACAAAACTCAGAAGAAGGTAACATAAAAACGGCTACGAGCAAAGCCTTAAAGGAAAAAAAAATTAATTGGTCACATGTCCAACAAGAATTCATGGAAGGAAGTTCAGGAAGGACTTTTAAAATCAAATAAGAGAAGGAGAGAAAAAATTGTGAAAAGAAATGAGAATGATGCAAGGAAATTTTGGAGAATCAAGAGTTTGGTCAAAGAGGCATATCAAAAAAAAATATTGAAGAAAATACTACCTTTTAAAAAGGCATTGGTCAAACGGAAAAAGAGGTACAAAAGAGATACAAAAATTTGCTGAAGAAAACAACTTCTTAAAAAGCATTTAACCAAATGGGGGGATAAAGAGGTACAAAAACTCGTTAAAGAAAACAATTCTTTAAAAATTAGAATTGGGAAAGTAGAAGAGACATCAGGAAACAATAAAACAAACTCCAAAGAATGGGAAAAAATAGAAGAAAATGAGAAATATCTCATTGGAAAAACAATTGATTTGAAAAACAGATTGAGGAGACATAATTTAAGAATTATTGAACTACCAGAAAACCATGATAAAAATTTAAAAAGCCTAGATGTCATATTTAAAAAAATATATGAAGGAAAACTGCCCAGATATTCTAAAATCAGAGGGTAAAATTGGAATAGAAAGAATCCATTGATCACTTCCTCAAAGAGATCCCAAAAATGTTGTTGACAAATTCCAGAGCTCCCAGGTCAAGGAGAAAATATTGTAAACAACTGGAAAGAAACAATTTAAGTATCATGGAACCACTGTCAGGATGACGCATAATTTAGCAACTTCTACATTAAAAGATCAGATGACTTGGAATATGATATTTTGGAGGTCAAAGGAGCTAGGATTAAAACCAAAAATCACCTACCAAGCAAAATTGAGTATAATTCTTGGATTATAATAATGGGTATTTAATGAAAATAGAGGACTTTCAAGCATTCTTGATGAAAAGAACAGAACTAAATAGAAAATGTGTCTTTCAAATACAAGACTCAAGAGAAAGACAAAAAGGTAAACATGAAAAAAAATCACAAAGGACACAATAATGTTAAACTATTTACATTTTTATATGGGAAGATGATACTTGTAACTTCTAAGAAATTCCAGAATTCTTTTTTTTTATTTTTATTTTTTGCTTTTTTTTATGGAGGGAAGAGGGCAGGGCAGTTGGGGTTAAATGACTTGCCCAAGGTCACATGGCTAGTAAGTGTTAAGTGTCTGAGTCTGGATTCAAACTCAGGTCTCTATTCACTGCGCCACCTAACCACCCCAATTGTGCAATTCTTAAGGCAGTTAGAAGACCATATGGACAGTATAGACAGAGGACACGGTGTGAGTTGACTATGATGGGATGATGTAAAAAAAAACATAAGGGATGAGAAAGAAGGATGCAAAAGTCATCTCATAAAAGAAGTGCAAAAGGAAGAGCTTTTACATTGGAGGAGAAATGGGGGAGGGAGAGCGGTGGAAGAAATAGGCAATGCTTGAACCCTTACTCTCATCAAAATTGACATACATACTTACTGGGTATAGAAATCTGTCTTATCCAACAGTGAAATAGGGGAGGAAGAAACAGCACTGATAGAAGGGAAAGTGGATTAAGGGAGGCGGTGGTCAGAAGTAAAACAGACTTTTGAGGAGGGACTGAGTTTGTGTGTGTGTGTGTGTATGTGTATGTGTGTGTGTGAGAGAGAGAAAGAAAGAGATAGAGACAGAGACAGAAAGAGAGAGAAGGATAAATGGGAAATGGGATAAAAGGATTTTTATGTGTTTATAAAACACAAACTTGAAACAGAGAAACAGTAAAAGTAAGGGACTGGAGCAGAATCTATTTTGCTTTAGCTGAGGTAAAAAAAAAGAGAAGAAGGAGGAGGAGGAGAAGAAGGAGAAGGAGGTGGCAGTGGTAGCAATCTCAAAAAAAAAAAAAGCAAAAGTAAAAATAGACCTAATTAAAAGAGATAAGCAAGGCAACTACATTTTCCTAAAAGTACCAGAGTCATTGAAGTAATATCAATACCAAATATATATGTACCATATAACAAAGCTTCCACAGTCTTACAGGAAAAGTTAAATGAATTACAGGAAGAAATAGTAAAATTACACAAATGGTGGACCTCAAATTTCCTCTCTTAGAACTAGATAAATGTGACTATTAAATAAATAAGAAAGAAATTAAGGAGATGAATGGAATTTTAGAAAGGTTAGAATTATTAGAACTCTAGAGAAAAATTAAATGGGCATAGAAAGGAGTATGCCTTTTTCTCAGATGTACATGGCACCTTCACAAAAACTGACCACATAGTAAGGTACAAAAATCTCATGTACAAATGCAGAAAAACAAAATTTCATAGACATTCTTTTCAGACCATAATACAATAAAAGTTACATTCAGTAAAGGATTCTAGAAACATAGATTAAAAATTAGTTAGTAACTAAATAATCTAATCCTAAGAAATTATTGAGTGAAAGAACAAATCATAGAAACAATAAATAATTTCAATAAAGAAAACGACAACAATGAGACAACAAACTGATATTTATGGGATGCGGCCAAAGCACTATTTAGAGGAACATTTCTATCTCTAAATACTTACATAAATAAAATAAAGAGCAATTCAATGAGTTGGGCGTGCAATTAAAAAAAAACTAGAAAAAGAACATTTAAAATTCCCATTTAAAGATGAAATTGGCAATCCTAAAAATCAAATGAGAAATTAATAAAATTGAAAGTTTAAAAAAGAGCTAATAAATAAAACTAGGAGTTGATTTTATTTTTTAAACAATAAAATAGATAAAACATAGTCCAATTTGATTTTTTTAAAAAGAAAGAAAACAAAATTGTCAATATCAAAAATGAAAAGGATGA
>CM053592.1:138829835-138878034 GCA_028646515.1 Pseudochirops corinnae
TGGGCTTATCAAATAGTGTATTACTATAATCATTGATGATTGAGTCTTTTGTACCCAATCTATTCCATTGATCCACTACTCTGTCCCTTAGCCAGTACCAAGCAGTTTTGATGACTGCTGCTTTGTAACATCCAGTGTAATCTTAAGGCAGAATTCAGATTATGTCAGTTACCGGTTTGTAAATATAAAGTATCTCCCCACTGCTTAAGAAACAACTTCCAAACTCTTAACACAACATTCTACATATAATAAGACTGCTGTCCATTTAAAAAAATATTTTCTCCCACCATTGCCCTTGAAATATTCTCTATTGTAACAGTATTGGAAGACTCACCATTTCCAGTTCTAGAGTCCTCATTCACACTTCATTTCTTTTTCTCTCTATAACATCCTTCTCTTCTTTTAAGCACAACATCATATCACACCTGCTCTAGGATTTCCCCCTGATGTTCTTATATGTAAGGGATGTCTGTCTCCATAAATTTGAAGACACATTGTAATATAGCTAATTAATTATGTATATGCCTTATCCCCTGTATTCATTCAAAAGATCCTGAGACTATATCTTGTTCCATCTTTGTATCTCCAGTGGCTCATATAGCACCTTGCCTATAATGGACATTTAATTAATGTTCAATTGAATTAAAATGACCTTTTCCAGGAGTATCTGCAATTTAAAATCACAGAATCATATACATTCTGGAAGGGACCTCAAAGTTCATCATGTATACAATCCTCATCAAAACTGAATTTTGTCTGTGACATCCTCAATAATTTTTCAACTACAGGAAAAGCTTACTTCAAAGGCATAAAACTCTAATGGTAGAATTTCAAACACCTTTGGTATTTGGAATTACTTTAGGATAAGAGGATGTTCTTGGAACCTGAAAATTATCTCCTCTAGAGAATAACCTTCTCTAATTTTGAGTCAGGACAATTGGGTATGATGGTACAAGCCTGTAATCCTTGTTACTAAGGAGGCTGGAATATCCCAAGAGTTCTACACTGAAGTGAGCTAAGTTGTCTGAGAGTCCCCACTAAATCTAGCATTGATATGGTGAGTCCCTGGGATCAGGGCAGCAAAGACACCAAGTTGCTTAAGGAGGGGGAAATTAGTGTAGGTTGGATATGGGACACTCTGTGAGTAATCACTGCACTTCCAGTGTGGGGGAAATATCATCTTAAAAAATGAGTAAGTCTGGCTGTGGGTTCATATATCTGGGTAGAAAATGCCCAAGTTTAGTGTATTACCTGGTGTCTTGTTTGATTACAAACATCCAGATATGCTTTTACTGGTATAAAGTATTTCCCAAGTACCTAAAGCTACCACTTTCCTGTTTACATAAGCACCAAATAAAAACAAAACATAAGCTTTCTCATCTTTTGTTGTTTCCTGTTTTGGTTGTGTCTGATTCTTGTGACCCCATTTGGGGTTTACTTGGCAAAGATGACTATTTCCTTCTCCTGCTCATTTTATTTTTTATTTTTTCTGAGGAGGGGGAAGGCCAGGCAATTAGGGTTAAGTTCCTTGCCCAAGGTCACACAGTAAATGTGTCAAGTGTCTGAAGCTAGATTTGAACTCAGGTTCTCCTGACTCCAGGGCCAGTGTTCTATTCACTGTGCCACCTAGCTGCCCCTCCTGCTCTTTTTATAGATGAGGAAACTGAGGCAAACAGGTTAAGTGACTTTTCCAAGGTCACACAGCTAGTGTCTGAGACCAGATCTGAACTCAGGAAGTCTTCCTGATTCCAGCCCCAGCACTCTATCCATTGAACCACCTAGCTGCTACAAACTTTCTCACTACCATAATTATAATACCACTTTCAGACAAATAAGGGACACTTGGCAAAACTAAGACATCTAAGTCATCATCTTAGCACTCAAGAGTCCAGAACATCTCTCTTCAAAATCTTCAGAGACTCAAGTTTATCTATAATCTGTGTGTCAGGTACCCATAGTCTCTGATCCAAACCTGTACACAAGATTATTGTTCGGGGGAAGGGGATATGTACCACAGTTTTGTCAAAGATGAAGTCCTTGTCAGTTTGCTAATCTGGCAATACTGGGTCATCATCGCCTAGCCCTTTGGTGTTCTCTGTGATTCTCAAGTCCACGTCTCTGAATAATAGGTAAAGAACCATCAGCTCCCATGCAAACCCTCAAGTTAACAATACACTGAATATAGGAAGGCTCTGTTTCACCTGACAAAAAATACAAAGTACAAAGGACTCATACTTTAGTCTTTAAAAGGTCAAAACAACTTTTCTCTCCTTTCTAGGGGGCATCAACATTTCTAGACCACATTGCCTCAGATCTTTCCTTCCCAGCTGAGGTAAACACTCAGCGTTCTGACAGAATCAAGCAGCATTAAAATATTAGAACTGGAAGAGACCATGGGACATAGAATATTTAAGTTGGAAAGGCCTGTAGAACACAGAATTTTAGAGTTGTAAGAGACCTTATCTCCTTGTCCAACTTATTTTATAAATGAGGAAACTGAGGCAAATAGGGTTAAGTGACTCTCTCAGAGTCACACAACTAGTAAGTGTCTGAGACTGGATTTAAACTCAGGTCTTCCTGACTCCAGACATACTCCAAGTAGACGAAGACCTAGAAAGGGTGAATAACTTTTCCATGTATACTTTATTAGTAACAAGTTATGACCCAAAATCCATGTTTTCTGATTTCTAGCCTATTTTTTTCATTGTTCTTCCTCTTTAGCCTTTTGATATTCTATATTTTGACTTGTTCTTCAGCTTGACAAGATGTCATCCTTAGATCAGTATTCACTAATAGAAAAACAGCCTTCTGCACTTTCTAATTCGGGTGGGATGGACAAAATGGCAGAGGCACTAGCCTCTTGTGTTGCATAGGTTAGAAACCACAGGGAGGTCTGAGAGTGCACGAACTTGGCACTGAGCTGTGGCTCATGATGGCTCAGTGAGGCAGCCTTTTAGCAGATAGCTTTTATTTTAATGGAATTTTTCTTACAAAATGAATCATGGCACTGGGTCAGGGATAAGGGAGCTACATATTGAGAATAGGAAGAATGACTCACAGAATAACAGAATTGGAGTTGAAAGAAACCTTGATGATTCTCTAATTGCTTCCCTCCTCCCCCACATATTGTCTAGAGGAGGAGACTGAGGCCTGGAGAGGAGAAGGGAATTGACCAAGGTCACAATAAGTAGTTAAGTTGAAATAAGGACAGCTGAAGGTAGGAAAGTCCTATGACTACCCAGGATCTCAGAGCTGCAGTGGATTTGAGTTTCCTTATTCTGATCTTATTCTAATCTGTCAGCTCAGGCATTCTTTGTTTCTCTGATTCTGCTTCTACTAGTTGATTCAGCAAGCTTTGACCCAGATGGAGTAGACACAATGGCCAAGTAGTTACTACTGTGTTCAGAGAACTAGATTAATGCAACAAACATACAATTGGGTACTGAAATGACTAAAATCTCATAATATTCTCATGACTGCTGTCCTTCCCACACATGCTTTATTCTCCTTTACTGATGAATAAGAATCTGTAATAGCAAATTGGAAGAGACCTCAAAGGGCTTATATTCCAACCTCTATATGAATCAGAATCTGCTCTACAAAATCTCTGACAGTATAGCCTCTTGATGAAGACCTCTGGTATTGGGAAAAAAGACCCCCACTTTTAAATTGTATGTTCTTATTTCCTTAATTCCCAGGTTGTAGTTACTTCAGTCCTACAGACAGGAAGCTAAGAATTCTGATATTACTATCTACTGATTAAATTAATTCAAATTTAGAATAACTCTAGTCAATTTGGGGTTTGTCCAAAGATTGAACCCAAGCCTGCCTCCTTGTAATTTCTCCTAATTGTCCTTTCAGGACAGGCAAAACAAGAAGCAGTTCTTCCTCTTAATGACAATCTTTCAAAAACTTGAAGACAGGGAGCATGTTTCTTTTAAATCTTCTTTCTTACAGGGCAAATATCTGCCTTTTCTTCATTTGATCTTTGTAGGGCATGGTCACCAGTCCCCTCAGCAATTCTCTCCACTTATATACAAATATCATTAATATGGCCCAAACAGGACCTTAATCTACCATATTTATATTTATAAGGATAGGATGGATCTACACTTCAACAGTACTAGTAGCTGTGACTGGGAACAAAATATATCTAACTCATAGCAGGTATGCAGGATATGATTGCACTGGGGAGGAATAAGGGTATTTGGTAGACTATGATTGTTTGACAGAGTATTTTTTTGTAGAATATATGCATGTACATTTTTCAAAGTGATCATTCTGATTAAAAACAAAAACAACACACCTCTATTTTCTACTGTGGATGTGTTGGAGGAGGAAGGCAGGAAAAGCAAAGGTGGGCAGTATCAAAGATGACCAGAAAAAGGTATTGCAAACTGTCAGGATTTTACAGATAACACTGGCATGAAATGTCACCTGGACAGGAGAAGCTGTCATTCTGCTGAAAGCAGTAACCTCTGCTATTCAGGAATATTTATTTATCCACAATGTGCAGGTGTCAAAGGCACTAAAATCAATTGTTTTCTATCCAGGACCATGATTTGACTGACACTCTGTCATTATAGGAAGGATGGTATATTAGAAAGATCACTGGATTCAATAGGGGTCAAAATTCTGGTTCAGATAGTTGATATCTATTGTGACCTTTGACAAGTCACTTCCTCTAGATTTTTGTTTTCTCATCTCTCAAATGAGGGAGATGTAGAATGAATGACTTTCTAAGGTCCCTTTAAGGTTGAAAAATTCTATAAGTTCCCCCACTTTTAAATTGTATGTTCTTATTTCCTTAATTCCCAGGTTGTAGTTACTTCAGTCCTACAGACAGGAAGCTAAGAATTCTGATAGCAGTGTTCCATGGATTTCATATATTTCAGCACCATGGTCAGTGACCCAGCAGTCCTGCAGACCCTGGTCTGTTTCTTATTTAAATGACTTCAATTCTAATGCATCTAATTATTAAACTATGCTTTGTAATTTGTGATTATGCATTTTGTTTTCAGTTAATTTCCTATATGTTTCTATCTGCATTTTTGCTAGTTCTGGCATTTAATCGATTTAGCAAATAAGAAAATCAACTTAACAAGTATAGAAAGTAATCATAGATACCATAACATGTTTTTTGGGGGTATTTGTTCTGATTTTTGTGTGTGTGTGTGTGTGTGTGTGTGAAAATATCCTGAGATTTAGGTAGACTCTTAAGTGTCAGCAGTATGATATAGCAGTCCAAAAAAAGGCTTATGTTATTTTGGACTCCCCCTATGCTTGAAATTCTCTGTCTCCTAACTTCTACCAAAAGCCTTCCTGGTTTTCCAAGCTGTGTGTGTGCATGTACCTAGATATTTACAGGTTATCTTTCCTCTTCCCTAGAATGTAAAGTCCTTCAGAGAAGGGATTGTTCACTTTTTTGGTTTTGTTTTGTTTTTTTCTTTTCTTTGCTTAGTATAATACCTAGCATATAGAAAATAGCAAATAAATGAGAGAGAAGAGTCTGAAAAAAGAAAAGTCAGGAGGTAACAGAATCTTGGCAAAGAATGCAGAGGGACCATACTAGCGGGGTTGGCTAGGAGAATAGAAAAATTAAAAAAAAAAAAAGATAGATGGGAGATAAAGTGAAGAAGAAAAGTTAATAAGACTTGACAACTGTTTTTATGTGCAGAGTGAGGAAGAGGAAAGAGTCAAAGACATCTGTGAGGTTATAAATCTGTGTGAAATAGATAAGGCAAGAATTGCAGGTTTAAATAGTGAGTATGATTTAGGGTCCATTGAGTTTGAGGTGCAATCATGAAATTCCAGTGGAGTTGTCCAGAAGCTAGTAAGAAATGTGAGACTAGGGAAGGGAAGAATTAGGAAAGAAACCAGGGCTGGATGTATAGATTTTGGAGCCAAAGGCTTTAAGGTAACAGCTGAATCTATTTGAGTAGATGAGAACTGAAGAGGATCTAGGATAGGGCTTAGGGAGATACTTTCATTTAAGAGATGAGAGAAAGAAAATGAACCAATGGAAGAGATGGAGAAAGGAGAGCCTGGAAAGAGGAATTTTATGGAAATAAAGGGAAAAAAGAGATCCAGGAGAAGGAAATGATCAAAAGTTAGAGAGAACAAGGAGGGTAAACACTTTGAAAAAGCTATTAGGAGAAAGGGCAATGAAGAGATATGTTTAAGGACATGGCAAGACCCTAATTCCTAGGAGACAGGGTCAATGTGTATACTACCAAAAGGATCAAAGCCCTCAAACACCTACTTCAATAAGATAACATAGGGATTTGTTTAGCTGAAATGAAGCTGCTCTTTACTGGTAAGAGGCTTAGGAAAATTACTTCCCTTCTGGGTCTCTGCTTCTACTGTATAAAATTAAGGGTTTGGATTAGATGATCTAGCTCTAAATCCAATGAAACCTTCTATAAAATATAAAAACAAAGTCATTCATTTTTCTATATTACTTTCAGAGTCCTTAGAGGATATCCTCTAAGGTGGTGATTGGAGTATAAGGATTATTTCCATTTAATAGAGGAAGGTAGTGAATTCTAAAGAAGTCAAGTGACTTGCCCAAGGTCATGCATCAGGATAAATCAATCAGCAAACATTTATCAACACTGTACTTATGATAGAGTTTGAGCTAGGACTCAGATGACTCAAATTCTATGCTTGTATATACCATACTGTTGCTCCCAAGGTAACATGACTTCCATGATTCTGATGGTTAACAGCCTCTATATGTGAATATTCAAATTTGAGATGGTTGACTTACCTTATCGCTTGGTATGCTCCTCTTCCTCTTTGGTTTAGGTGATGGCAAAAGCACATGCAAGTCAGCAGTTGTGGGCAGGCCTGGCTTCACCACAGTTAGCAGAGACTCTTCAGGGATATTGGTTTCCTGTAGAGATAGCATCCTACTCAGTGATCAGCTTGCTAAATAGATTTTATTTTGTTTTATTTTTTGGTGTGAGGGCACCTGGTTTTGTGATTAAAGATGTTAAAGGAGGAAGAGAGTACTTCTATTACAACCTTCTCATTTTAGAGATGAGGAAACTGAGATTCATGGAAAGAAGATAACATGCCCAAGGTCTCACAGCAAGTGTTTGGCAGAACCAGGACTAGAACCCATAGCACCTGACTTTCAAAGCTCTTTCCATGATTAACAGCATACCTACCTGAAGTCAGTGAAACTGATTATCCTCACCATCACCAACTTTCCTTCCTGAAGGAGCAAAATCTTCAATGATTTCCTATTGCCTTTAAAATGATAATCCTTAGAATGCAAATCAAATTTAAGGCCTTCCATAATCTAGCTCTTGCTGATTTTCTGCATTTGATTTTGTATTATTCCCTTTTATCCATTCTCTCCTCCATGTCTCATATATACTACTTCCTTAACTTCCTTGTAGAATCTCTGACTTCTTCTATATCTCAGATTAGCTTCCACCTTTTCCTAATCCCCCAGCTGTTAGCATTAGAGCACTCTTAGATTTGTTGAATATGACTATTTAGATATATACATAAATACACATCTGACACTTACTTATTGATGTTTCCAAGTTTTAAGTCCCCAGTTATATCTAAGTTCCTTAAGGACAGGGACTATATTATTTTTGTCTCATATGTCTTGTACTTGGAACATTGCCTTGAATAGATTATGTTTATCAAATTTTTGTTGAATTCAACAATCAATGACTACCACCTATAGGCTTCCTGGAGGAGTTGGCACCTGAAGTGGGCCTTGAAGGAAGACAACAATTTTGAAAGGTAGACATTAGGAGGGAACATGATTTATATAGAGACCCAGGCAAGAACAAGGAAGATCATGAAAAAATAGTTCAGTTTGGTTGTAATTTCAGTATCCATGGAAATCAGCATGGTATTGGAAAGGTAGGCTAGAGTCAGATGGTGGGAAGTCTTAAATTTAGTTTGGTTAGGTTCTTACTAGTCACCTTGCTTTTGCAGAAGATACTGCCTGCTATTATGGGAATAATCTAGCATAATCTACTTTAAGTTCTACTTGTCCTAGACTGTAGGTCCTTAAGGGCAGAGACAGAACCTTACTCATCATTGTATCTTGTCTCAAGGTCCTCATAATAGTTTATGGACATGTAGCACCTGCTTCAAAAGCCTCTGCTATAGTTATTGCTTGTAACTTTTAATGATGCAAGAAAACTTGGAGAATAATGCTTTAAAAAGCATTCTATGAGCAAGTTCTCTCCTGGTACTTTTTGGAAAGACTGGGAAGAGTTAACTTGAGAAAACCTGAAGAGGACAGACAGGAAGAAGATGGAGGGGACTCCACAAAATATAAACCTTGATCTTGCAAAGAAGGCAAAGAGAATTCTTAATGAAAGATTTTGCTTTGTATGTTGAGTGAACTGAATGTGGAACTATGTTTCCAGAAGTGACGGGAAACCATCCACAGTTACAGTGATGGCTAAAGTTGACTCTGACTGTGATTTTTATTAGAGCTTAAATAATTTAAATAATTATTTATGCCTTTCTATTACTGTTTGTGAATGAGTTATACAGTTATGCTACTGCTTAGGGGGAAAGACATTTATCTGCTTTACTAAATGATATTTAATAAATGGGCATAGGAGATCTGAGCTTAAGTAATTAATGAGAGAATCTCCAAACAATATCCTTGAACTCAAGGTGATGTGAATGATATGGCAATGAGTCCAGTAGAAGCCAAGAGGTTTCTGCTCCTTGTAATCTCCCAGTAAGTGGCTGACCCTCCTAAAACCCTATTATAGTTCAAACCACTTTAGATCCATTTTCTTTTGTGACATCTACCACAGCTGTGAGGTTGACAGTTTGTTATCTTCATAGTAGAGATGA
Source organism: Pseudochirops corinnae (assembly GCA_028646515.1). NCBI lineage: Eukaryota > Metazoa > Chordata > Mammalia > Diprotodontia > Pseudocheiridae > Pseudochirops > Pseudochirops corinnae. The sequence goes on from CM053592.1 coordinate 138,838,680, forward strand.
AGCAATTTGGGATCCAGTAGACTAAGTGGCATAACTGGGCCCCAGATATACTATATTGTCTTTCTGCATGCCTTTCCTGATAAACTCTAAGTTCCTTGAGGTCAGGGACTGTTTTGTTTTTGCCTTTTAACGTCAGTGTTCAGTATAGTATTTATCAAAAAGTAGGTCTTCAATGCTCAATGATGAATAGATTGTTAATGGCAAAACAATAAATTCTTAATCAGAAGACTTGGTGGCAAGTCCATGCTCTCCTATTTAAGATCTGTATGACCTTGGGCAAGTCACTACTTTCCTCAGATACAAATAAGGGGGTTAGAGAAGATGACCCTCACAGCATTAATTCCTATAATAATTATGGTTACCATTGTCTAATGGTATTGTGGCAACCTTGGCATTTTATCAATGCCAGATGGATAACCTAATTATAACTGTTACCACTGAGTATAACTTCGACAAAAAGGCAAAAATCAGCACACTGGACAGATATTAATTTTGATTTTCTGGAGATTATGATGTAGCTTTATAATCAGAGATAATTCTATCATCATTCTCTCAACCATCTCTTCACACACACATATACACACACATATATCCCTCATCCCCACCCCATAGCTATATCACATATAAGCTATGGCTTTTCCTGCATCAGCATCATTTCCTTCCATCTGGCTCAAAATTCTTTCACAGCTGCATTTGCTCTTAACTGCCAATTAGGCAGTGTTGGAGCCGAACATTCAGTGCTGTTTTGCTGTGACCAGCAAGCTGGTACCCCAGTGACACCCATCTCCATCTGCCTGCTTCTTCTGGGTAGCCCTGGGGCACCATTTGGTCGGTCATTGAGTTTGGCCCATTTTCCTTGAAACAATAGCATCCTGCCCATGACCTTTCTAGTCTTCTCACTGGGAGAAGTTATGACACTTTCAGGGGGCTCACCTCAGAAAGAAGGCGGGTGACTACCAGGCCAATGTCTTCTCTCCATTCAGGGATGTTAGGATTGTATATATCCAAGTGCTTGGTAAACTTCAGGGGCAGAACTTGAAACTGATCTGGAAAGAGATGGAGACAAAATGATTTGGACAATTAAAAATGATTTCTGGGAAGCTCTGAAGTACTTACAGTCTGTGCCATAAAATCCAACACTTGTATTTATATTCTAATAACAATCTTCCCATCTAGATAGACCTTCATTTATAAGAGCCTTTGAATTAGAGGAGGTAAGTGCTGTTATTTCCATTTTTCAAATGAGGAAACTGAGGCTCAGAGAGAGTCATTGATTCGTTCATGGTCACGTAACTAATAAGTAGTAAGTCTGGTATTCAAACCCTAGCCTCTTGACCCCAGTTCTCAATTTTTTCCATGCTATCAGTCTGCTTTTACATTATTCCATTGTATCCTAGGACAGATGACAAATCCTATATAAGGTGATGATGGCCATGAAGTGGCAGAGCCTGGGCTTCAACTCAAGTTAGCTGGCTTTATGTCCAGTCTTCTTTTGACTACACTCTTCTTCCTTTCTGAGTCTTGGTTTTCTCATCTGTTAAGTGGAGCTAAATCATATGCATACTATATTATGGGATTGGGTGAGGAAACATATTTATAAGATTAAAATACGGTGTCCTCAGGATTTTAGTGCAGTTTCAATCAACAAATTACAGTTTTAGCTCTTAATAGCTTCAGACTGTACTAAGACTTTTGGGACACTGTAGAACAATGAATTACAATAGTTTTTTGCTATTGTTGTTATTCATAGTTGGTTAGGTCATCTCTCTAGCCAATTTATAAACTCCTTTGGGGCACGGATGACAATCCCATGCCCAAATCCCAAGCACTAAACCCCTACACATAGTAGAGAATGGAGTTAGAGAAACTGGATTCAAATCCTGCCTCTCATGCTTCTTACCTGTGTGACCTTAGATAAGTCACAAATCCTTTATTTGTGAAATGGTAGGGTTGGACTAGATATCCCCTAAGGTCTCTTCTGGCTCTAGCTCTTGGATCCAATCCAACTTTACTCACATCAGCCTTGAAAGATAAGTGATTCTTAAAATTTTATCAGTATTGGTATGCTTTTCATCAATACAGATCATAACTGCTCTATAACTTACTAGAAGTCTTTCAATATTGCTGTAGCCGAAACCCAATACTGTTGGAGCAAGACTGGGGATAGACCTCTGTAAAATTAGCTGGCCTAGGCCTTGGCCTTGGTACTAGGCAGATGATCCTTGAATGGGAGTTGCCTCATGGGAATGAGTTGGAATCAAAGAATTTTAGGGACCTCAGAACTCACATAGTTCAATATACTAGAAGAGGAAACTCTTCTACCAGGTTGTAGAAAGACAAACACTCCAATATACTAGTAGAATACTCTTAGTAGTATAATAAACTAGAAGCACATAACATAATAGTAGAACTGCAAACTGGTCCAACCATTCTAGAAAGCTCTTTGGAATTATGGCAAGAAAGTGACTAAAAGAGCTATCCTTTTTGATGCATATTCTGCTGCTAGATATAGGAAACCAATGATACAATAGAAAGATCCCATGCTCATCAACATATATTTGTAGCAGCCTTTTTTTGGTAGAGGCAAAGAACTTGACATAAAACAGACCCCCACTGATTAAGGTAAGATTAGACAAGTTGTGGTATATGATGATGGTCATAAAATATTACTGGGCTATAATAAATGCTCACAAGATCATAGAATTGGAGCCAGAAGTGACCTTAGAGGTCATTGTCTACCCTACTCTTTTTATATATGAGGAAACTGAGGCATTAAGAAGCTAAAGAAGACTCACAGAGCTATTAGGTATGTGAAGTAGGATTTGAACCCAAGTCTTTCTGACTCCAACTCTGATACCCTATCTACTACAGATATGGTGACATCAGAGGAGTATGGGGAGACGTGAACTGAGGAAAAAGTATCAGTGACATTTTGAATAAAAAAAAGGAGAAATTCTTTCTATAACATCCATGGCAAGTGGTCATCTAGCCTCCAGTGAAGATGAAAAACTCTGTCTACAAAGGAAGAACATTTTACTTTTGAATAGCTCTAATTTAAATGGTCAATAGATGGGAGTTTCCTCTTTTCCTCTGCATCTCAGGCATAGATTTTGAATCTAAATGTGGGAAATGAGTCCTTGGCACAATGGGAAAGAACAGAGTGTTCCTACATGCCTGAAAAAGCCATTTTAAGCTAACCCAAGTTACCTTCGCAGGAGGCAGGGTTTGATGCTTGCTTCCATTTCCCATAAGCTACTTGGCAAAGCAACTGAATAACTAACTGGGGGCAAACTGCAGGAGTGGGTCTCTGCTTCAATGAGTCCATTGTGTCCTGTTAAGCAGGTAAGCGCCAGGCACATTGTCTCACCTTTTGTGTATGCCTTAGTCTTTCCTTGGTGTTTTTGGCACACAACCAGAATGGGAGGATTCTAAATGCAGGATTCTAGAAGCTGGTACTGGGAGGCAGAAAAGTGTGGGAAGGGATGCCCAAGGAGAGTAAACTGGAAATGACCGTGGGGAAAGATAAAGGAGATGTGGCAGAGGGGAGAGGAGATGATGCTGGGGAGAGAAAACCTGAGGAGGGAAGGCAGAGGAAGGGTAAGCAAGGGGAAATGAAGTTGAGAGTAGGTTAACAGTAATAGATAAGGTGTTAACTCCTAGGAGGTGTGTTGTCAGAGAGAGAAGTTCACCTGTTGTATATCCCAAAGCACATAACAGTGGGTCCTATTACTCTAGATTTCTACTGAGTCAAATAAGATAGAGATAGAAAAAAAAAAAAGAAAAAAAAACACTTCTGGCTTGAATAAACCTGAAAATATGATGGTGTTTTCCACAGCTTTTAAAGAATAATTCGTGTTTTCAATGGCTTCAATTGCTCTTATGAAACCCACTTACCATATCAATGGGAAAACCAGCCTAAGAGTTCATTTAGTCTATTTCACTAACTCTGGCCTATTATCCTGAAATATGCACAGGGCAGTGAGGTGTTTCTGAGGCTATTAGCACAAGAGACTTGACTGACAATGAGGCCCATAAGACTTAAAGGTTGTATTCTCCTCTGCTCCCTCCCTCACTCTCCATACCTGAGGATTAGACAATGTCTCTTTTTATTTTTTGGATCAGGCTAATCCCTGATTTGACAGCACATTCCCCCAGTGCAAATAATTCAGCCGTCATTGGCATTTTTCAGGCATCTTGCCCCTTTACCAATTGACAAGACACAGAAAAACACCTTGTGATGCCATGTAAACAGTCAATGGTGAAAGGGTCATTTACCACTGACAGAAGGAAAGGTAAAGGGCTTTGAAATCCTGAATGCCCTAAATCTGAGAAGAAACATCCACACAAAAAAGTGAAGGTATAATTGACTGATCTTAGTTTAGATTAGATAGAATTCTCTTTTGGTTTACTTGTAAAAGGAAGAGCAAAATGTTGGAAAATTTTAAGGTCACAGGGGAAAATGCATTAATGCATTTATCCCTTTAAACTCACAGAAAGTTAAAATGTCAGAGCTGGAAGAGATCTTATATAATGTCCAAAGTGGAGGAGTTACTGCATTAAAACATAGCATGTAAAATGGAAGAGACATTAGAACAAAAAATGTTAGAATTGGAAGGAATATTAGGACATAGACTATCAGAGTTAGAAGAAACCTAAGAACTGAAAGGAGCATATGGTATCCAGAGCTAGGAAATGCCCCACAGGTGAACTAGTTCAACTCTTTCAATTTCCTCAGGTCTTAGAACCAAAAAGTCAGACCAGGAAGGGGCCTGAGAATTTATGTAGTTCACGGGGGTCCATAAAGTGTCCAGGTAACTTCCTCAGAGAGCTGAACCAGATTAAAATGAAATTGGGACTTTTTTGTTTTTGTTTTTGCTTTTTGGAGGGGGGAAGGCAGAGCAATTGGGGTTAAGTGAATTGCCCAAGGTCACATGGCAAAATTGGGATATTTTAAACAAAATAAGTGAAGATGCAACAGAACATAGATAATGCCAATATGTGGTTTTCTAAGTCAGTATATGACTTTTGTGGAAGTTTAGTGGCCCCTATTTTTATTTGAGTTTTATACCACTGATCTAGTGTAACATCATCATTTCAGATAAAAAACAGAAGTCCCAGAAGGGAGAAGTCTTTTGCCCAAGAAAGTGTCAGGATTTGGGACTTGAATATAGGTGGATCAATTACAAGTACAGTATCCTTCCCACTGGACCATGTTTCTGAACCTCTCCAAAGTCCTTTCACATGACTTCTTTCATATGATCTTCATGAAAAATTTATCTGAGGCAAGTGGGACAGATGCTATTAGTTCTATTTTTACAGATGAGGAAATTGATCTAAAGAGTTTGAGTAACTTGGGAAAAAATAAGCATTTTACTGGGAGGATGGGAAGGGCTTTCAGATGAGCTTAGATGATCTGTCTCCAAATAAATCCATATTCCCATGTATTCCATTGTGATTATTGGAGAGAATCTAAGGATCACAGACTACTAGGACCATAGATTTAGAAGTGAAAGGAAGCTTTAGAGTTCACTGAATTTGACCCCTTGAGTTGACATACTTGCCAAGGTTACATAGAGAAGAAGTACCAGAGGGAAGATTCAAATTCATGCCTTAGATTCCCTGCTAATTATCTCCATCTTTCCATTTACTGCTGCTGATAATCACTGACACATGACACAAATTGCAGAAATATATATTTCAAATAATGCCCAACATTAATAATAATAATAATAATAATAATAATAATAATAATAATAATAATAATAATAAACTTTACAAATGAGGAGACTAAGACCTCAAAAGTTGTGGTTAATGATGGTGATGATAACATCCATATTTACACAGCACTTTTCTTACAGCAACCTGGGAAGTCAATTGTCACTGCTGGAGAGACTCAGAGTGACTGAGAATATTAGAAGCAAACCCCAAATTTTGGGGGCTACAATCCACAAGTTTTGACAGTTGGAATAAACCTTAGGTCTAAAATAGATGAAGAGGATGCTTCTGTGGAAATTCCACTGGATTTAAAGTCAGCAGACCTGGCTTCTGGTTGCAGTTGTGCCAACGATCAGCTGTGCGCTCATTGGTCTAATATCTCAGAGCGTCAGTTTCCTTCTCTGTAAAACAAAGAGGAGGAGATGTGCTCTATTCACCTCACAGGGTTGGGGAGGAACATAGTGAAATCAAAGTTGTGATTATTAAGTATCCACTGGTTAATTTTAAAGGTGAAGAAATTAAGACCTTGAGAAGCAGTGACTTGCCTGAGGTCGCAATGGCTAAAAAGTGTTAAATGGAGAATTTGAATTCAGGCTTCATGATTACAAGAAAAACACTATTCCTTTGCCACGTATGACATCTTGTTCTTATGTATCTATGCATAACTAATGATAATAATAACTAATATTTATATAGTGCTTATTATGTTCCAGGTATTGCACTAAGCACTTTACAGTTATGAACTCAATCCTCACAACAACCTTGGGAAGTAGGATCTTTAATAATCCCCCCTTTACAGATGAGAAATGGAGGCAAACAGAGGTTAAGGACTTGCCCAGGGTCACACAGCCAGTAGGAGGCTGGATTGGAACTCAGGTCTTCTTGACTTTCCAGTACTCGATCTGCTGCACCACCAGCTTCCTCTAGGAGTCATAATAATGCTTGAAGGTTTAGAAAAGGGTTGGGGGGGGGGAGGGACATGTAAAAGGCAGGAAGAATGGAAACTAGCTTACCTAAAACCCTGATGACTTTGGAGTCCTGAAGCATGGAATTTCCACAGGATGCTTGTACGGTAACTCGGACTTCACCTGTTTCTGAAAATCGCGTGACAAGAAAGTTATCCAGAGAGAGAAGGGGCTGAAAAAAAAGAAGGACTATTGTTAGTCAGGGTTGCATCATAAGAATCAGAGAAACCACCAGAGCCAGGAGGAACCTTAGAACATAGAACACAGACCATTACAGCTGGATGGGATCTTAGAACCTAGACTCCAGAGTGATAGAACTGGACCAGATCCTAGTGACCCAGCACTTAGCACAGTGTCTGGCACACAGTAGGTGTTCAATAAATGCTTGTTGACTAGAGAACATCAAATTCAAGCTTATCTTTTTTGAGAGGAGGAAAGTAAGTCTTGATGAGGGGAAATGATCCTTGCCTTAGATCATATGGTTAATGAGTGACAAAATCCAAATGGGAATTTGGGTCTCTATTACCTTTCCACTTTATTGTATTGCCTCCAGAAGAAGAAAGCTTTGACAATAGAAGGACTTAGGTTGACAATGGCATGGGAAGTTGTTTTTTCTTAGGAAAAATGTGAAACTATCCTAGAGCCAGAGATGGAGTTTCATGAATGTCTCTCAGGTAATGATGGAATTGGGCTGTTTTTCCAAGATAGAATCATTATTATCACCATCACCATCACCATCAGCATCACCACCACCATCACTAGTGTAGTAATAGTAGTAGTAGTAGTAGTAGTAGCAGTAGTAGTAGTAAATCAGCAACTATCTTGCAACTTAGTTTTAGAGAGTTCAATGAATCACTGAAATGCTGACTTTACCAGAGTCACACAGTTATTATGTATCAGAGATGCATCTTGAACCCAGATCTTCCTGAGTCCAAGGCTGGTGGCTCTCTAGCTTCTAAATCATATTACTTCTCCTAGTAAGAAACAGCTAAACAAAATATAAAGTCCAATTAAACAAGAGGAAAAGCAGCACCCTCTAATAAAAAGAACATTGTCTGGGATTCAGAAAATCTCCCTTCTAGTCCTTGTTCTGCCATTACCCAGTTGTGCGATATTGGCTGGACCTCTGGGGCAAACTTTCAGGGAGAATATGAACAAGAATTGCCCAAGATGAATGAATATCATTGCAAATTTTAGTCTCTTGAATCATTGAGATTACAGATTCATTTCAGTATCTGAGGAATGATGGGCAAGTCACTGCTCTTGCCTAAATCAAAGTTTCCTGGATGAGATGATATATCTGATGATTTGTTAGCCACTCACATTCTATATACTAAAGTTCCTTCTATTTCTGTCACTCTCTGTTCTAATGTTCATTTTAGTAGTGGCATGTCATATTCTGTATTCTAAGGATTCTTTTAGCTCTATCACCTAATAATTGTGACAAATGAACATGAATAAGGATATTATGATGATGATTATTTTTTCCTCTTCCTTTTCCCCTTCCTCATATGTGATAGGTTAGGTAGGTGTCCTTGAAATTCGTTATGGAGGATGAAGTGTTTCTTGGTAAGTACAGAGTATGGTGCTATTCTAGACTGAACAACAGGTCCCTACATAATATACCCCAGCAGCTGAGATCCTCCTCAGGTCAAGTGGCAATGATTTTGTGATCTATCTACTGCCCTGTTGTGAGAATTCAATGGGAAGATATCATTCCTTGGCAGTAAAAAGAACATTGAAGCTTATTGGCACTGTGACATTCTACCTGCCTCACTTTTTGGTCTTCCTGAAGGATCACAATTCACACACAAAATTGGATTAGATGACCTAAGAGATTCCTCACAACTAAGAGCATTGAATGTCAAGTCAGAAGACTGTGTGACCTTGGATAAATAACTTAGCCTCCCTGGGCCTCAGTTTTCTCAATTCTAAAATATGTGGGTTAGATTAGATGCCTCTGTTTCCTTCCACTTCTAGATCTACGATCCCATGATTACAACTGTACTATTTCTGTCTTCTGTGACCACAGATAAGTCACTTGCTCAGAGAACAAGTGCTCCTCAGTTTCCTCAACTAAAAATGAGAGATATGAACTAAGTGATCTTTTAGTCCCCTTCCCACTCTAACAGGCTGAGATCCCATTGTCCAATCATCCTAAAAGGGCTATTTGGAGAGTGTTCTGGATTTGGATTCAGGAAACATGGTTATAAATCTGGGCTCTGGGACTAATCAGCTCTGTGACTTAGCATTTCTGATCTTCTGTTTCCATATCATGATATAGGGATAACAATATTCACTTCACAGATTTGTTGGGAGGAACAATTGAGGTCATATATGTAAAGCACAATGAAAGTCTTAAAATGCCATGTAAATGTCGGCAATGATTGTGATGATGATGATGATTCTATGGCCTGAGGAGAGTTATTTAAGAAGGTATTATACTCTTCCTTTCAAACCAAGAAGGATTTATTGATTCATAATCTCAAAGGGTGCCTCATCCTACTTGGATACCCTGCCTCTAGTCTCTCTCACCTCAGTGATCAATACTTCACACAGTTATCAAATTAATCTTCTTTAAACACAGGTCTGACTTCATTGCATTGCTATGAAAAAATCTTTACTGGCACCTGCCAACAGGACAAAAAGCTAAACTCCTTAACCTGGCATTCAAGGCCCTCCATAATCAGGTCTTACCCTTCTTTTGGGGCCTTATTACTCACTATTCCTTTACAATTACATGAATTCTGTCCTCACTGACTCCCCACTCCCATCTCAATCCCAAGTAGACAACATACTTTCTACTCTCTCTGCCAGGAATTTCGTCTACTTTCTTCTCTGCCTCTGATTTCTACTCATTTCATAGGCCAACTTGAAACCCTAACTCCTCCAGGAAGCCTTCCTTGACCATTCTGGATCACAGGTATTTCCCATTCTTCTGATCAGCTTGCTGGCACAATGAATAGAATGCTGTGCCGTTAATCAGGAAAATTGGAGTTAAAATCTGACTTCAGACACTTGGTAGTTATACAATATTGGACAAGTCATTTAACCTTCGCTTATCTCAGCTTCCTCAATTTTAAAATGAATCTATTAATAGTACCTGCCTCACAGGGTATCATTGATCATCAAATGAGATAATACATACATACATAAACACATGTATGGGTATGTATATACATGTATCGTATATGTGTACATATAAGTGTATGTGTATATATATACATATACATATACATACATACACATAGACACATGTTTATTCCCTTCTCTTCCCCCCACTTCTGATCTACATCATTTACTATCTCTAACCTTATTTGATAGCATCATGGATCATTGCGAATTATGGGTGATCTTTTCACCTATAAATAGTACATTTTCTCATGCAGATGGTAAACCCTTTAAGATCAGAGCTTATGTCTCTCACTTCTCTGTAACTATGTTCGTCACACCCAGAGCAGGGATTTTTGCAAACTGATCCAAAGAAGCCCAAGGTGTACCTGCAAGTTGTTTCCTATCCACCAGTAGAAGACTGTTAGATTTGGGTTCTGGGGCAGTAGAATGGCAGTGAGATTGATGTCCTGGTTTACTCCAATAACAGGAACCACTTCAAGGTGTAAGGCCCGTAGAGGAGCTGGAGAGAGTTACAAAAATAGGCATTAGTCAAAGAATCATCAATTTATGGAGCCCTATAGTCCTTCCTCCGGCTCTATGCCATGTTCTCTCAGCAAAAGGACTAGCTTGCATTGGATCTTTTTCCAGAATGTACCAACAAAAAGGTGACTGGTACCTCCAGGAGGTGTCATTTCTCTGGTTAAACAAAGATGATAGAATTAAAAGAAAAAGGAACAAAGTGATTTCCATGTTCAACTAGAGTCACATGGAGTTTCAGCAATGTAGCAATGTTATGGGTATGAGGCAGTGTGTTTTAGTGGAAAAATGACTGGTGTTAAGTTTTGGTTTTGCTATTTAGTCCCTGTGTGACTGTAAGCAAACCACCCTGAGTCTTCCTCTATGAAATGAAGGGACTCCAACAACTTGATCTCTAAGAACGTCTCTTGCTCTAAATCATACAATTAGTTAGAAAATCTACTCTTGGAACAAGGTCATTCCTTTCTCATGACAGATGGAGGATCTTGAATTTTGGAGTTGGAAATTACTTCAGAGATCAACTAGTTCAGGGCTGGGGAATCTGTGGCCTTGAGGGTACATGTGGCCTTCTAGGTCCTTGGGTGTGGCCTTGTGATTGAGTCCAAGCTTTATAGAACAAATCTTTTTATTAAGGGCATTTTTTTCCTGTGAAGTTTGAATTCAGTCAAAGGGCTTCACTTGAGGAGCTAGAAGGCCATAGGTGGCCCCAAGGCTACAGGTTCCCCACCCTTGAAGTAGTCCATCCCCAAAATGAAGCATGGATTCTCCCCTACACAACATCTCCAATCAATGGACACCCTACTTAAAACCCTCTAGTGACAGGGAGCTTACTACCTCCCAAGACAACTCATTTCATGTACACAATGAACTAAGATCTACTTCTTTGTAATTTCTCTCTTTTGTTCCTAGAAGTCAAAACAACAGTTGAATTCCATGATATTAAGTCTACCAAAGTGGGTCCCTTTTATTGCCATAGAAGACTGGTGTGGTTGTTATTACCAGGTCCTCTTTTTTGGAATTCATCTTTTCCAGTAGGGTCTTATTTGAGCAGTATAGGTACAGTGTAGTGGAGAAGGAACAGGAGAAGTCTGCCATCCAGCACTTATTAACTGTATACCCATGGACATATCACTTAGCCTTTCTGAGACTTAATTGTTTCATCTATAAAAGGGTGATGACAATATCCATGGTGGTTACCTCCCGGTAATATTGGGAGGAGTAAATGAGAGCATGCACACAACCTACTGTGCAAACCTGCATCTGATACGCAAGTGCCAGTGGTGATTATTGTTACCATTAGCATATATCCTAGATATCTCTGCAATGTGCTCTCTGATACCTCATAAAGCATTTTGTAGGGAAAACAATATGCAGGATAGATTTTCAGTAATTTAACTTTAATTGATTTAATAAATTATAATTGCTTTACAGAAGAATAACAATAGTTCATGTTTATGTACTGCTTTATGATTACAAAGTGCTTTGTATATAACATCTTGTTTTTTCCCTCACAATAGTCCTGTGGAGTAAGTAGGGGAAGAGTTATTATCACAATTTTATAGACGAGGAAACTAAGGCTTAGAGATAACTAATAGTTGTTTTTAAATGTAATAAAATGAGTTTTATCCTATAGTAAGAAAGTGAGTCCCATAACTGAAGGATAGCTGCTAAGGACAGATACATGGATACACAAAAAATCAAGGGTTCTGTCAGTTTGGGGAACTCTTCGTGTGGGAACTTCCTCTACTAATGCAGATTGCAACTTCTATGAGTTAGTGAATAAGTCTTAGGAAGATGCTTGAGTGGCACAGCATTTGTGACTTATCAAGAGTTTCATTAATAAACTAATGAATACCAAAAGCAGGATTTGAATATAAGCCAATGGATAGAGCTCTGGGCTTGGAGACAGGAAGATGTGAGTTCAAATTTGACTTTAGACACTCACTAGTTGTGTGAACCTAGGCAAGTCATTTAACCCTGTTTGCATCAGTTTCTTCATTTTCAAAATGAGCTGGAGAAGGAAATGGCAAAATACTCCATTATCCTTGCCACAAAACCCACCAATGGGGTCATAAAGAGTTGGACACAACTGAAAAGACTAACAACAACAACTTCCTAACTCTAAATCCAGCATTTTTTTCACTAGGCATCCTACCATGGTGAGATAAAGAGAGTTATTCCTTCTCTCAAAAATGATAGCCTTTTAATTGGCTTTCTGAAGGCATAATGAAGTGAAAAGAATGCCAGGCTTGATCTGAAAAGAGGGAGCTATGAGTTTTGACTTTAACAAATGTTGAATAATTAGTTGTCTGACCTTGAAAAGGTTTCTTTCTGCCTCCCGTTTGCCTCGCTAGGGGCCTCGGTCTTCTTTTCTATAAAATGGAGATACTATTTACCTCACTGGTATGTTGTAAGGAAAATGCTTTCTAAACCAGAAAGTGCTTTGAATTTGTGAGTTGTTCATAGTAGTAAAGCCTGAATTCATCTGGTGTCTGTTTCTCTGGGAAAGGCTTCCTCAAGCACTGTCCATGGTACCAACTATTTCTATTGTTTTCACTGAGTTGCTGTCCTTTTCTGACATGTTTATAAGAGGGACAGTAGTAGCTGTCTCTAAGTCTTCAGAGGAATTTAATGCTTCTTCTGACTGATGAGTTTTGGTGCTATTTTACATGTTGATTGGCTACAGTATATAATTCTGAGTGGATTTTTTTCATTTTATCCATGGAAATATTATACATTATGGATGTATATTAAATTTAAATACTTGTTAGTTATATAATAACCTCTGGTTATGTTTGATACTAATTTTCAGTTCCTTGCACAATGAATGACAACTTCCAGAGCTATTATTTCTCACCCTGGACAATGTATAATCTACACATACATTTTTCTATTCCCTTACAGACTACTGGATAAACATTTTTTTTTTTTGGCATAGATGTTATTTCCATTAAGAACATGGTGTTGAATATGACCAAGAAAATAGATCAAATATAAACCTCTGACTTCCAAATAAAAACATTTCAGTAGATTCCTGAGGCCAACAGACAACAAAACAAAATGAAGCAAAACTCCGTTACCTGATAATCAAGACACTCCACAATCTGACTCCAACCTACTTTTCCAACCTTATTTTAGACAATCTTCTCCACGTCCTAACTACATAACTTGTCCTGACCTCTCCAACCCTGAAATATGCACAGACCACCCCCCACCCCCCTGTCTAGAATTTAATCCTTTGAGTCTCAGTCCAGGTGTGATCTTCTGAAGATATCCTTGGTTCTCCCCCATTCACTAAGTATTATTCCTCCAGTTTCACATTTGCTCAGAGCACTTTGTGTGGAGCTCTCCTTTGGACTGATCACATACTACCTTGTATTATACTTATCTTTGTAACTTTTGCATCCCCATTATTAGATTTTTAAGTTCTTTGAAGTCAGGGACTGGGCCATTTTTGTGTTGTTCTTTTTCCAGTTCTGAGTGTAGGGCCAGCATATAGGGAGAATTTAGTAACTATATACTGAATTGAAAAGAGCTTGCTTTACTCAGTCAGAACATTTATTTATCACTTCTATCATGCATTTTATTATATTTTTGTAAACCTGCCAGACGGCAGCAATGGAGCAATTTGCTGCACTGATACTGTCTCTTCCTACAAAGCATACCATGATAATGAAGTCATCAGACTTCAGGGTTCAATATCCAAATGAATTTGAAAATTTGGCCAGAATAGCAGTATTCTTGGGCCAAAAGGGCACCTGGGGATTTGGCCTTAAAGATTAAGTGGTGAGGACAGTATAGTTTCTGTCTTTCTGGTAAAACAAGGAAGTTCTGCTGGCAAATCCAATGGAGACAACTCCTTTTCACACATAAAACCTATGCTAAACACAGCTGGCTTCTGACCACATGTTTCCATAGGAAATCATCTGACCAATTATCTACAAGGCCTGAATATAATCTACAAGATTTATAATCAACCAATGCACAGTTTCCTTGGAACAGCTTAGGACCTAAAAAGAAATCAAGAATCTCTACCCTATGGGCAAAGAATGTTCTAATTTCCTTTTTACTTCATGATATCTACTATATACTTATAAACAATGTCAGCCCACATGGCTTTGTAGAATCATAGATTTGGAAGCTAACCCAAACCCTGTATTTGAGAATCAAAGAAACTGAACCCTAGGGAGATGAAATAGGTTCTAAAAGGCCACTCAGGCAAAATCTGGATTTGAACTCAGACCTTCTAACTGAAAATACAGTGCTCTTTCCACTATACCACATTGCCTCCTTAAGGTTTCAGCTCCTGGCAGACTTTTGCAAGATCTAAATTTTCAGACCCCATTATGCTGACCCAATTATGGGCAACCCCTACATCTATTTCATTGTTCTAAATGGCATCTTTTTGAAAAGATAGATAGATAGATAGATAGATAGATAGATAGATAGATAGATAGACAGATAGACAGAAAGAATACCGATGAGCAATATCTTCTCCTTGGTCACTCTATCCCTCATCAATCTTTGTGGAGTCTAGTGGATGATGGATCAACATAGAATCTAGTTGAATGGAACCAGCAGAGTTGGTGAAAGGCTGGGGGTGAGGACTTGCAACACAGATGGGATGGGAGAGATTTGATGTGTCAAATGTGTCAAAAGAAAGATAGAAAAAAACTTGAATGGAGTCAGGAAGTTACCCCATATCCTGTCATGTCCTTTACCCCTTACTCTTTCTGCCCAGGCTCCTGTCAGGTATGCTAAAAATGTTCCCATCCAACAAGAGCACATGTTAGGGTAGAGTCAACACCTGTTGCTCTCTTCTTGGATTTGAGGGGAATATATTTCCAAAATGAACATGTCCCTATTACATACACTGGTACACCCACCTATAACACACAAATAACACTGAAATATATATGTGCATGTGTATATATATATATATATATATACATATATGTACGTGTATATACACACATATATATACATACACATACATATTTATTTATACATTCATCTATTTATCTATCTATATCTATCTATCCATCCATCTATCTATCTATCTGATCATGCATGTAACACTAATTCAATGCCATGCTCAGATTTTCTGCAAGTCAGACTTGTGGACAAAGCATGCTTATATTCAGAGCAACATGCTAAATATGCTTAGGATTTTCAGGACAGTTAATTTCATGGTAGAAAAGCCATGATACCAAAGAGAAGGGGTACATGTTGACCCAAAGTCCTAAGCTTATACTATAGTTGTTATCATCTTCATTTTCACCATCCTCATCACCATCACCACCAGCACTAATTAGTATTTTTATTATGATATAAGGTTTACAAAGGACTTTACATGTTATTCATTTAATGTTTATATTAACTCTGTGAGGTCAGTGTTATATTATCCACATATTTCAAATGACAAGACTGAGACTGGGAGAGGTTAAGAAATCTGTCTGAGGTATTAATTCTAGTCAGTGTCTGAGGCAGGATTTCAACAAAAGCATCAGGAAACCCCGGGCAGCAAGATGACTCAGTGGCTAGAGCAATGAGAGAGTTGGGGCCTAGAGAGTTGGAAGAGCTGAGTTCATATATAGTCTCAGACACTATCTATGTGATCCTGGGCAAGTCACAACCCTGCTTTCCTCATCTGTAAAATGATCAGGAGAAGGAAATGGCAAACCACTCCAGCATCTTTACTAAGAAAACTCCATGAAGAGTTGTACAAGGTTGAAACGACTGAACAACAACAATTGAGAAACCACATTAAAGATGAAAAAGCCAACTTACAATTCACTTGAACAAATAAAACAGTTTCTTCATGCCCAGCAGCATTCTCTGCTTTGACAAAGACACGGTAAATTCCTGGATTGTTGTAGCGGTGCCGGATAAGTTCCCCTGTCACAGTGAGGTTCACGTAGACAGCTTTAAAGCCATCACCAAGGTCCACTAGGTACTTTGTATTTAGAACATCCCCCTAGGAAAGAAAAATAAGAAACAATTTAGAATTTTAGTAAATATACCCTATTTCATGCATGTATAATTCCACATAATTCATATGTCTTTTGCTTTCCTGACTCACACCTTTTCTCAAACCATTCTCTACACCTTGAATTTCTTCTCACTACAACTCCTCCTATGGATATCTGACCTATCCATTAACGTCCAGCTGAAATCCCTCCTCTTGCATGAAACAGTACCTGATGCCACCTTCTCTACTATGAAGTATCAAAGCATTTTGCTGGTGCTTTTATGGACACTATATTGTTTTGTTGGGTTGCATCTTCTTTAATGTCTATGCACAATATCCTTTAAATTGTGAATTCCTTAAGGACAAAGACCCAGGAACTGAGCATAAGGTCTCCCACACAATAGTTTACTCAATGAATATTTGTTGGATTCAATTGAATTGTATTATTTCCCCCAGTCAGGATTAGGGCTATCTCCAACTCCATTCGGATCCCTAATAAAGGCTCTTTCCTTTTAGACCCACCCTCTGATTTATTTTAGTCTGGATCAGATTCTTTAGTGTCTCTGAATAAGGAATTAAACATATGGATAAGAATCATACTAGCTCACATTTCTGTGACTTTATAATTACAAGGTGATTAGGCATCACAGATATTATCCCCATTTTATAGATAAGGAGGGACAGCTAAGTAGCACAATGGAAAGAAGGTGGGACTTGAAGTCAGAAAGACTCATCTTTGTGAGTTCAAATACAATCTCAGACACTTGCCAGATGTGTGACAAGTCATTTTACCCTGTTTGCCGTAGGCTTCTCATCTGTAAAATAATCTGGCACTCTAGTATCTTTGGCAAGAATACCCCAAATGGCATCCAAAGAGTCATACATGACTGAACAACAACATGGATAAGGAAACTGAGGATCAGTGAGAGGTGATCTGCCCATGGTCACACAGAAATATAACCAGTGCTCTCTTTATCTCATCATTCTGCCTCTACCTAGCTCATGATATAGAGGATTTTCACAATAATACCTTAAAAAAAAGCATCACCAATCCTTCTAAACCTTCTACCACAAAGAAAGAAAAATATTATTCTTTTTCCTTTATAATGCCATGGTTTGTTGAACTTCCTTTTATCTCGTCATACACAATGGTAGGAACAATGCTCAGGACATAGAGGGAGACTGCAATAAAGGCTACACACTTATCAAAATCTCATCTCTGCTTCGGTATTTAATCACCCACAAAAGATGTTTACTGCCTCATATACTTCCCTGCCGTGAACATTATCCTTTAAATAACCATATTATACATATACAGATGGAGGAAACAGAGTGAAGGAATCAGTAACTTATGCAACTTTTCAGGGTGGAGGAATACTCATTTTTCCCAGTGTGCCTACACAGCTAGACCAAGTAGTAATGATATAATATTAAAATAGCCCCTGAATGTCCATGTTGCTACTTTATTCTTGTTTTTATCCACAGAATGTTAAAGCTAGAAGGGCCCTTAGAATGGAATATGAAGAGTTGAGCAGAACTTTACAACACAGGCAAATAGCTGAGCTGGAAGGGTTATTAGAGTAAAACTAAGAACATCAGAGCCACATGGGTCCATAGAGATGATATTGTCCAACTCCTTTGTTCTGCAGATAAAGAAATGAGGTCCAGAATGGAGAAGTAACCTGGCCAAGGGAAGATAACTGGCCAGTAGGGGAGCTGGGACTTGAAGCCAATTCTCTTGACTCCTAGTTCTAGTTTCCTTCTTTGACACCCTACTCTTGCTTTAATGTGATTGCCAAATTAACAGATAACTAAAGTGTCATTCAACTGTGGTAAGACAATTGTATTGGATGTATGGTCAAGGCAGCATGGTGGTGGAGATAGAGGGCTAAAACTGGAGCAATAGTTTCCCCCAGATCCCTTCTTCTTCAGAACTTATCTCTTTATACTGAAACCATCTATTCTCTTGAAACATCATCCATTCTTCTGGTCACCCTGGTTTGCCATTTTGATTCTAGTTCTCACTGTCCTTCACTCCATATTCCAACAATTGCCATATCTTGTCATTTCTACCTCCCAGACTCTCTCTCACCCAGCCCCTTATCTATCCACTCATGCTGTCAACACCCTAGCTCAAATCCTTAGCATCAATAGCATTAGAGGCTCCTAGATGGCACAATGGTTATAGTGTTGGACCTGGAGTCAGAAAGACCTGAATTCAAATTTGGTTTCAGGCACATACTAGCTGTGAGACTCTGGGCAAGTCACTTTTCTGCTGCCTCAGTTTCCTCAACTGAAAAATGAGGATAATGATAGCACCTACTTCCTAGGGTTATTATGAGGATCAAATGAGGTAAGAATTGTAAAGTGCTTAGCATAAGCCTGACACATATTAAGTCCTTAATAAATGTTTATTGTCTTCCCTTCTCCCTTCCTTCCTTCTCTCCTCCTTTTTCCTCCTTCCCTTTCTCTCTTCCTTCTTCCCTTCCTCCTCTTCCCTCCCTCCCTCCTTCTTCCCTCCTGCCTTCCTCCCTCCCTTCCTCCCTCCCTTCTCTACCCTTCTTCCCTTCCCACTTCCCTCCCTCCTTTCTTCCTTACCTCATTCCTTCCTTCCTCCCTTCCTCCCTTCCTTCCTTTCTCCCTCCTCCCTACATATTCATCTCTCTGCATGTTGCATTTCTCTCCAGACAGGAGGAGTAGCCGGTACAAATGCACAGAGAGGGAATATGGAGTATCTTATGAGTGGGACGGTGAGGAGACAAGTATGGATGGATCAGAGAGTGGCTATAATTTCCTCATACACCACTATTCCACTCTTGTTTCTATGACTTTGCATGTTCTATCTTGTCTCCCTGCCCCAACTGCCCCCTCCCCCAAGCCTGAAATGTTTCACCTTCACCCTTCTACTTCCTGGAATCCTTTGTTCTCAACAAGATTCAACTCAAGTGTTACCTTCTCCACAAGGCTTTTCCAGGTACCTGCAAGGGCCTTTTCTCCTAAAATGACCTTGGATTCATTTTATGCACATATCCACAATGGTATACTTAGTTATACATGCATATATAACATCTCCCATTCAAATGTAAGCTCCTTGAGGGAAGGGAGTGTTTCACTTTTTTTTGGGGGGGGATCTTTGCATCCCTGAAGCTTAGCACACTGCTAGGTACATAGTAGGACTTAGATGCTTGGTGACTGATTGAAATCCTTAGCTTCCTTTAGGGTTCAGCTCAAACCTTTCTAAATAAAAATTTTCTTGATTTCCAAATTACTAATGCTTTCTCCCCCAAATTATCTTGTATCCATTTTGTATATATTATATTTTGTCTTATTTTGCTGGGAACCAGGCCATCATGCTATGGACACTTCCCACTTTCCTCTCCATAACCCCCCTGTAGGTAACCTCTTCTCACCTCCCCTTTTAGTACCAAAGCTTCATATGTAGTCTTTCTTCAGTAGAATGTAAACTGTCAAAGGGCAAAGACTGACTTGTTCATTTGTATTTGTACCCTCAGGGCTGAGAATAGTAGGTAGAACATAATAAGTGCTAAATAAATGCTTCCTATCATTGATTATCCTTCTGTCTATCTATCTATCTATCTATCTATCTATCTATCTATCATCTCTATCATCCATCCATCTATCTATCTATCTATCTATCTATCTATCTATCTATCTATCTATCTATCTATCCTATATTAATACACTGTTCCCCCAGATTATAAGAACCTCAAAGGCAGAGTTTATTCCATGCTTGTCTTAGTGTTCACTCCCAGTGTCTAGGACATTACAGCACACAGTAGGTAGTCTGTTGATTGATTGGTTGATTAATGTGAATCCTACCTCACTGACTATATATTATTCTGGACATGTCCATCCTCTCTCCTTCCATCCCTTCCTACTTTTGTTCTCCTCTATCATCATCAACACCAATAAACATTTATTAAGTGCTTACTATATGCCAGATTCTATATTACGTGTCAGAGATATCAAGAAAATAATAATAAATAATAAAAACAAACATGGTCCCTGCCCTCAAGAAATATGTAATCTGATGGGGTTACCTCTCATCCTGCAAAATGAGAATATTATTTATATCACTTAGAAGGCTATTAGGATCAAATGATTCAGTGTATGCATATAGCTTGTAAACCTCAAAGAACTACATAAATATAGTTTATTATTATCATTCATGGTAATAAGAACTAACAAAACCTACATTCTGGAGTAGTGGATTTTTTAGGTTCCTTGTTAATCTAGGTTCCCCGTCTTACAATTTGTCTGTATTCTCCCTTCCACGAGAAACATAGGTACTTGGTAGTATCAGGATGATTTTACTACATCCAAGGACATATTTCTTGTCTTTCTTTAGGCAGTGGTGCAGCGACTCAGAAGAACCAGAGGGAGGGAAGGTCAAGAGTCATCCCTTCACTGTGAGCAAAGTCACTCTTGAAATTCAAACCCTCTTAGAAGCCTGTGAGTTTCAGCATTAAACTAGTTTTCAATTTCTCCTGTGGGAATGCACAGGCATGTCTGATATTCATTTCAGTCTATAGGTGGCAGCAAATTGTTGTGTTTCTTGTACATTTCTCTTAGTTTGATGTAAAAGGTAAAAATCAATGGAAAAAGTTTATTTGCTATGGGATATACAAGTCCTTTTTCTCAGATCAAGACCTGGAGGATGTTAGGGAACTCCTCATTAATTCTAGGGATATGACTGCTCTTAAAGAAGATGCAGTAACTGAACACAGCCTATGGTGTCAGATAACATTGGAGATGCTTTCAGAGAATCCTAACATGGTAGACATGGTATCAAAGGAAGTTGGAGCAGGAAACATGGAACGCTAGCACTGGAAGGGGGCTCCGAGGTCATCTAATCCAAACATTTCATTAAAAAAAAAAGTCTTCTCTATGCCGTACCTGATATAAGCATTCATCTAGCACTCACTGGAAGGTCTCCAGTGATAGGGTACGAGTTATATCCGCAGAGGAAGCCCCATTTCCTTTTTGGACAGTGTTGACTGCTGGGTACCTCTTAATATCAAGCTGAAATCTGTCTTCTCCCAATTTATGTCCATTGTTTCTAGATCAAGTCTATGGCTAAACAGAATTCATTTGGGCTGTCAGGTCACACAGCACATAAACTTCTGGATTTGAAGCCAGGAATATCTGCATTCAAATCCTGGTTCAGAAACTAACTTTAATATGATCCTGAGTAAATCAGTTGACCCTCTGACTCTTATTTTCCTCATCTGTAAAATGGGAATTATAATAGCACCCCCCTCTCACCCTCTTACAGCAGCCTTTTGAGGACCAAATGAGACAACAATCACAATGCATTTTGCAGACCTTAAAACACTACTTAAATGCTATCATTAAATTTCAATTAAATTAATTTGAAATGTTATCATTATAAATGCAAGGAAAAACTTAATAATGAGAACTCTTCAGGAGTGGAATGTCAGTTAGTGACTTAGGAGGTAGTAGAACCTCATCACCTGAGTTGTTAAGGACAGTTAACCACTTGTTGAAGCAGAGTAGAGGAGACTCCCCTTCCTGGGCTCTATATCCTCCAAAGTCCCTCTCTACTCTCAGATATTTCTAGGTGAAATGATTTGCAAAAGATCACACAGGTAGCCAGTTGCAGAGTCAGCATTCAAAGTCCTGACTAGGAATCAAGTGTTATTTCCACTACATTATGGAAATCTTTCAATTTTATCATTACTAGCCAGAGATATATTTTGGCAGCTGCCCATGGCAATGAAAGTGATAGGTGGACTTCAGAGTATTTGAAAGCTGAAGAGTAAAAGTACCAGTTCATTCAAAATATAGGTCCAATCCCCCTGAAAATAGGTTATGCCAGTTCCTTGATAGAATCACAATGATGAAGAATGAAAGGAACTGAACACTTTGATATATAATGAGAAAATAACCCTATCATTTCCCTCTAGTAACATCAGAGTAATCAGGGAATAGGGACATGGAGAAAGATTGGACCTCTATTTTCATTTGGATGATGAACTCCCAAGCCAGGAAACTCTCTCCAAGGCAGGTGAGCATCATCTCTGCAACTTACAGTTTTTGCCATAGGTCTCTGAGATATCATGTGACTTACCAGGGTCATACAGTTAGTATATGTCAAGGTGGGACTTAGCTCAGGTCTTCTTGTTTCCAAGGCTGGCTATACCATATTCTTCTCAATGGAGGAGATCTACTATGTTATTATGGATAGAGGTTTCCTCTCCCTCTCAGATACAAGCTATACCTTTGATACCAAACTGGTCAAACTCTAGCTTCCTTAACATACTTCATATAAGATAATCCATCTCCCAAGTCCCCAGTGTCATTTTCCCAGGCTGTCCCCCATGCCTGAAAGGCTCTTCTTCCTCATCTCTGGCTTCCATTAGGTCTCTGCTAAAGCCCCACCTTCTACAGTCTTTGCTGGTTCCTTGAATCCTAGCACCTTCCCTCTGTGATATTCTTCAATATCTCCTGTATATATCTTGTTTGCATGCAGCACTGTGGATGTTTTCTTTCCCAAAAGAACATGGGCTTTTTAACAGCAGAGACTGTGGGATTTTTTCCCCCTCTTCTTTGTATTCTTATTGCTTAGCACAGCGTTTGGTACATAGAAGGTACTTAATAAATGCTTGTCAACTTATTTTGAAATGGGAAAAATATAGGTATACAATTAAACATATAGGCATCCTCCTCGAATTCTGAAGTGCAGAGATTCTTAAAATCTATGCTACTATAATGAAAGTGATGTCAGGTCCTGGAAGATCACAGGATACTGATTTAGTGATCGAAGGGAAGTGAGAGAGCCATTAGTCCAAACTCATCATTTTTCAGATGAGGAAACTGAGACCCCAAGTGATTATGTGGATCTGCCTAAGGTCATATGGGTAAGAAGCAGGAGTCCAGGATTTGAAACCAGGTCCTCTGACTCTAAACCCAGCACTCTTTCTATTGTACCATTCTCTTATCTCTTTCTTAGTAGCTTTCTTTGGTACAATAAAAAGAATATTGACTTTGCAGTCAGAAGGCATGGGTTGGCATTCGACCTTTTCCATTTATTGAACAAAGCACTTTACTTTTCCATGTCTCAGTTTTCCCACACATAAGATGAAGGTGATAGAATCTTCATTGTCTACATTAGCATGAAGAAGTCATGCAACTCAATGTTTTGTAACCATTAAGTACTGGACAAAAGTCAATTCTTTTTAGCCATAATTTTTGGTGTTCCCAGAATTCTCATTTCCTCCCAGAATTCTCATCTCCTTCCAGAAGGTTTCTCTGTCTCTCTCCCTGCTCTAACTTTAAAATTGAGCTCTCTTTCATTCAGTTTTCTCAGAGGACTTGGGCTGGATCTCTCCTTTGTCACTATCACATTCTGTCTTGTATTGTGCTTATTATATTGGACCCTGTCTATTAAGATGGTAGATACTTGGAAGGTACATTCTGTGCCACATCATCTGTGACTACAATAAAACTTTGCACACAGTAGGTGGTTAATACCTGTTTGTTGAATGGGATTAAGAAACTTAATCTTCAGCCAAATGTTGTGTCTTGACTTTGGTCCCACTTGAATGAAAAGCTGGACCCTCAAGCTGTGAGGGAGTTCTTACATATTTTTCTTGGCAGTCAGACTGCTAAGAACACTGGAGAGTTCAAAGGTGAGCCACATCATTATTCTAACCTCCAGGAGCACCACAGGAAGGCTTAACATAACAGCTCACTTACCTGCTCCTGTCTGACCACAAATGTGATGTCCTCTCCTGGCTTCACAGCTATTGTCTCTCCTTTGATGCTGACTTGCAATCCTCTGGGGGCTGTCAGGGGACACTGATG
Organism: Pseudochirops corinnae; assembly: GCA_028646515.1. Taxonomy (NCBI): domain Eukaryota; kingdom Metazoa; phylum Chordata; class Mammalia; order Diprotodontia; family Pseudocheiridae; genus Pseudochirops; species Pseudochirops corinnae. The sequence continues at coordinate 138,862,830 of CM053592.1, forward strand.
CTGGAACACGTACCGCTGCAGGTCCACACCGCCTTCACAGACATTAGACACTACTTTCCGGTACCTACGGCAGATGAGAGAGAGGTTCTTGCAGAGACAGCTGTGGCTTAAATGGAAAGAGCCCTGGGTCTGGAGTCAGAAGGACTCAGTATGAGCTCTTGCCTGGGCATGTACTTGCTGTGTGACTTGGGAAAGTCATTGTACCATAGCTCTCTCAAGGAGGTAGATAATGGTGTTTTATGTCTTGGAGGGAGGATCAAATGAGAATTAGGTAAATTGATTTGTAAACCAAAAGAGTAAACAGGATTAGCACAGTGTAGGCACATAGTAGGCACTTAATAAAAGCTGACTGATGGATAAACATGCATTTTAATGTTAACTTTTTTCCAAGTCCATGACTTTATCATCATCAGTGTTGAGGGATCCCTAGTGAGTAAACTCACTTTACCAATGTAGATCAGCAATGGTTCTTAGAGTTTCCTGGGACTGAAAGGTTAAATGACTTGCCTAGAGTCACACAGCCAGAATATTTCAAAGATGGGACTCGAACCCAGGTCATCATGACCTTAAGAGCAGGTCTCTCTTTTTTTTGGAAGGGGCAAGGCAAGGCAATTGGGGTTAAATGACTTGCCCAAGGTCACATGGCTAGTATTAAGTTCTCAGGATGGATTTGAACTCAGGTCCTCTTGACTCCAGGGCTGGTGCTCTATTCACTGTGCCATCTAGCTGTCCCAGGTTTCTATCTTCTAAACCAAACTATGCATCATTAATAATAAAGGATACTGGTAATGGAATTAATAATGTCTACACCAGCAAAGCACAAACTGTGGGGACAAGAATCTCCGCCCTTAGGCAGGGGACTAAAAACCTCACTGTAGTCAAGAGAGAATACTTAACAATTTTCTTTGTTACCTGATGAAGCAGCATGATAGTGAGGATGGCTGGGAGGCCTGGATTGGAAGATGGGGGACCTAGGTTCAAGTCTTACCTGTGCCATTGACTAAGTATGACCTTGGTCCAGTCACTGCTCTCTGAGCCTCCATTTCCTCTTCTCTGATGTGAACGTTAGACTAGAAGGTGTCCTAAGGCTGCTTCTGATTCTGACATTTCATATTTTAAGATTTATTCTCCTTGAGGACAGGGCTTGTCTTTTGCCTCTTTTTGTATCCTTAGAGCTTAGTACAGTGCCTGGCACATAATAGGTGCTTAACTGTTTATTGACTGGCTGACTGATCAAAAAACTGATCCAACTCTGATATTCTACTGAATTTGTTGTAATGTATATTCCTGCTCTAAGACTCTGAAGTGAGGCATTTTTCTGTAACTAAGGTAAAGCTTATCAGTATAGTACTGAGACATCGATGACACAAAGATATTTTATTTTGGTACTTTTTGGAGGGAGTAATAATAATTTACAAAGGAGCACATTTTTAAAAAAATATTTATTTTTAGTTTTCAACATTCAAAAGAGCACATTTCGAAAATACCACAATTGATTCAAAGCTCAAAGGAACCTTAGAACCAACTCACTCATTTTACTGTTGTGGAAACTGAGCCCCAGAGAGGTTAAGGTCACTCAGGCAGCCTGTGTCAGAGGTGAAATTTGAATCTGGCTCCAGAGTCAACTTCTGATAGGCAACCATATTCAGATAATATTAGAACTACCAGTCACCTGAGAAAAGAAGATCTTTTGCCATGTAATAAATCAAACCAGTTGGTTCTTAATTCCTGATTTTGACAGGTCAAAGGCTGGTCTTGTGGGATGGAACCAAGATGGTAGAATAAAGGCAGTCACTTCCCAGTGATCTCCTAAATTTCCCTCCAAACAACTTTAAAAGAATGCCTCAAAATGAATTCTGGAGGTGCAGAACAAACAAAAGGATGGGGTGCCCAAGACAACTTAGAAAGTTGACAGTTAAGGTCTATTTGATAGGGGTGACAATGAAGTGCAGGTCTCAGAATGTCTCCATTGCATTGCCCATACATAATTTTGGGTCACAATCCCAGGGTGAGGAGGAGCACCAACACAGTAGAGTGTGCAGCTTCAGGGGAATGGGGAACCTTAGTCGTTGTTTCAGGGCAGAAAAGAGTACATATGGTCACTCATATACCAGAGTGCAGGCCAAGAGAGCAGTGGTCACATTTCTCCTTAGATCATACCACTGTGGAAGAAATAAAAATTTACAGATACCCAGAACTAGCTCTGAAAACACAACAGAAAAACAAAAAAACCTAAACCTGAAGACTGGGACAGTGCCCCTTTTACCCTGGGACCAGAGTCCAACTTTAACATAAAACTAAAAGTAAAAATAAGTAAACAATAAAAAAAGAACATGATAGAAAAGTACTACGATGAGATAGAAGATTAAAATTCAAACTTAAAAGAGGACACTATTAAAAAAGTTACATTTAAAGACTTAAATAAAAATGTGAATTGATCTCAGGCCCAAAAAAATTCATAGAAGAGCTCAAAAAAGATTTTAAAAATCAAATAAGAGAAGTAGGTGAAAAATTGGGAAAACAAATGAGAGTGATGCAAGATAATTATCAAAAAAGTCAATAGCTTGGTAAAGGAGGCATAAGAAATACTGAAGAAAATAACACCTTAAAAAAAAGAATAGGCCATATGGTAAAAAAGGCATGAAGATCTCCTTAGAAAGCAGAATTGGTCAAATGGAAAGAAAAATGTACAAACATTCACTGAAGAAAAAAAAAATCCCTAAAAAGCAGAATTGCTCAAATGGAAAAAGAGGTACAAAGGTTCACTAAAAAAATACTTCCTTAAAAATTAGAATTGGGCAAATGGAAACTAATGTCTCTATAAGACACCAAGAAACAATAAAACAAAATCAAAATAATAAAAAATAGAAGAAAATGTGAAATATCTCATTGGAAAAACAACTGATCTGAAAGCCATGATTAAAAAAAAAAGTCTCGACATTATATTTCAAGAAATTATCAAGGAAAACTGCCCTTGTATCTTTGAGCCAAAGGGTAAAGTCGTAATTGAAAGAAATCATTCATCTCCTTCTGCAAGAGATCCCAAAATGAAAACTCAAAGGAATATTATAATCAAATTCCAGAGCTCCTCAGTCAAGGGGAAAATATTGCGAGTAGCCAGAAAGAAACAATCAAACACCATGGAGTCACAGTCAGGATAACACAAGATTTAGCAGTTTCTACAATAAAAGACTGAAGGGCTCTGAATATGATATTCTGGAGGGCAAAGGGGCTAGGATTATAACCAAGAATCATTTACCCAATGAAACTGAGTATAGTCATATGGAAGGAAAAACAGGACATTTAAGAAAATAGAGAACTTTCAAACATTCCTGATGAAAAAATCAGAGCTGAACAGAATATTTGATTTTCAAATACAAGACTTGAGAGAAACATAAAAAAGTAAATAGTAAAGGGAAATCATAAGGAATTCAATAAGGTTAAACTGTTTGCATTCCTATATGAGAATTTGATGCTTGTAACTCCTAAGAACTTCATCATTATAAGGGCAGCTCTATCCTAGTGTTCTTTCCACTATACCACCTAGCTGCCCTGATGGAACACTATTGTGCTATAAGAAATGACAAGGACAGCCAGGTGGTGCAGTAGATAGAGTGCTGGGCCTGGAATTAGTAAGAATCATTTTCTAAGTTCAAATCCAGCCTCAGACACATCCTAACTCTGTGACTCTGTGTTAACCTTTCTTGACTCAGTTTCCTCATCTGTATAATGAGCTAGAGAAGGAGATGGCAAACCTCTTCAGTGCCTTTTCTAAGAAAACTCCAAATGGTGTCACAAAGGGTGAAGTAGGATGCCTTCAAAAAAACCTGGCAAGACTTATATGACTTGATGCAAAGTGAAATGAGCAGAACCTGAAGAACAGTGCACCCAGTAATGACAATAATGTATGATAATCAGCTGTGAATGACTTAGCTATTCCCAGCAACACAGCAATCTCAGACAATTCCAAAGGATTTATGATGAAAATGCTATATACCTCCAGAGCAAGAACTGTTGGAGTCTGAATGTAAATCAAAGCATACATTTTTAACTATCACTATTTTGCTCATTTTTTTGTCAGAATTTTCTTTCATAAAATGACTAACATGGAAATAGTTTTGCATGACTGCACATGTATAATCTATATCAAATTGCTTGCCTTCTCAATGAGGGAGGAGGAAAGGGAGGTACAGAATTCAGAACAATTTTCTTAAAATTAATGTTAAAAACTGTTTTTACAAGTAATTGGAATTTAAAAATGAAAGAAAAAAGGCTGATACTGTCTTCCAAAGTAGCAAATGGTGGGATACCACATGTCACTGACATCATCAGAACAAATGTCATTCAGGGTTTTTCTCCATATATTAAAATTTATTTTCTATTCTCCTCTTGGGTTCCTCTCCTTTCAATGCTCAGTTACTATTTAAGTTACAGCTGAGTGAAAATAAGAGATATTTTGAAACAACCTCACTTTAAAAAAATTCAAATAATAATGTGGGAGTCAGAGAAAAAAAATGGAAGTCCTAGGGTATTGGAAAGCCTGAGAATCAGGAGTCCTGATTCACTAATTTATTGTGTGACCTTGGACAAGTCGCTTCCCCTCCTCTGGATCCTGAGTTTTTTCATCTGGAAAATAGGAGGCTGTCTCAGATGACTTAGGATGCTTGTAGTATCACTAGGGTTGGAAGGGATCTTACAAATTTGGTCTAAATCCCAACCCCATTTTGTATTTGAGGAAACAGAAGCCTAGAGAAGTGATTTCTACAGATAATGGGATTGCATACATCATGTCGTCCTTTCCCTTTTCCCACCTGAAACTTGGATTCCATCCCAGGAATGACCAGGTCTCCTGGTGAGCTGTGAGAATTGCCTTATTTTGCTTATAACCAAGCCTCCATTTAATTTACCACTAGTTCTAAACCATGCGATGTGCAGTATACATGTCCCCCCTCACACTTTCCAGCTTCCTTTATATGTCATCTTCCCTTAGAAGGTTAGCTTCATGAGGGCAGGGACTCTCTTACATTTGTATCCCTAGCACTTTGCACAATACCAGGTATCACATGATAAATAAGGATCAAGGGCTGGGAAGGGAATAAATATTTATATAGTCCTACTATGTGCCAGGTACTCAGCTAAGTGGTTTGCAAACTTACCTCATTTGATCCTCACAACAATCGGTGAGATAGGGCTGTTACTATACCATTTTATAGTTGAGGAAACTGAGGCAGAGTTTAAATGATATACCTGGGGCTAAGTATGTGCCTGAAGCTGGATATGAATTCAGGTCTTCCTGATGTTAGCCCTAGCACTCTATCCAATGGGCCACCTACCTGCCAATGCTAAATGGTATGTAAATGCTTGCTCATTCTAGCTACCTATCCAATTATCTACTTATCATTTACCTAGGGGCAGGGAGGTAGCCCAGTGGGTAGAATGCTGTGCCTGTAGTGAAGAAGAATCATCTTTGTGAGTTCAAGTCTCACCTCAGACACTTATTTTCTGTGGAACCCTGGGCAAGTCACATTTGCCTCAGTTTCTGTAAAATGATCTGGAGAAGGAAATTACAAACTACTCCAGCATCTTTGTCCAAAAAAGAAAACCCAAATGGGGTCATGAAGAGTTGAACATAACTAAAGAAAAAAATCACCTGTCTTTCTACCTACCTGTCTGTTTACTTACTTATCTAGCTAGATATTGAGATAACAATCAGTCTGATTTTGCCAGCATCACATAGTGGCAAGACCAAGATTTGAACCCTTGTCCTTGATTCTAAGTGAAGCAGGTAGTATGTAGGTGAGTTTGCAGGGTTAGGCATGGGGCCAGAGAACAGGAAATGAGCAAAAAGATATCACCATGAAAGAGTCAAGAGGCTTCCATTGGCCCTTGATTTCCAAGATAAGGTTTCTAGGGGATTAGGATTCCTGGAAATGGGGTCAGAACTGGGAAGAAAGGCAGAAGTTGTGCTCTTAATAGCTGCACAAGCAGCAGCAAGGAAAACCTTCAAGCTTTTCATATTATAAGAAGCCAGGCAGGAAAGGAGAAAACAGGTCAAATTCAAAAGAAACTCTTGCCCTGAGTCATCTCCTTGAGTGATGGGACTCAGACAATGGCTACACGTATGAAGTTAGGCAAGAAATAAAGGAAGGCATCTTTGTACCTGGAGGAGCTTCTGAGAGAGGAAATAGGGAACTTCAAGGCCTCCTTTCCTCCACACCCGCCTCCTAGTCAGAAGAACTCTATGACCCTGAATAGTACAATAGGAAGTAGAGACAGAGGAATCTGTATTTGGGAGAAGGACATAGACAAGTCGCTGTGATTCCAGGGAAGGACATACATCCACCCCAGGCTGACTCTGATGATTGGAGACCACGAATAAGTATCACAATTTACATTTCAATGGTGTTTTAAGGTTTGTAAAGCACTTTCCTCACTATAGCAAAGTGAGGCATATAATCCAAGGATTTTCATTGTCTCCTTTTAGAGATGAGGACACTGAGGTTCTTCAAGTGCATGTCTCTTGATGTCAGGTCCAGCACTCTCTATACCAGGCTGCCTCTTAGGTCTAGGCTATCTGAGAGTCACTTGAAAGCCCTGGAGATTACTAGCCCAGAGAAGAGAAAGCTAATGGGAAAGACAATGTAGCTGCCTTTATAAAGAATTTTCATTTGGAATAGAGATTTAAATTTATTCTTCTTGATTCTAGAGAGCAAAATTAGGACCAAGAGGTAGAAGTTGTAGGAAGACAGTTTTAGACACCAGGTAGGAAAACATTTCCTAACATTTAGAGCTAATCCAATGTAGAACGGGCTACCTTACAAGTATGAGTTCTCCATCATTGGAGGTCAAATATGAGAGGTTGGATGATCACTTATCCCATATGTGGTGGAGATGACCTATAGGAAGCCATTTCTGATCCTCATTATTTGTCTCCTCTCCCTCATTCCATTATCCTCCTTATCATGTAGATATTTATTTGATATAATGGATAGACCCCAACTGGAGTGAGGAAGATCTGAGTTCAAGTTTTGTCTCAGGCACATATTGGCTGTGTAATCTTGGATGACTCATTTAAACTCTCAATGACCCAATCAACTCTCCAAGACTATGTACTGAAGAATTGTTTTTAATTCACATTAATAGATATAGGGTATATCTTCTCTGAGATTTCCCTATGTCAATGAAATCACTGATAAGCTTAAAAAAAAGAAGATCTGATGAAACATTGTTGTCTCCCAGAATGGAATGTAAGCTCTTAGATACCAAGATCTGTTCCCTTCTTTGCCTTTGAGGCTACAGTGGCTAGTACATTTTTTGTTCATTCATTTTTCAGTCATGTCTGATTCTTTGTGACCCCATTTGGACTTTTCTTGGCAAAGATACTTACCATTTCCTTCTCTAGTTCATTTTACAATGGGGAAACTTAGTCAAACTGGGTTAAGTGACTTGCCTAGGATCATTCAGTTATTATGTATCTGAGGCCAGATTTGAACTCATGAAGATGAGTCTTCCTGACTCCAGATCCAGCACTCTATCCATTGCACCACCTGGGTAGCACACAGAAGGCACCAAAAAAAAATATAAAATTTTAATAAATAAGAATTAAGCAGTAGAGAGAGGACTGAATTTAGAGTCAGGAATATCTCAGACACTTACTGGCTGTGTGTCTTTAGGCAAGTCACTTGCCTTTTGGTTTCCTTTTCAGTGAAATGAAGGTATTGAATTTAATGATCTCTAGGGCTGCTTTCAGCTCAAAATCTGTGTTGCCACAGGTGGAGTTTTGGTTAGATGGCCTTCAATGTCCTTTTTCAACCATGATACTCTGTGATTATTGCCAGTGCTCTAGGCGAAATATAAATAGCAGGTGCTCCCTTCCAAGAGCTAAGGATATTCGCTCCTAAACTTTATAGCCCAAGAAAAATAAATACCCAGGAAAGAGCATAAGATTCCAAACTACAGGGCACCTTTGAGATTATGAAGTCTAATGCTCTCATTATATATTTGAGAAACTGTATCTCAGAACACAGAAAGATCACTTTTCAAGGTAATATGGGTAGAAAGTGGGTAAAAAAAAAATCAACTTTAGTATCTAGTTTTTCTGACTGTCTCCTTCATTATGCTAACAGTTCTCAAGAAGCATATTTCATACCTTTTTGGTCCTTCATAGTTACACAGTATTTTCCATACATCTCATAATAGTCCTCTGAAGAAGGCGGGGCAAGAATTTTAATTCTCATTTCACAGATTAAGAAACTGAGGTTGAACTAGAGTAGCTGACAGTGAATGAATGGCCAGTTCAGGGCTCAAACCCAAGTCAGTGCAAGATTCTTTCCACTAGCTCACTCTAACAAAAATAATATGAAGAAATACTGACTATTCTGGATTGTTCTGTCTGCTGAGTATGAGACAGAGAAGGCACAGGACCCCACACTTACCCTGGGCTGCTAGTGTATGCCTGACCCAACACACAATCTTCAGGAGGCAAGTCAGGATTAAACCAGAAGTTTGCAAAACACTTTTTGGCTTCTGATTTTGAAGGTGCTGATCGTTCAAACCCGTAATCACTAAGAGAAGAAAAGAGAGAGAAGAGACAATAGGTCATCACTATAGTCATTTCAGGGCAGTCCTCTGCCCAGTACATTCTGGGAAGGGGCAAAGTTAAGAAAATTCATTTAGAAATTATCCCTGAATTTAGAGAACTTTAGAGGTCATTTGGTCTAACCTCGACATTTTTCGGACAAGGAAACTGCTATCTAATAAGGGGAAATGACTTGGGTACTTAGATTCTGACTAGACTCTTCTTTGCTTTGCATGAGGACTATGGCTGTTGGAAGGATTATGCAATGGTCTTGGAGGTGATGGGCAGCAATGTGGAAAGACTCTCTTTTTGATATTTGTGAACACTGAGCTGTTCAGTAACTTGCCTAGAGTCACATAGCCAGTATAGGTCACAGGGGGAACATCATCTCAGATCTTCCTGGCTCTAAACTGAGCTGTGCTGCTTGACACCCTCCCCCTCCCAACCCCCAGTTTCTCTCTCTCTCTCTCCCTCTCTCTCTCTCTCCCTCTCTCTCTCTTTCTCTCTCTCTCTTTCTCTCTCTCTCTCTCTCTCTCTCTCTCTCTCTCTCTCTCTCTCTTTCTATCTCTCTGTCTCTGTCTGTCTGTCTGTCTCTCCTCTCCTCTCCTCATTTCTCTCTTTCCCTTTCCCTTCCCTTCCTTCCCCTGCCCTTCCCTGCCCTTCTCTCTTCTCTCTTTCTCTGTCTCTATCTCCACCTCTGCCTCCTTTCTTTTACCTTTTTACTCTCCTCTGTTGTCTTTCTTCTTTATGTCTCTTCTTTGTATCTGTCTCTCTCCCCCACCCTCCTTTTTCCCTCTCTGTCCCCACCTTCTTTTCTCCTTCTCTTTCTTCCTTTCTATCTAGCACTGCTTCAGTTTTTCTCTCTTCCTCCCTCCTTCTCTTCCCCCTTTCCCTGTGGAAATTTGATATCCATCCCCCCCCCCCTTTTTTTTGCTTTTTGGAGGAAGGAAGGCAGGGCAATTAAGTGACTTGCCTAAGGTCACAGGGCTGGTAAGTGTTAAGTGTCTGAGGCCAAATATGAACTTCAGGTCCTCCTGACTCTAGGGCCGGTACTCTATTCACTGTGCCACCTAGCTACCCCTCCATTTCCTAACCATGAAGAGAGTCATGTACTAATATTCTGTACATTTTATGTACTCTAATTTAACATGTTTGTTTCTTATGCCCCACCCTATCATATTATAAGTTTCCTGAGGGTGGATACTGTGTCTAATTAAAACCTATCTCTCCCGGCATAGAGCACAAAATGATATACATAGTAGGTATCTCATAAGTGTGTGTTGAATGTGCGATTGATTGAATGTATTTTAAATCTGTGCCTACACACAAGATAGTCCCTTTCACCCCTTCCTACTACAGGGGCCACCCAGGCTCACCAATGTCAGGAGGTTCTCTTTGGACTTACCAGAAGAAATCTGAGCTTGAACACTTGCACACACTGGATGTGTGCACTGATGTGAAGCTCTGCCCCTTGATACACCATGATGTGCTCTTCCTTTTCCGGAAACTCCTCTGTTGGCCCATGATACAACGACTGCCCTGAAATCAGCAAGGATATCAGGTTACAGCACATGATGGTAAAAGTTATATTTGAGAAGAGGGAAACTTTTTTTTCTTTTTGTCATTAGACCTAAATTTGCTGTAAGGATCTTTAACAAATAATGGACCACATATTGTCATCAACAAAGATGATCTGGTCCAAGTCTCTCGTTTCGCATGTGAGAAACTAAAGCCAGAAAGAGGAAGAGACTTGCCCAAGTCCTACCACTAACTAATAAGTGACAGAGCCAGGATTTATACCCAAGTTAGCTGACTCCCCCATCCACTCTCCTGTCATATCACTCTGGACAAGACCATGGATTGACAGTGCATGAGAATGAACTCTTAACACACCCCTAAACTGGAATTAGACTAGATTAGCATAATCTAAATAGCCTGCTTTTCTATCTAAATAATGTCTATCTTGGCCTTGACACATGGCAATATGAGAAGTTCTAAGTGTCCCCAGACACAGTTACATTTCTTTCTGTTTTAAGTTTTGTACTTCATAGGGCCCCTCACTAACCTTACAACCAGTGTTAATATATATACATTTCATTCTGTGTGTGCATGGCATGTCCATCACCTTCTTGAAGAAAGTATTCATGACATAAAATCATGGGATCTCTTTGTGACCCACAAACTTTTGGCTTTTCTTGTTTCTTATTTTACAATCATATTTTCCAACACCTTTTTGAATGCCTTCTTAATCTTATGCCTATCTTTGCACTAAAGTCAAAGAGCATCAAACTGCATGTTGATTTAATGCAGAACATCTTTTAAAATTCTTTGAATTTCTCCCCTAAGGTGGTTCTTAATCTTTTTGTGTGTGTCATGGATCCCCTTTGGCACTCTGATGAAATCTATCGACCCCTTCTCAGAATAAGGTTTTTAAATGCATAAAAAGAAAACACATAGGATCATAGAGGAAAACAAAGTTTCAGCAAAATAAATAGTAAAAATAAAAGATGTATGTGTATATATACATATGTCTTCATATATAATATAGTAAAATAAAGATTTATGTGTATATATACACACATATAACTTTATATGTAATATCACTCATATGTGATATATGGGAAATATATTTTTGTTGCTGTTGAGTTGTTTCAGTCATGTCTAACTCTTTGTGACAGCATTGGGGGTTTTTCTTGCTAAAGATACTGGAGTGGTTTGCCATTTCCTTCTCTAGCTCATTTTACAGATGAGAAAACTGAGGTAAAAAGGATTAAATGACTTGCCCAGGGTCACACTGCTAGTAAATGTGAGGCTGAATTTGAATTCAGAAAGATGAGTCTTTCTGATGGGATGTATTTATATCTTTATCTGTATCTATAGCCATATATTTACAGATATATGTATATACATACACACATACATACACACACACACAAATATATATTTCACATCCAGGGTAATGGGCCCCCCTTGGAATCTATCCTAGGTTAAGAATCTCTCGTCCACATCCTTACTCTCTGTAATGTATTTTACATAACTATAATTATTTTCTTGGGTGTCTTTTTACAAATACTTATCATGGATACTGCAATAGGAGATGACCCAAATGTCCCAGGAATTCATGCTTCTTGTTGCCTTTGGAGACAATGAAAGAAAGAAAGATCCCCTAATTCCTTTATTTGGCCTGCCAAATAAAGAGAAGCCATGACCCATGCTTTCATTTCCCTGTAACTTCTTTTTATCCTCTCATTATATTTACTTTGAGCATTTCAGGACTGAGACAATTCAGTTCCATTAGTAGCATGCTTGTTTCCCAATGGTCATTAGTAACTGGAAAAGGATCTCCCATTTGTGGTGCTGAGAGCAAAGTGAATATTTAGAGACAGGCATAAAATCATGTCTTTGTCTCCTCTGTTCTCATTTTACTATCCTACCAGCATCAGTGCAGAAGCAGACTGAGGACTGAGGGCTGTTTTCCATTTTTTTCTTTGTTTCAAGGGGTTGCCATGCCAAAGAATTCATCACTGAGTAGCCATTGTAACCTATCGTTAAAAAGGTTCTTTGGTCCTTGATGCATTAGACCTATTAGTCTGTTGCAGGGACTAATGGAATTGAAGCCTTACTGGCCTGATACAACCTGTCAGAGCTTACACTCTGATATGGCACAGCCCAGGGAACCCAGGGTCACATCTAGTCCACAAAGAGGCATCATAGAAGTACATTTTGGAGAAAGCCACCAAGTTCCGTGTCATTTGTCCCAGAGCCCACATTTGTATATATCTTATCCCAGTTTCTGATCCCTTATGGACAACTGAGAAACAGTCAAACTCAGTGTTGTCCATGCATAGTAACCGCTCTCTCCTTTTAATTCCATCCAAATACCTGTAAGTTGGTGAGATTCCAGTAGTCATAATCATCTTCAGTGCATTGCCTGGGAAAAGAGGGTCTGAAGTCGACCTTCACCAGTTCCCAATCTGAACGGAAACTTATGTGACCAAAGACCCTAATAAGGGAGAGAAGAGAACATATGGTAATTTGGAAATACTCATTTGTTTACCACTCCCTCCCCCCATCTGTTGAATGCCCACTGTACGGAGGACTTTATGCTAGGTTCTGGGGGAGATATTAAAATGAAAAAAAGAAAGACTCTGTGCTTACCCTCGTAGAGTTTACAATCTGGAGGGTTGGGGTAAAGAGAATATAAATGGATCACAATACAATTTGGAAAGGGAAAATGCAATGAATTAAGGACAAAGAAGTACGTCAATTTTGAAGAGGACGATATCATTTCCAGTTAGAGATATTAGGTTTAGGTGGACCTTGGGGAATGTATATGAATTTGACAGACCCGTCTCCTTACTGCTCTTAGGTAGAAATTACAAGTAGGCATATGTTTCTCCAATAATAAAATGGACTCTCTAATGAGCTGGTAAATGAATTTTGGGGAATATTCTGGACAGAAGTTATGGGCTCAATGACTGAATCAGGTGTCTTTCAACTATAAGATTCTATGAATTTGTAATAAATGATCCCTGACCTTAAGGAGCTTACACTCTATTTGGGGAGGCATAATGTATATATGTAAAAGAGAAAAAATATTCTAAATAATAGATAGCTGAGGACTAAATGGTTTGATGAAAAGTGTTAGGCTCTTAAGATGGCAATGTAAAGTTTTAAGAAACCTGATTCTGGACACAGAGAATTTGGGTTCAAATTCTGCCTCTGATATTTATTAACTATGACTTTAGGCAAGTCACAAACTCCTTAAGTAGGAAATGAGGAGATTGGAGTAGTAGTCTCTGAAGTTCTTTTATAGATTTATGATCTTATCATCTTATAATGTTGTCGTTCTTGTCTGTACATAAACATACCAAGAGAAAGAGGGAGGGAGGGGAAGAAAACAACCATTTATTAAGTGTATGTTATGTTTCAAGCACAGTGCACACTGTACTTTTTATATGAATATTAACCCATTTGATCTTCATAACAATCATTAGAGATAAATGTTTTTATTATCTGTATTTTCCAGTTGAGGAAACTGAGGCAGATAGTGGTTAAGGGACTTGCATAGGATCATATAGCTAATAAACATCTGAGGCCATATTTGAACTTGAGTTTTTCAGACTCCCTCAGTACATTCTATCCATTGTGCAATCTAACTGCCTCAGGAGAGGGCAAGGTTCAGAAAGTGGTAATGTCCAAGAGCCAGCTATTTCTACCCTTAGAACACAGAGTCCTCATGACCCAACTCTTTAGGGTACACTGTACCTTAAGACCTTTAGCAGCTTGAAATAAAACATTCTTATCAGAGTAGTATAAATATGGGGCAGCTAGGTGGCACAGTGGATAAAGCACTGGGTTTGGAATCACAAAAACTCATTTTCATAAATTTAAATCTGACCTCAGTCACTTACTAGTTGGGTGACCCTGGGCAAGTTAGTTCATGCTGTCTACCTCAGTTTTCTCATTTGTAAGATGAACTAGAGAAGGAAATGGCAAATCACTTCAGTGTCTTTGCTAAGAATACCCCAAATGGGGTCATGGAGAGTCAGATATGATCAAAATGACTGAATGAACAGAATAAAATAGACATACTGGGAAAGCTACTCAGTGAACATGACTCCTTAATACAAGGAGTTGGTTATAGGCTTCTAAAAGTTGGTTATAGGCAGTTTTAGAAGGGGAAAGGAGCTGGTGACCTCTTCAGGGTTATGTGCAACAGCTACTGTTTTCTGTTCCACAGATTAATTGTCTTACTCTCTGGCCATTCATTCTAACCAATCAATGAAAATATCTGTATTAGACACAAATAAATTTGTACATACTTTGACACTTTAATGGATATATAATGTCATTGATATGAGTGATCTCTTAATTGCTATAGATTGTAGAATATATATATATGTGTATATATACATATATAGGTGCACATATGTGTTTACAAAAATACACACAGGAGTATATGCACACTCTATATATGAATATATTCATATTATGGTTATATATGTGTTATATATTTGTGTGATATACATATACATACTTTATATGTATATGAATGTGTAAATATATAGGATTTCAGAGAAAAGGAATCATCTAAGAAAGCTTCATTACAGAGGTAAACCTTGAATAAGGCCTTGAATGGGAAAGAGTGAAAAGTATATTTCAGGCATTAGGACTGTCATAAACAAAAGAACAAAGACAAGAAAGAACCAGCCATTTGAGACAGGATGTGAAGGCTGGATAGAATAGAGAATTCATGTTAGGGAACAGTGAAAGATAAGATTGGATGGGTAAGATGATGGTTACATCACAAAGGTTCTGACTGGTCAAAAAAGAGGCATATCCAGAAATGAACAGACCAACCCTCTTGTGTGGCTCATTACATGTCTCCACAGGGCAATTCTTTTTTTTTTAATTTCTAAAAATATTTATTAACATCTGGGTTACACTATTTGTAGGTCCTGGAGGAAATAAAAAGCTAGATAAGAAATAATTCTTTTTTAAAAATATTTTATTTTATTTATTTTAGTTTATATCATTCATTTCCATGAGATTTTGAGTTACAAATTTTCTCCCCATCTTTCCCCTACCCCCCCTCAAAATAGCCATCCCCTTGTATAACCCCTC
>CM053592.1:138878534-138904871 GCA_028646515.1 Pseudochirops corinnae
CGCGTGGCCTAAGACCATCAGAAAACACGTATTTCCGATGGTCTTAGGAACTGAGACTCTGCTCCTCTTTCCATCTCCAGGCGGGTCCACCCACATGCAGATACACCCATATATGGGTATTAAAGGGTCATGGCATTGAGAAGGTTGAGAACCACTGGTCTAGAGGAAACAGAAGCAAATGATAGATAATGAAGAGAGTAAGAGAAATCCTCTCTGGAAAGAGACACAAATTAAAAAAAAAAAAAACAACTATGAACAAGACTAGTTGAATTTGAAGACAAAGTGGGGGAGGGTAGGATTTACTTAACTAATAAAGGAAAAAAAGAGTAGATTAATTAATAAAACTCTATAGGGAAAAGAGTAACAAAGAGGAAGGGCCATTAGGGACAAGGAGAAGAGAGATAGTGGGAATAGGACCACCTTAAAAAAGATTAAGCTAAAATAATTTAAGAGACATAGTACTGGATCTACAGCAGGGAGAGGGGATAATTATAACTTTAAAGGTGAATGGATGAAATAATCCAGTAAAATGAGGAAGTGACAAATTGCATAAGAAAATAAAACCATGTTGCTTTTGAAAAACAAAGACATACTCAAAATAAAATTGAGAGGATGGAAAAATAATTTACTATAAATCAAGTGAATAAAAAAGCAGTAGCTGCAATCATGCTACCTGACAAAGCAAAAACAAACAATATTTTTTAAAAAGAATAAACAAAAAACTATATAATGTTGAAAGGAGCCATACACAGGAAACTAATATCAGTTTAAAAAAACAACAACTTTAAAACTGAAATATAGGAGAAAATAGAGAATAACACAATAATGCCAGGACACTCCAACATCCCACTCGGTTTCAGGTATTTGGGGTATAGCTAACAAAAAGGTAAACAAAAGAAAAATATAGGACTGAATAAGTTGCTGGGGAAACTAGAGGTAAAAGACTTATGACATCAAGATGGGACTGCAAAAGTAAAAAACATATTTCTCAGCACTACATGGAACCTTTGCAAAAAATGACCATTTAGTAGGGCACAGAGATGTTTCAAACAAAGGTAAATCTGTCTCTTACACACCATCATGCAATAAAAATAGTCATAGGTTCAGGGACCACATGGAGATTTGAATGAAATCCTAAATAATCATTCAAAGAACAAATCATAATTATGTGAAGGAAAATGGTAATGATGAATCAGCACATAAAAATTTCTGGGATGCAGCCAAAGCAGTCTCCAGGGGGAAAATTATATCCCTATAAGCATACATTAACAAAATGGAAAAAGAGAAGATTAATGGACTGAATATTCATTTTAAAATATTGGAAAGCCAACAAATAAACCTAAAATCAAAGAAGGGATATTAAAAATTATGTAAAAATAGATAAATTGGACACAAAAACCCATAAAGTGATAAATAAAATTAAAAGGTGGTTCTTTGCAAAGACTAATAAAATCAACCACGCTTTTAGCTAATTTGATTAAAAGAGGGCACGTGAACAAAGATGACATCACAACAAAAGAAAGAAAGAGAAGAAATAGAATAATCAGAAGCTGTTATGCACAGTTAGATGCTAACAAAGCTGAGAACACAAAAGAAATAGGGAAATACTGTCAAAAGTAGAAAATTCCCAAACTACCAGATCAGAAAGAGATCTAAAATGAGCCAATTTCAGAAAAGGAAAGAAACTACCATAGAAAAGAATTCCTGGTCCTGATGGCTTCACAGGACAATTCTATCACACTTTTCAAGAAAAATTAGTACCCATATTCACAAATTAGTATTAAAAAAATGAAGAAAGAAAGCACCCTACTAGGATCCTTTTAAAACAAATAGAGTCTTGATCCATAAATACCAGGGAAACATACAACACAGAAGAACTAGAGGTCGACAACACTGATGTATATTTACCCAAAAATTTTTAAACAAAATTCGGTCAGACTACAGCAATTTATTCAAGAAATCGTTCATTATAACCTATTATGATTTATACTGGGATGCAAGCATGGTTCAGCATTAGGAAAACAACATAATTAAGCATATTAAAAACCAAATCATCCAAAACTACATGATTATATGTATCTCAATAGATACAGAAAAGATCTTCAACAGATTACAGTACTCTTTTATGATAAGAACCCTACCCAGTATAGACATAGAGAGTTGTTTTTTTTTTAATAAAAAGGCTCTATCTAAAACCAAAAGCAAGGATTATATGCAAAGGGGATACACTCCAATCTTTTCCTAAAAAAGAGTGGGGGGAGTGAAGCAATTCCATACTATTATTTGATATAGTTCTGGAAATGCTAGCTACAGCAACAAGAAAGAAATTAAAATTATAAAGATAAGAAAGGAAGAGATAAAATTATCTCTATTGCCTGATGATATGATGATATACTTGGAAAATCCCAGCGAATCAGCAAAGATACTAATTGAGATGTTTAATAGCCTCAGCGAAGTTGCAGGCTGCAAAATAAATCTTCAAAAATCCAGTCTTCCTATATAACAATAACAAAAAACAAGAATGAAAAGGGGAATTTCACTCCAAATAACTACAAAAATATATAAAATCTCTAGGGATCAATATCCCAAAGCACACACAAGACTTGTACAAAGAAATGCTTTCTGATCTCATCCTTTCACCCTTTGAATCTCAGCTCTTTAGATCTCTGTAATCTTCAGATACATTGAGATAAATCTGGTCTGGCTTCAGCCAAGCACTGTGCTAATCAGTGGAGATACAAATGTAACAAAGCAAGACATTCCCTGCCTTCAACTACCTTACATTTTGATGGGGAAAACAACACAAAAGGTAGTTAGAAAGCATTATGGAGGTGAGGAAAACCCCAGGCTTTTTGACATCCAACTCAATATTATTTCTACTATAAATCCAACTAATAATATTTTTGCTCATGTTTCCAGACTAATCTTCATATGGTTGCAGTCTGGGTGATCTGCAATCTTAAGAGGGCTTACTAGGGCAAAGAACTTGGTATTGGGAGAGAGCTCTAATTTCATTCTTAAACTCTGGAATTTAACTAGATGTGTAACTGTGGACAAATAATTTCACCTCTTCAGGCCTCCATTCCCTCTTCTGTTAAATAGAAATAATGATACCTGTCTTTCTCAACTCATGAGGATATTCTGAGCAAAATACTTTCTAAACCTTAAAACTCTACAAAAATAGAAGCTAGTATCATTCCTATATTGCTATGTAAACTAGCATCATTCTCATATTGCTTAATTTAATGTTGTTGTATGCTGTTTAGTCATTTCAGTTGCCTTTGTGACCCATGTTGGGTTTTCTTGGCAAAGATACTGGAATGGTTTGCCATTTCCTTCTCCAGCTCATTTTACAGATGAGGAAACTGAGGCAAACAGGGTTAAGTGACTGGTCCAGGGCCACACAATTAATAAGTGTCTGAAGTCATATCTGTACTCACATCCTCCTGACTCCAGGGCCCCTGCTCTATCCAATGTGCCAATACAGTTGTCATGCTGTATTAAATATACCCCAAGAGAGAAGAAAGTACAACATTTTCTCTCCTTCTCTTGACCAACGTGATCTGGGATACAATTTCATTTTAGGTCAGAGAGCATGCTAAGATTGGAGTTTGGTGACATTACTTGAGATCACCACTGCTGTCACCACCACCATCCCTACCCATCATCACCACCATCAAGTGGGAGGCAAAGTGATGTAGCAACTCCCTTGTCTATTAAGTCATTCATGAGTTTGCAATGGGAGGGCTCCATGCTAATACTAAATCACTGGTGTTTTTAATAGTTGTGTAATACCAAGAATAATTGATGTGTAGTTTAAGTTTAGAAAACACTCTGTGATTTACAGAATGCTTGGCATATGTCAATGAGATACATTTCTAGATCTTTTTCTTCTCAACCTCAGGAAAATACCTGGCAGAACTGTCTATGCCCAGATGCACAATGAAAAGGAACAGGAGATGACCAGCCCAGTCAACCACAGCGAGGACACACAGAACATCATCCAGGGTGAGGAGTTTATAGATGATGATGTGGATTCTCAAACCCTAGGTAACACCAGAGGTAACTTCACCTTCCTTTATTCACCTTTCGCTGAGTACAAAATAATTTTTTTCCCTTTAAAAACACTCTTGGGGTGAAAAATCAAGTATCCTTTCCTACATTTAAGCCTTCCTCATTTATTTACTCAGCTGCTAGAGGTTGATATCAATAGAACATGTTGACCCTTGACCACTTTTGCTAGGGGAAGGAAGATGGAATCAGTTTCCTGACCTTAGACACCTCATAACCCCACACATGGGAAGCAGAGTCACATGATGATAGCAGGACTATGAGGAGACAAAAACATATCTGCCAGCAGAGAATCTTGTGGCTGTTTTGGCAAATAGATGAGTTTTAAGGATCTCAGGATTTAGAAATCCTGAAAATGTACCTTAGAAATGTACCTTAGGTACCTTAGAAATCAGCTGGCTCAGCCTATCCATTTTATAGACAGTAAAACCAAGGATCGTAGCGTGGGGAATGTCTTGCCTTATGAATTAAAAATAGCAGAACCAGGTCATCTCACCCAAAATCCAGGGTTCTTTCTACTACACAGCATCACATCAAGAAATGTGTACAACATAAACTGAAAAAAAGAAAAATAAATACACAAAAGTTAATTTAAAAAACACACACAAAAGAAATCTTATTTACCCCAACTGGTGTTCTAATAAACCTTGTCTTTGACTGAAAAAAAAAAAGAAAAGAAAAGTGTTCAAATGAGGGCTGGTGAAACAGTTGCTGTCGACCATTCAACGAGCCTCTTGTCCTCAAGGAACTTTTCATTTTATCAGATTTCCTGCTCAGGGAGGAGTCAAACCAAACATCTGAAGTGTCTTGCAATTCTAATCTTTTGTGTTTCTACAGACATCTGAATTTCATACATTTCTGCCAAATGTGTAGTAGGAATTTCCTGAAAGGCACCCATGCAAAAGACCACAATTTCAGTTTCAAATGCAGTTTCCATAGCTTATTTCATTGGAGCTTTGTGGCATCCCTGTGAGAAAGAGCAAGCATTACTGTCATTTACAATGAGGAAACTGAGGTCCCAAATGAGGATGAAGAAACATTTAGTCTGATGGCACCATTTAACAGATAAGAAAATTGAAGCTCAATACAGTTAAATGATTCATCCCAAGTGGGTCACACAGCTAATAACAAGGGAAATGATGACTGGAATTTAGGTTTCTGATTCCTAGGCCAGTGCTCTTTCCATTCTAGCAAATTCATTTCTTGCATGATGATGACAACAGAGTGCATACTAATTGTCTTTCTCTTCCTGGCAAAGTTCCTAAAAAGATCACAAATCCTCAATCCTAAGATTTAAAGGGGAGAAAGGGGAGGCCTTATAAATTCATCAAGTCTGATCCACTCACTTTATAAATGAAAAAACTGATGCTCAGAAGTCCTGATGGAAACTCCAGCCACCATATATATGGGAAATGAGTTATTTCCTCAAGTCCTTTTTCCTGTGTCTAATCCTTCCTCCACCCCCTCTGGCTGACCCATGTCCAAAGAATTCCAGGTTAAATTCTGTCCAATTCATTATATGGAAATGAATAAATTTAGATACTAGTTCCACAGGCCATTTGTTGATTTTCCCACCAAATGGCCCTTAAAGATTCATTCTTCCCTTCAAGCATCCATGATTGGATATGACCATGCCATTGGCAAAGGCAGCTGGGCAGTGGGGTATAGAGGGAAGAACACTGGATTGGGATCTAGAAGGTATGGATTTGACCATGGATTCTGCCACTTTATATGAAGGTGAGATATGGCTCTACATCTATGGCCCTATAGCTCTAGCAATCTAGGGTGCCTCCCAGTCCCAACATTTTTTGCTTTAATGTATTTAGCCTTCTATAATAGAGGTTCTTAATCATTTTTGGTGTCTTGGACCCCTTTAGTAATCTGATAAAGCCTATGGCTCCCTTCTCAGAAGATTTGCAAAAAGCATAATATACATAGAATTTCAAAGGAACCAATTATGTTAAAATCAAAATCTAATTTGGTTTTCATCTAAGTTCACAGACCCCATGGAATCTAACCCTGAGTCTGTGGATGCCAGGTTAAAACCAAAACAAAACAAAACAAAACACATATTCTATTGCCTTTATTCGAAAACTTTGTGCTCTGAGGTTCCTGCTAGCCCTCTTCCAGGGCACAGGATATCAAAACTGGAAGGGACCTTTGAGATCCAATCTAATTCACTTACTTTACAGAGAAGGAAACAAAGCCCTGCAGAGGAAAGCGACTGGTTTAAAGTCACAAAGTGGCTTAGTAGGCAAGCAAGGACTAGGATTGTGACTTCTGGCTCCCAGAGAAATGCAAGTTTCCTTCCCCTGTCCAATGTGGTTCCCCATATTGGGTCTGGAAGAAATTGAAAAGGAGGATTTTACCCCTAATTAATTGTCCACCCCTACCAATATCAACCAAGCCCCTCCCCATGTAATAGCCTTGTCTGTGGAAGGAGGCCCCATGCTTGGCACCCCACAATAGCCTGTTTCTAAGAGTTTTCCTAAAGAGGCCAAACACTTAGTGCTGGAAGGATTTTGACACAATCCATGACAAAGTAGGGGTCAAAGGACATCCCTCCGCCACCTCATTTTGATACTCTGAGCTGTAGTAGCCACTACAACTATTCCAGAGTCCACCTGACCTCCAGAACCTCACCTCCCTTTTTCATTCCCTCTCTCTCTTGGTTGTGATCTGGAGCATCTCTGTACATTCCATTCTTTGTGTATGGGAAAAGAGACTTAAGTCTGGAGCTAGGAAGATAAAAGGAACTGGTGGAGTTTCTGATACAATGTTGGCTTAACTAAGGTGACAAGCTAACTCAGATCTCTCTGCCACAAGAAAATTCCCACTGACTGAAAAATTTGAGAAAGAATCTAAACCTTAGAGCTGGAAAG
This sequence comes from Pseudochirops corinnae, assembly GCA_028646515.1. NCBI lineage: Eukaryota > Metazoa > Chordata > Mammalia > Diprotodontia > Pseudocheiridae > Pseudochirops > Pseudochirops corinnae. The sequence continues at coordinate 138,885,488 of CM053592.1, forward strand.
GGGCTCAAGACCAGTGTTACCCCAGAAGGGAGTTAGCTTGAAGATCTACAAGGAGAGCTCAGCTTCTCTGCTATGAAGTAGGGTAGATTCTTTGGGGGATTAAATGGGGACTGAAGTCTCTTACCACTCTGAAAGTCTGTGATTCTATGAAGTCATCTTATCTTCCCATTATTATGCTCATTTCACATATGAAGCTGGTGAGGCTCCGAACTCAGTGCCATGTCCAAGACCACACAGATAGTGGGAGAGGGGGGTAACCACCCAGCCTCCTAGTAGTTATTTTCTCTAGAACTTAAATTCTTTAGATCATAAAGAGCCTGAATTCTGCAAATCATAGAATTTTAGAGCTAGGAGGACAGTCAAGATCCCAATCGACCTTCCTGATTTTACAAAACTTGCCCAAGCTAGAAAGTGGCAGACTTGTTCGACAAGTTTTCTATTGTTCTCTTTCCTCTTGTAACTTTGGACTCTTCACAGCACCAGTCTTCCAGATTCACCCAGTCATTTATTCTATTTTCTATATATGTTATGTTGCCTCCTTTCTCGCCACCCCCCACCTTGGGACCTCTCCACGCCCTTGCCTTGCAGTGACCTCTTCTGAGAGAGGGGGAAGCTTGAGCAGCCACCGAATCCCCTTATTGCCGATGCCAGTCACTGCCCAGTCACAGGTCAGTGGCATGTTGGACGGAGGCTTCCCGTCCCACTCTTTCCCCTCACCTGCTCCCTTTGAGAGACTATCACACCTTTAATGGCACCAAGAACCATAACAGGCAGTCACTGGAATAGGAACATTAGGGACCCACCACAGATTCACTACAATCTTTAAGATCCCTCCCCCCAAGCCCAAGCACACAGTAGGTACAACCATGTAGCCACTCCACGTTCACCTAAGCTTGTTTGCTAAAGCCATCGTGTCTATGCGTCACCCCTTGGATTGGCCTTGCTGAAATGAATACACTAACCCACATATTTGTTCCATATTTTGTGTCTTCCTAGGTAATCACTCAGGCGTGGTTCTGAGCATCAACTCTCGAGAGATGCACAGCTATCTGGTTAGCTGATGTTTGCAGCTGGAAGACTCTTCTCCGTCTTGTTTTGTTTCCCCCTTCCCACCCCCTCCATGCCCACCCTGGGGAGGTCACAGAGTAGCAATCATGGCTATCACTGGTGTTGGGAAGGGATATCCCTGAAAAAGATGCTCAGAAGAATGGTCATTGCTGATGGTCCCCATTTGAAACAGGATACGTCTCACCTCACATTCACTGGATGGACTTCAAGCCTGGACCAACTCAAATAGAAACTGTGTGAACAGATACATATGTGCAGCCCATGGCACTCCCCCGACTCCCCCGCTCCTGCTGTTCACTTCACCCCAATATTTGTGTATCTGTTCTGATATCTTTTACGCCTGATGGCCCTTACCATTGGCAGGTAGTCTCCAAGGCCTAATTGGAAATGTCCGGCAGCAGAAGAAAGGACCAAAAAGAAGTCTCGCTAAGGGTAGTGAAATCCCTCCCTGCTAGTTTGGCACTCAGAGCACCTAAGACAAAACTGGAGTTCTCCTGCTCCCCAAGAGTACAACCGCTCCCCCTTAGCTAGCTTCTTCTTCCTCATCCACTCTCTCCTAAAATGGGGAATTTCCTTAAACTCCTCGGATTTCTTCCTCTTAAGTAGGAAAATAAACCCTAGTAAAAGTTCAGACACTAACAACTCCCATTTATCCTATGCTTTCAAATTTCAAAAGTGCTTTTATCCAATAATTCCATAAAATAAAAAATGTGAATGTAAGTATCCCCGTTTTATAGATGAAGAAACTGGGACTCAGACAGAGGTCACTTGCTCAAGCTCTCACAGCTTAGTAAGATTCAGAAGCAGGACTTGAACCCAAGTCTCTGGAGTGAAGGTCCAGTGCTTTTTCCCCCCTACTATACCACCCCTAGTATCAAAGGGGCAGCTAGATGGCACAGTGGACAGAGTGCCGGCCCTGCCATCTGGAAGACTTGAGTTCAAATCTGACCTCAGATATTTACTACCTAAGTAATGCTGGGCAAGTCACTTAACACTGTTTGCCTCAGTTTCCTCTTCTGTAAAATGAGCTGGAGAAGGAAATGGTGAATCACTCCAGTATCTTTGCCAAGAAAACCCCACGTGAGGTCACAAAGAATTGAACGTGACTGAAATGACGAACAAACAAACAAATAAAGTCAATCTCTAGTAACACAGTATTTAGAGCTTACTAGGTCCTCAAGAGATAACTTAGTCCAACCCCCAACTGTCCCGATAAGCAAAACGACTTTCTAGCAAGTGTCAGAGCTGAGACTTCAAGCCAGGTCAAGAGCTACCTTCCCTGCCCATCTCTCTACCTGTTATCAACCACCCACACGTCTATAGCAATTTCTTATGAAAGTTTACAAAGTGCTTTCCCCAGGCCCCATTGTCCTAAAGGATGGGTATAGCTGGGAACCCCTCCAGGTTGGGGAGACGCTTTGCTTCCCAGGCACAGCAGCTCAGTATCCAGTGTAAGCAGACCCAGAGAGCACCCTGCCCCCACCAGCCATGGCCACTAAGGGTTCCCCCCAGCCCCTTCTTCCCCCATCACCTTTCCCCTTTCCTCTTTTTAAAAGTCAGATAATGTAAATACTTCTTTACGTAGCTTTTGGGGTATTTTTTTTAACTTTCTATTTTTATGGTAGGGCTACACAGGCTGCCTAAGCTTGAGCTTAGCCCTCCTCCCCAGCCCCCTTCATTTGTCAAAGCAACAGCAGATGAAAATAATAATAACCATAACAACAACTCACATTTCTATAGCGCTTTAAGGTTTACAAAGCACCTTCCGCACAACAACCCAGTGAGATAGTCAGTATAGATTTTGTTACAAGTGAGGAAACTGAGGCTTTGATGGGTTAATTGTCTTGCCCAGGGTCACACAGCTAGTAAGTGTTTGATCGGGGATGCTGAGGCAGGTCTCTTCTGAGAACAAGTCCAGCGCTCTTTCCATGCCACCACACATACTCTCTCTCCGGATTCTGGAGGTGTTCTTCCTAATGCCTAAGGTGACCCTCTTTGGGCCTGGTCTCAGCTCTTCCTCTAAAAGCCAAGGCTGACCAGCCCCTTCCTCCAGGGGCCACTAAGACCACAGGACAGAATGTGCTATCCAGACTGCTCTTCCTCCATGCAACCACAGGGTGGCACTCTTTCTCCATGCTACCCCCTCCCAGTAGTTTTTCTATAAGGCAAGACAGTGGCTCTTTTAAAGGAATCCACCTCTAAAAGAAGCAGAAGTTGTTTAGTGTCTGGGTGGACATAGCTCAACTTCAGTAGCCAAGGCAGTTAAGAAGCCACAAATCATGGGACAACACAGCACCATTGCCTAGAGCTAGAGACCTAGCTCAACAAGAAAATGGGGGCAGTCAAGAGGCATTGAGTGCCAACCATGGTGCCAACCAGTGAAGACACAAAGAAAGGCAAACAGTTGCAGCCTTCAAGGAGCTCACAATCAAATGGAGACCTCATGCAAATAACTGTGTACAAACAAAGTGTATGATAAACAATTTGTGGTTGTGGATAATCTCTCAGGGAGGGCACTCGCATTCAGGGGGGAGTACCTGGAAAGCCTTGCAGAAGGTAGGATGATAGCAAAGACTCGAAGGATGCCACATAAGCCAGGCAATTGAAATGAGGGAGAGAATTGGACTTCACAAAGTCTTCACAAAACAACAATTCTAGATCTGAAAGGGGACTCCTTTAGAAATCACCCAGAACTTGTGATCAGTCTGGCCCCTTGGGTAATTCCTGGTGAGGAAATTCCTTTTGCCAATACAGATCAGCCACTATGGGCTTAGAAAGTTCCCTAGGACCCTGAAAGGTTAGCCAAAAGATGAAGCAAGTAGCAATGTTAGAAAACGATCAAGCTAGAACTCAGTCAAGTATTCTGATTCTAAGGCTGATGGGATCCATCCTCCAACAAAGAGGAAGATATCAAGTCTTCTTTAGGAGCACCAAGCAAGAAAATGCTTATCTGAATTGAAATGCTTTACAAGTCCTCCTATATCTCTTGTTAGCTCTTCCACATATAGAGTTCCAATCATAGCGCTATAAAGTTAGAGCAAGAAATGTCCCTCTACTCCACCCACATCAGCCCAATTTCATGGCTGAAGAAACTGAGGCTTAGATGAATCCCTCAAAATCATACAACTTGTAAGGAGCCAGGATTTGAAAGCAAACTCATAATTCTTTCTACCATGCCATGAAGTAGTGTGGCTTTATCTATTAAACCACACTTGAGGGGCATTCTCCATTCCAGAATATGGGTGCCCTTATAAAGCACAGTCTAATGGGGGGGGGGAGAGTACAGAGAGTCCCCAAAAGCTTTCAGTGTGTAGAGTATAAGTCTGCATAGCCCATCATGGATGTCATTCTGGAAAATGGCCATCTCTACCAGCTTTCCTGAAATTCTCAATGCCATGAGAGGCTACTAGAGGCCTGGTAGGTCACGAGATTTAGCGCTATAAGGAATCTTTGAGATCATCTAGTCCAATCTCTTCCCATACCATTTCACAGAAGAAGAAACCCCAAGAATGAGAGTCTAAGCTCATGCAGCTAACAAGTGGCAGATCCAAGATCTGAACCTCATTTCCTTTGACTCCAATTCCTGGGCTTTTTTTGTTATACTGTACTGGACCTACTTCTTTGAAAGTCTAACTTTGTTTGTACTGACATAGAAAATGGCAATCAGATTTCCAACTACTGATCAATCATAGAGGCTCAAAGGGGAATGGTATTAGAGATAATCAGGTCTATACACATACAGAGAGATTTTTGAGATAGGGAAATTGAGGCCCAGGAAAGAGAGTGACCAGCTCAATGTCACAAAGTAGCAGAGCCAGGATTTTAATGCCAAGTCTTCTTACAGCGAGCCTTCTCTTGCATGTCTTGCAACCTCTTCTTTTCTCTTCAAGTTGGTCTAAGATACGTAAAGCTGGTGTTATTATCCTGTTTGATAGGTGAGGGCCTAGAGAGAGAGACACAATGACTTATAAAAAGTCATGCAGCTAATTGATGAGAATGTGGAAAGCTAGAACCCATGTCTAAGACAGCAGAATATATAGAGTGGTATTTTTTGATTGGTTTGTTTGGGTTTTTTTTTTCTTTCTGGAAGGACATTCACTGGGATCTGTAGATTGACAGGAGGAGACATGAACTCTTCATACTCCTTAACTGATATCTGTCTTTATCAATTGTATATTTCCTCTTCCATATCCCTGGCAGCTTCAAGATTCAACAATTTTTCTGGAATTTCAACTGTAATAACTTGTTAAAAAAAAAAAAAAATCCTTTATTATTTTCTTTGTGCTGTCATTCTATATACTTACATACATGGAGCTAGAAAAAATACCTATACATACTTTATAGATGCTTAGACATCCACTATGGATACTTCAACTCCACTATCAAAGCCAAATGACAACACAGTTGTATGTCTGCCTCCTCATGAAAGAAGAAAGCTGGGAAAATTGTGATTATAATAATTAAAAAAAAGAACTTTCAAATCACTGATGAGTTTCTCCACCTTGAGTTCTCGGATGAATTACCCATGAACACACCATGAAAACACAAATGAACTTGAATGTGTAAATATTTTAAGCAGTTTAATTAAAATAAAGCCAAACAAAACTTTGTCTCTCTTTCTTTTTAAGTGGTACTAAGGTACTAAGTCTTACCTCCACTTTTTGAATTTTAGATTCAGAGAATCCCAGAATTCTCTGGAGCTAGAAGGACCCTTAGAGCACAAAATATAAGAGCTGAAAGGGACCTTACAACATAGAATGTAAGAGGCAGAAGATACCTTAGAAATTGAATGTCAGAGTTGAAAATGATCTTAGAATATGTGTGGAATGTGAGAGTTGGAAGAAATCTTCAAACATAGAAATTTATACCTAAGAAAGGACCTTAAAAAAATTAAAATGTTAGATCTGAAAAGGAACTATAGAAAATAAAATGTCAGAGCCAAAAAAAGATCTTGCAACATCTCAGGATCTGAGAATATAGATTGTCAGGGCTAAAAGCAACAACAACAACTTAGAATGACAGAGCTAGAAGATAGACAGTAGAACACAGGATGTTCAATCCCTCATTTTACAGAGGCAGAAACTGAGGCCCAGAGGGGTTAAAGCTAGTAAGTGATTTGTGCCTTAGCTATACCATTATTAGCAAAAAAATAGTATTTTATAATTGAGTTTTTACTTCCTTTACATAATAGGTGGTTAACAGTAACTTGAATTGTGACCTCAGTGAGATAATGTAATTTTCAAGATCCCTGGTGACTTTCATGCCCTGTAACCACCCCAGCCCATACCCACTATCAGCATGAGAACTTCCTTCTTGAAGTGATTGCTAGAGTATTTTTAAAGCTCTATCTTGGGTAGAAACAAAGGTAGCGGCAAGTACATCTCAGAGAGGCTGAATTGTCTTTAGATTTTTCCCTCCTTTTGTCTGTGATGAGGCTCAGTTGGGCACATTCTACTCTTAGAGGCCATCAATGGATGAGATTAGAACAGAAAACTACTCCCTGCTGGATCTACTCCTCCTTTGTGGCAAGAGCACATTTTAGAGTATTTCAGAACTGGACTTTTTAATTCAATCAATTCCCCTTCTCTAAATGCTGAGAACTAAAGAGAAAAAAAAAAAGACAACATGCTGTTCATTTGAGTTTCTAATGTCTTTCCTAGTTTCCCTAGTCTCTGCAGGGCTTCTGCCAGGGAGTAGGAAAGGGCTAATTGGTTTGATAAGGAATTTCCCTTCGTTCCCATCTCCTTCCCACTATTCACCAAAGCTGTCTTCCAGTGCTGGCTCCAATAATAATCTTTAAAGCAAAGGAGCTTGGAATGTCCATTATTTTGACCCAAATACGATATCAGCAAGCTTCCCAATGGGCTTTTGATCTGATGGTAGTTGCCTTAGAACAAAAGCAAAACATTTAAGCCTATTTTTCATTCATAGAATAATAATACCTTATAAATGGCATGGCATTTCACCCTTTCTGAAGTACAATTTCATGCGGAAGTATCTTCTATCTCATATCTATAATCTCACCTGATCCTCACTACAGCTGTGACCTTAGGCAAATCACTTAAGCACTTTCTGCGATAAAATTATTCTCATTTGGCAAGTAGCAGTCCAAAAAAAAAGGTTAATTGGGGTTTAGATTATTTGAATGAAAGTCTCTGGAGGCAGGCAGTAATCCAGCTGCCTCCAGCCTCGTGAGATCACATCTGGAACAGGCAATTCAGAGAACTGCCTTTTGGAAGGACTTGGCAAAATCTATGCCAAATCCCTTACCACAGCTTGGCAAATCCAGAGGAGTGAACCCATGATGGGAAGACGACAAGGAATGGTGTCTTATGATATCAGTTAGAGGAACTGGAGATGACTGGACTAGAGAAAAGACATCGAAAGAATATGATTGGCAGAAGAGATAAGGAGGATAATAGTTGAAGTGTTGGAAGAAGGATTAAATTTATGCTGTGTTTCTAGACATTAGAGCAAAAATTGAAATTATGAGGATTATGATTTTAGCTCAGTTTACCTACTTGGGTGACATGTATATACTGATAAATAATGAACCAAATTTATACAAAATAAAGTGTTTTCAAGAGGTGAAAAAACTGTTTGCAGCTGATGGGATCCAGAGAAGCCTTCTGTAGGCGTTTGAAGTTGAACCGTCTTGAAAAAAATAATTCCAAAGACAGAGGTAAAGAGGAAGCACGTTGGAGACATGGAGGGACATACTAAGGTGTGACTGTATAGATCGAAATGAGAGACTAGGAAAAATCAAATTCACTCCACCCAATAATATTTTTTTAATGTTATAGGTAAAATTAAAACCTCTAGCTAGTGTTAGTCAGTTAACTAGCATTTATTAAACACCTATGATGTACTAAGAAAAAAAGAAGGGGCACTAAAAACCGTCCCTGCTCTCACAGAGCTCTCAAACAACTATGTTACAAGTAAGATGTGTAAAAGATAAATTGACAATAATCTCAGAAGGAAGGTACTAAGATTAAAGGGGACCAAGAAAGACTTTTTGACTATAACCAAAGATGATAGGATTTACAACTGGGCAGGGGCGGAGAACACATTATAAATCATATGTCAACCAAACCCATTTTACAGATAAGAATCTGAGGCTAAGGTTAAGTGATTTGTATATGGTCAGACAGACAGTGAAAGAGCTGGGATTCAAACCAAGGAATCCTAACTTCAATTCTAATGAGGTGATCAAACAGAAATTCATAACTATATTAGCAAATTAAAGGCAAACTAAGATTAGCATGGCAGCTAGGTGGCACAGTGGATAGAGCACTGGGCTTAGACTGAGTTCAAATGTGGCCTCAGTCATTTAGTAGCTATGTAACCCCAGGCAAGTAACTTAACCCTGTTTGCCTCAGTTTCCTCATCTGTAAAATGAGCTAGAGAAAGAAATGGCAAACCATTTCAGTATCTCTGCCAAGATGTGAGGAGGAAGGATGGGGGAGGGGAAGGGGAAGGTCAGGAAGACTTGAATATACCTGAAAAACAACTGGAACACACACACCCACAAACACAAACACACACATAATTAGTATCTCATCTTCCTAGGTAAATCCTTATCATTGACAGAAAGTCAATTTGTTGTTTGAAAGAGTTAATATGGACCAGTTCTTTCCAACTAATACCTGGATTATGGCATAAGCATTGGCACAATGTATCAGAACTGCATTGTATTCAATCCTAAATTTTGCATGCAGTAGCAAGGAGTACAAGATGGTAAGAGTTGTGCACCCACCCTCTACCTATAGTATATATAGATAACCATTTATGTGCTTGCATTAGAAGCAGCTGGGTTGCATACTGGATAGAGCTATGTTTGGTCTTAGAATCAAAAAGATTCAAGTTAAAATCCTCAGAATATCCTCTATGCTCCAGAAACTAAATAGCTGTGTGACCCTTGGCAAGTCATCTGACCTCTTACCCTAGGTTTCTTAAGCTTTAAAATGAGAATAACAATAGCATCGAAATATTTATAAAGTGCTTTGCAAACCTGGAAGCACTATATAAATGCAAGTAGTAGTAGCAGTAGTAGTAGTAGTAGTAGTAGTAGTAGTAGTAGTAGTAGTGGTAGTAGTAGTAGTAGTAGTAGAAGTAGTAGTAGTAGTTGTAGTGGTAGTAGTAGTAGTAGAAACAGTAGTAGTAGTTGTAGTAGTGGTAGTTGAAGTAGTAGTAGTAGTAGTAGTAGTAGTAGTAGTAGAAGTAGTAGTAATAGTAATAGAGCTGAAATAGAGCTGAATTCACTTGTTTGCAGATGCCATGCCCATCTGTATTTAGGAAGCCATTAGTTCTATCTAAAATTCCATAATAAATAAAGTGAACCACAAATTGAAAGAGAAAGAACCACAAATTTTAAGGGACAAAAATGTGGCATTAACCTATATCCAAGATAATCAATCATGGAACCATAAATTTCCTAGATAGAAAGAATCTTAAGGATAATCCAACTCCTTTATTTTACAGAGGAAGTAACTGAAACCCAGAGTAGGGAAAGTGACTTGCCCTTCATTATATAGGTATTAAGTAACATCGAGGTAAAATTTAAATCTCATTTTTTTTATTTAAAATTCGTACTGTCATGACACCCATGACACCCACAGGAGCATAACCTCATAAATATGGGATTGTCTCAGCATGGGAGGGGAGTTGGAAAATTTTGTGTTATGAGTTGCCCTAGATGAGATCCTTCCTATCTCAAAGTTTCTATCATGCTGTGAACGCTTGGGAAATCACTTGACTGTGGTAATGTGACTTGGACGAATTAGAAAGACACCGAGATTGGAACCTGTTTGATTGAACTTTTAGAACTAGAGGAGACATTAGTGTCTTGTCTGACTCCCTAATTTTGTAGGTGAAGAAATCAAGGCCCAATGAGATGTGACTAGCCAAAAACCACATAGCTCTTTGATGATAAAACTAGGCAAGTGTCCACTTGGGCAAGGATGTGTTTATTGATTCTTGATAGCCAGAATCTATAAATTTTCACGTGAAAATGTCTATCTATCCAGTACATATCAACAAATCAAGAAGCATTTAAGCCTACTTTGTGAAACCTGTGCCACATGGACATACTATTAAATGAAACTTAAATATTTCTGAAACCTCAGTACTGCTAACATCACATTGTGCAGCAGTTCTGGTATGCTAGTGGTAAACAACCCAAATTCCAGCACAAAAAATGCATATAATTTATAGCACGAGCCCAGACACATCTGCAGTCATGGACGATCACATCTGAATAGAGATCTCCTCCCTATGCCCTCTGAGGAAGGATATACTAGAACATCATCATCCCTCTTAAGTGGAGCCAAGGCATCTGCACCCAAGATCAGTGTTTTTTGCCCTCCCTGTATGCCATATCTGACCTTCAAAGCACCATTGAGAAGCTATTAAAAAACCACTATTCTACCCATTTCACAGATGAGGAAACTGAATTTCAGAGGAAGAAAATGACTGCTGGAAGATCCCCAGATAATGTCAGAGGCAAATCTGGATCCCAGGTCTTCCTAATTCCAAACCCATGGTGTCCCATGCCTTATTAGCTGGGGAGAAGGGGAAAGACACAGCATAAATCCCAGACTTCTGAAATAAATCTGTGGAATGTCCCCTCCTAATTACATCTCAGTAATGACTTTTTTGCTTGTATTCTAGGGCTTGGCACAGTGCCTCACACATATTGATTGATTGGATCCCAGCATCTTTAAATGTTTTAATCCACTGCTCATTCTTGTGAAGCTTGTGTGCTTTGAAGAATCTTGCCAATTTGAAATAATATGTACAGTGGGTAAAAAAAAAATAGTCATTTTGGTAATATACATTCTTAATTCCCTTGTATTTGCATAATGTTATCATTAGAGTGTTAATCACCAGGGAATCCACAGAACAGCGATTGCCTCACTCATTCTCATTCCCAAAGCTTCTTGGAGGTTGAAGCTACTTTCATATTTAGTATGTCTCCCCTCACTCTTTTCTTGATGAGTCTTTTATATAAGTACAACGGGGCGGAATCTACTTCCTCAACAGTCTAATCCTAGGCAATTCATATTTACAAAGTTCTCTACAAGTTATAATGCCTTTCATCATTTTGTTATATCTGAACAGTCCTGTAAAATAGGGATAAGATTCTTTGTGACCCCATTTGTGGTTTTCTTGGCAAAGATACTAGAGCAGATTGCCATTTCTTTCTCCAGCTCATTTACAGTTGAGGAAACTGAGGCAAACAGCGTTAGGTGACTTGCCCAGGGTGTCTGAGACTGAATTTGAACTCAAGGAGATGAGTCTTCCTGACTCCAGGGCCAATGCTCTATCCACTGCACCACCTAGCCGCCCCCTTTCCTCATAACAACCCAATTTTTGAGAAGAGGTCAGAAATGGAAAAGATGAGCGAGTATTTAAGTAAACAACAGAAGTTTACGGTAAAGGTAAAATGGCTGTGCAGAAGCACAGAGCCAGAAAGTGGAAGAGCCTGGTACCTTGACATCATGGTGGCTGTTCTTTTTATAGGATGTCCCCAAAGTCTGGACACATAGGAAATCTCATTAACTATGCATATTTTCAAGAAATGAAATGAATGAAAATTTCAACACTATTTTATTTAATTAACATAAAATTTAGCCATTACAATTTCATATGGAATAAAAGCTTTCATTAGCTATTAGGGACTATTTTTCCATATTAATGAGATTGATTTAATTTTATTAATTAATGAGATTTCTTTTGTGTCTCCTATGTCTTCCTATGAAATCTCATTTATGCTAATTAATATAAAGTTGAAAATTTCATTCATTCCATTTCTTGAAAATATGCATAGGTAAAACACTTCCCTTGGAGCTGGGAAAATCAACTTCAAATGACTTTTTAGGCATTTACTAACTGTGTGATGCAAGCAAGTCACTTAGTGTCTCATCTGCAATGATAACACTGACAGTAAGGAGTTATTACTGAGGATGAGACGAGCTAAAGAACATACAGGATTTTGTAAACTGCTAAGCAGTCTACAAACATCATAGGTGGCTCAGTGGATAGCACATTGGGACTGGAGTCAGGAAGACCTGAGTTCAAATCTGACTTCAGACACTTACTAGCTGTGTGACCCTGGCCAAGTCACTTAACCTTTTTGTGCCTTAATCCACTGGAGAAGGAAATAGCAAATCACTTCAGCATCTTTGCCAAGAAAACCCCATGGACAGTACTGGCCTACTTTGGTCCATAGGGTCATGAAGAGTCAGACACAACTGATCCACAACAAGAACTCCATAAGTTATGATTTTTATTATTATTATACCTACTATACTATTATTATTATACTATACTTTTATTATATTATGCTATATTATATGATAATAATAATAATAATACCAAAGAACCCCTTTGGGAAAAAAAAGTTTTTTGTTAAGTAAGGGAGAAGAGGATATTTTTGTATATCAGGGTAGAGAACCTTCATCCTCGAGGACACATGTGACCGTCTAGGTGCTCAAGTGTGACCCTTTGATTGAATCCAAACTTCACAGAACAAATCCCCTTAATAAAAGGATTTGTTCTATAAAACTTGGACTAAGTCAAAAGGCTGTACCCAAGGACCTAGAAAGCCATATGTGGCCTCATGCCTACAGGTTCTCCACCCTCGGTCTAGATAATCACAATAATTTGCATCTGTTTTTCTGCTTTAAGGTTCTTATTCATGTTAATTTATTTTTAATTATTATTTTTAATTTAATTTAGTTGTATTTACTTATTTAAGGTTTATTATTATGATTTCAGGTTTGCAAAGTGCTTTAGAAAAATTATTTTATCCTCAGAGCAACCCTGGGAAGTAGGTGATATTCTTATCCCAATTTTACAGACAAGGAAACTGAGGCGGAGAGTAAGTGATTTATCCAAGGCCACACAGCAGGTAAGCACCTGGAGGCAGATTTGAACTCCAGTCTATCTGACTCAAGGTCCAGGGCTCTATCCACTTCGCAAGCTATTTGGGGAAGCATTAGAAGTGAACCTGAAGACGGAATTTGCCTCCTCATTAGCAAAGTACCAATCTTCAGTGAAGCCTACAGACTCCTCAGAGGATGAGACATTCTATCAGCTGGATGCCTGGGCAGCTGGACACTGGGGGGAGCAGGGATTAAAGTCTCCATGTCACACAGACAATTGGCTAAGTATTGGTTGCCCTTTCTATTTGAATGTATCAGTGTCGGGCCTGGCATTAATCTTTTAAACACATCCAATTAAGGAGGTAAAATGAATGAAGAGATGCCGATAATAAGCACCCTCTCCCTTTTAAATCATTGATGAATTTCCTCTCTAGAGAATATCCCCCTTCAGTTACATTTTCAATTCAATAGGAATTAATTACCATCTACTATGTGCTCAAAGCTGGAAATCCAAAGACGAAGAATGATAGTCTCTGCCTTCGAGGAGCAAGGACTGGGAATCTACAGGTAAAGAGGTATGGGGAGCACTAATAGAAGCCATATCTCCCCGGCAGTCATCACCATTCAAGTCTCAGAATCCGCCAAGATCAAAAAGAAGTCTGAGCAGACCAAGGAGGAATATTAAAGGGCAGAGGAAGGCCTTCCACTGATGGCTGCCTGTTATTTTGGCTCAAAGGGAATTCAGTGTAGTGTAGGGTGAAAGAAATCACCCAGTCCCAGAGCCTAGAATAGTAGCCTTTGATTCTCATAGGAAGCATCCAGAAAACATGACCGCCATTGGGATAAAGAGGTAGGGGATTTCTTCTTGAACTTCATTTTCATAATATCCTTAAGGATTTAGGCCAAGTTGGGAATGTCCTGTCTGCTGTATCTGACTCAGAACTATGGCATTCTGACACAATTAGACTTGACCAGAAGTTTGAAGGGTACTTGTTTAGCTAGCTTTTATATAGATATAGATACACAAACACATGTGTATATGTATTTATGTATGTATGTACATGCATATATATGTACATGTTCATAAGTATGTGTGTACATTTATGTGTGTGTATATATATACACATATAGATAATTCCTATGGCAATCAAAAACAGAGAGAGAGAAAGAGAGAGAGAGAGAGAGAGAGAGAGAGAGAGATGATAGATAAATGGATGGATAGATGGATGGATGGAAGATAGATGGATGGATAGATGGATAGATAGGTAGATTTGCTAACTTTGGAGTAGGCGCTGTCTTGTAAAGTGGAATAGAGAGCCCACCATAGCGCCAGGAAGTACCAAAAAAGTTCAAGTGTCATCTCTTATAAGTACTGTTCCCCTAGCAAGTCACTTAACCTGTCAATGACTCAGGGCTACTCTCTAAAACCAGAAACTGCAGAGAGGACGAATGTGACCTGCATCAGCAGAGGGAATTTCCTCACCCAGGAGAGTTCCCCATACAAATAACGTCACAGGTCTACTTCCTACCTCAGCCTTACCATGATGCCTGAATCAATGTTGCATGTCATCTTAATGTTAACCCAGCTTCAAAACTGGCTGGAGAATAGGAGAGCCTGAGAGGCTGACTTGCTCAAGCTCCCACTGATGAACTAGAGCTTGATCTTTAGTCCCTAAGTCCTAGGTCAATGATCCTCCCCCCCCCCATGTCTTACTTCTTCATTAAGAACAGTTTGTTCTTATTTCTTTAAGAGTTTGAATTAATTAATAGTTTGAAATACTATTTTTTCATGTTTTATAAACATACAGAATTTAAATTTACTTACTTTACTTTGAAACTTATATTGTGTTTACACAGTGTAAACTTATACTCTACACTTATATTATGTTTCTCTTCCCCCCCATCATGCCATGTTCACATATACTTTCATTCATTCATTGAGCAGTTCTATTAAACACCTGCTGTGTATGATAAAAAGCCAAAAAAAAGACAATTTTTGGCCTGAAGGAAGATTAAATCTGGTAAACAAACATTAAACAGGCACAAACAGCAAAACCCATCATTGTGTATTGCTGGAGCTGGGGTGTGCCCTTACACCAGATAGAAACCACTTGCTTGACCAGATATGCGTAAGAGTTTTTAAAATCACCAAGAACTTTCACTGAATTCAGCTGTTGAATTTTTTCCCCTTCCAACTAAGCCAAGTCTCATTGGGAGGATGAAAACCTCACCTTATTAGATTTGAGAAGAGCCTTGAGGACTTCAGAAAGAAAAAGAAAAAAAAGCCCATCCTACAGATAAAGAGAAAATTGACTTGTCCGTCACCATGATGAAATAGGGAAAATTTTAAATCATATCGAATAGAAGTTGTCTAATGACACCCAACAGGAAACCCTTCAGATTCTCTTAAATTGAGTTTGGATGTGCTATCAATAGCTCTGTCAAGAGGAGCTAGAGAAAGATGCTGTCTCATAAATACTGGATGGAAATGGTTTCCTAAGTCTCTCCCTGTTTAAAAAAAATAAAAAAAAAAAACCCAGGCTCTCCTTAAACTACAATGCAGGGAGGGAGATCCATGATCTCACTGGTACAGGTCCTCCCTCCAGCAATGTCCTTCCCAGTCCACTATACCCTCTTAACCCATGGAAAGCATGTCTGTGCATTAACCATTAATCCCCCAATCAGGAGGCATGAATGGAGGAGTTGCCTTAGGAAAGCTAGGACCATCAAACCAGAGGCTCCACAGAGTAATTGGGGGCAATGACCAGGTCCAGGTCCAGGTAAGACCTGAATTCAACTCCTACCTTCTATTATACTGTGTGTATGACCGTGTGTAAGATTTCTGTCTCAGTGCCCCCAGGAAAGGCTTTAATACTATAAGTCAAAGATAAGGTATAGATACATTAGCACAAAGAGTTTCCGCACAAAGAGCAGCCTTAGAACAGGAGATGAGTTGTGCAGAGATTAGACCTCTGGGCCTCGAGTCAAGAAGATCCCAATTCGAATTGGAACCAGCAGTGTAACCCTGAGCAAGTGATTTAACTTCTATTTTCCTCAGGCTCCTCATCCTTAAAATGGGTATAATAGGAACACCTGGGGCAGCTGGTTGTACAGAGGTTAGACCTCTGGGCTTAGAGTCAGGAAGACCTGAGTTCAAATGTGACCTCAGATACTTAAGTGACCCTAGGCAAACTATTTAACACCATTTGCCTCAGTATTTTCATCTATAAAATGAGCTGGAGAAGGAAACAGCAAACCACTCCAGCATCTTCCTCCCAAAACCCCAAATGACAGAATAAGACAAACCTCTCCAGGTCAGTTTCTAGGAGTCAGGTTAAAAGAGGGAGGGAAAATAAGGAAAGGAAATTGTTCTCTCCCTGGTGCGGCTCACGGTGCCCAAGTTTTGGATGAGCTGTGAGCTTTACTTTCTGGACACAATTGAAAAGTAAGCCAGAAGTCTAGCGAGTCTCAATCCGGCCAGCCTTTCTGGATAAGGAGGCCAGGAGAATACAGCCCCCTGGCTAGGGGATCTTGGGTGCTTCTGTCTTGGCCAATGTGGGCAGGCCCAGATGATCCTCCTCACACCAGAAATGCTCTTCCTCTTCACCTTTTGACCTGGCTTCCACAGAGTCCTTTCAGACTCTACTCAAATCACCTCTTCCAGTTTATCCCACCTTTACTGGTGTCTCCCCTCCACCGCTCCCATCCCCCATCCCCAGGCTGAAGCCTTTCCTCTGAGACTGCCTCCCATTGCATGGGATGCAGGAGCTACGTCCCTGATTGTCGGCTGGCCAACAAGGTAAGCTCCTTGAGAGGGGGGATTATGTTTTTGCTTTTCCTTGTATCCTGAGAATTTAGCCCAGTGCTTAGCATATAGATAGGGTTTAATGCTTGTTTCTAGCACAAATAAATGAATGATAAAATGGCCCTTCTCCTAGTGCTAATGAAAATTATCCAATATTGATGGTTATCTCTGAAAATACTTTTGCTGTCTTCCTGATGCCATTTGGGTTTCTTGGTGGAGATACGGGCAAGGTCTGCCCCTGCCTTCTTCAGCTCTTTTTACAGGTGAGAAAACTGAGAGTAACAGGGTTTAGTGACTTGCCCAGGGTCACACATCTAGGAAGTGTATGAGGCCAGATCCAAACTCAGGAAGATGAGTCTTCCTGACTCTGGGGTCATTACACTATCCACTGTGCCACCTAGCTGCCCAAATACTACTGAAAATACTAGCTTATGTGAAAATAGTAAGATGGGCCTTCTGAGTTCCAAACTTGCCTCTGTGTGACTTTGGGCAAATCACATTCCATCTCTGGGCCCAATTTGTAAAATTTCTGTCATTAGGGACCATTTCAGCTTGAGTCCAATCTGAAAAAGGCCACCAGAGAACTGAAGAAGGCCCAGGGGCAAAGGCCAAGGCCAGAAGTGGGAAACTTAGATCCTGGAGTGATGGGGGGGGGGGGGGGGTTCCTGGGAAGTCTCAGGAGTCAAGGGGTCACAGCAGGTGGCCTGGACCCAAGGCTGCTGCCAGACTCTCTAGGAAATCCCTGGTGTGAAGAGGCCAGTAACATTTATTAAGCTCCTACTGTATGCAAGGCCTTTTACTCCATTCCAGGGAAAATAAAAAGTTTGACTCCCAAAAGAAAAGAGTTAAGTATATTGTCAGTCCTACCTTCAGGTCATCTCTCCTTCTATCTATCTTCTTTTCCCCATTCACAAATCACCTAGGTTCAGAACTCTATCACTTCTTATTTCTGTGCCAGTCTTTCTACTTCTACTAGGCCCTCCTTGCTTCTGTTTATCTGCCTTATGCACAACTTTGAGCATGTCATTTTAATTTAATTCACCAAGTATGTGTTCAGTTCTCCCTATGTACAAAACACTGTCCAAGACCTGTTCCAAACTTCCAAACTCCGTAAAATCCTATAATCCTATTGGTCCATGTAAACAGCTGTCATTTAGCCCAGGACCTATGGACATCCAGGTAAGCACTCCATCTTCACAGCTAAAGCCAACCATTTTCTCGCCTAAAGCCAAAGTTAGTCTTGTTCAAAGTTCCCAAGGCTTGGGGGTAGGGAAATAAATTCTCTCTCCTGGGCTTCCTTCACTCTTGTCATGTTTTTAAGAATCACAGAATATTAGGAAGGAAAGACACCTTTCATCTGCTCCAACTTCAGATGAGGACGCTGAAGTCCACTGAGTTGATGTGACTTGTTCAGGAAAATATAAGTAGTTTGAGGAACAGCAGGGTCATGGAAGTCAGATCACAGAATACAAGGAGAAGAGAAAAGCGTAAGAAAACTGGAAAAGGTTGTGAAGGGCTGTCATGCCAAACGGTATTATATTTGATCCTGAAGGTAAGAGGGAGCCATTGGGATTTATTGATTCTGGAGTGAGATTTAGACTGATGAAACTGAGACCCAAAGAAGGAAAGGAAATTGGTCCGCATTATACAATGAATGAGTGATTGGCAGAGATGGTACTGGGGCCCAGGTCTCCCCTCACCACGTCCAGATCTTTCCACTATATTGCCATCAGATTTCCTTACGTATTCATGTACACATTTATTGATTAATTAGTCATTTTGCTGGAAATTATTGCCCTTTTTGAACAACACAGTAAAATCAATAAAGTTTGTGTCAAATATTTCTGGTCACTATATATTGGTCATTGTTGTCCCAGCTTCTCATTATAACCCGAGTTCCTTGATGAATGTGACAGAAATGGCCTTAGTGTGGCCTGAAGTCACGTGTCTTATGATGAATGCTTTTGGTTGGTCCTGGTGGCTTAGCAAACGTAAGGCCCAGGGCTCCAGACTTCCCGCTAAGTTGTAAATGAAATTAAGGAGCTGCTTCTTCCTCTCTTTGCCATGACCCATGATGAAGAGCGCTGGGAAGTGATACAAGCTGAAAAAAGGCTAATCCAACCATAACCTGAAGGCATCTTTATGGGAAAGCAATTACCTACTCATTTGGCAATTAATAAGAGACCAAGGGGAGCCCCTGCTCAGTCTCTGCTCCAGAAAAGCCTGCTCTAACTGGAACCAAGAAAACCGGTCATAACTGAAAAGTGATTTCTTTGTCATTAAGGAGATAACTCAGCGTCTGAGTGGAATAGTCCCTGATAATATGAAAAGTGATGGGTTTGTCATCTGTAGTGGGACAAGCTGAGGGCCTAAACGAGACCCACAAGAAGGGCAGGGAGCATTGAGATATAGGAGAGGTTACAGGAGATCCTAATTTAGGACAAGGTGAATGAATGAATGAACAGGCATTTATTAAGTGTCTACCAAACAGGCAAAAGAGAAACAAGCCCTATCCTTGAAAAAGTTTAGAATATAAACTGTTATAAACCATAATTATAGAATATAAACTATAAATTGTTAGACTAGAATAAGGGAATATATATATATATATTTTTTTAATTTTATT
>CM053592.1:138905371-138925441 GCA_028646515.1 Pseudochirops corinnae
GGTTGGGAGATCCATCCTGCCCTACCGAAAAGTCAGACGGGTGAGGGGGGAAGACATAGCAGAGAATAGACTGGGGGAGAGGGGGATACACTGGGATGGCTGTTTCGGGGTGGTGGGTAGGGGATAGATGGGGAGAAAATTTGTAACTCAAAATTTCGTGGAAATGAATGATGTAAACTAAAATAAAATAAAATAAACATATCCCCTTTAAAAAAAATAAAATAAAATATGCTGAGCTTGATATAGTGAAAAGATTACTGGATTAGAAGAAATAAAGGAAGGGGCTTTAGTTCTTAACTGTCATTAACTTGGAGTCTAATCTTAGGCAAGGACAGTTAGATGGTTCATTGGTTAGAGTGGCAGGCCTGGAGTCAGAAAGAGCTAAATTAGACACTTACTAGCTATGCAACCCAGGGCAAATCACTTAACCCTGTTTGCCTCAGTTTCCTCATCTATAAAATGAACTGGAGAAGGAAATGGCACACCACTCCAGTTTCCTTGCTAAGAAAACTTGAAATAGGGTCACCAAGAGTCAAACATAACTGATATGACTGAACAATAAAAACAATGAATCTAAGACCAGATCACTCCTTCTCTCTGCTCATTTCCTCTTATGGAAAATGACTACAGACTTTGGACCCCAAACTATAGTGGGGTGTAGTTTTCCAGAAGGAAATATGGATTCTTTCTATTTCTAGATTTATGATTCCTAATTACTTATTTAGGTGTGACTGGTATTTTCCTTCATTTGCCCAGATCCCACTCAATGACTTTCTATTAATTGTAGATATTCTAGGTCTCTGCTTTTCTTCCTCAATCAGACTCTCCAGGAGTCATCTTACTTGCCTTAAGAATCAACAAACACTCACTAGCATGTGTATCAGACTTTAAGTAATTGCTCTCTCTCGTTCCACATAAAACCCTATGAGGTAGGTGAAGCAAACATCATTCCCATTTTACAGAGAAGAATTCTAAAGTAGAAGCATCTTCCCCACTTCTCCCCTCATCCATCCCATGGGAGCCATTCCTTTGCCCTCAAATATCTCAGAGAACCTTATTCAGATCTCCCTTTGTGCTTATCTCACTCTCCCTGCATCAGTTGTTTGTATATAAGTCCTCTCCCCTTAGATTATGAGCTACCTGAGAACAGGGTCATCAGAAATAAAAAAGCAGCATTCACTGGATGTCTACTATGTGCCAGACACTGTACTAAGCCCTTAACAATTATCATCTCATTTGACCTTCACAACGGCTTTGCGAAGTAGATGTTATCATTACCATCCCCATTTTACATATTAGGAAACTGAGGTTAAGAGAGGTCTAGTGCCTTGCCCAGGTCCCCCTCAATGACTTTCTGTTAATTGTAATTGTAATATTTTTATCTAGCTAGGAAGTATCTGAGACCTGAATTAAGCTCAAGTCTTCCTGACTCCAAACCCTACCTAACTGCCATATTGTTAGACACTTGGCACCTAACTCAGTGTCTTATGCAAACTAAGCATAAAATACATGCTTGTTGAATGAATCACTTGAGGCTTTCTACCATTCCTACTATCATGTCTAAAAGCAGAGAAAAAATTCTATACCTTCCTTATTAATCCCGGAACCCTGACCCATTTCTTTGATATTGTAGTTGGTACAAGTAACGCCAGTCCAATAGCAGCTAAATCAAGTCTGAAGTTCAAATATTTGTCCTCAAATTCCCACCCTCATCCTCATTATAAAGCCTTCCATGGATGCTTGATCTTGGACTGATCTCTCCTTTGTCTTCCAATATTAAGGTTTTTTATCAATCATTTTGGTATCAAAGATGTTAAGATGATATAAACTAGGGGTGGCTAGGTGGCACAGTGAATAGAGCACTGGCCCTGGAGTCAGGAGGACCTGAGTTCAAATCTGGCCTCAGACACTTAACACACACACACACACACACACACACATACACAAAAACTAGCTGTGTGACCTTGGGCAAGTCACTTAACCCCAATTGTCCTCCAAAAAGCAAAAAAAAAAAAAAAAAATGATGATATAAACCATCTTCTGGGACAGGGAGGCAAGAGGTACTAAACAGTTTACAATATTTAAATCTTATTTCTGCAAATACATAAATATGAATCAATACCATTGTTCTTATACATTAAACTAGCAGATAACACGTCACTGCACTGGTCTTTATCCTTTGCTGAACAACCATGCAGCCTAAATCACTGAATGGTCATCCGCCATATTTACAAGAAGAATGCCCTGTTGGGTTTAGACATTTTTAAACTAAGAGAAAATGAACCAGAGAAGCTGTGGGGGAAGGGGGAAGGGTGGGGATGATGGTGTCAGGAATTCTACCAGCATTCTAAGTCCAATCAAACTGAATTTTTTTGTACCAGCATTCACTTCAATGGCTGCTCTAAGATCTTTCCTTTCTTTCCGGAGCTGAGCCAGACGGTTCCGCAGCGTTTCCTTCCTCCTTAGCAAATCCTCTTCTTTGGTCTGCAACCTCTTGGCATCTGCTTCTACACGGTTCTTCCCATATTTGTATTGGTCAGCATCTTGGGGAAAAAAATGAAAATGGTCACTTAGACTTAATTCAGTAGATGCCGGGTAGTTTGAAACTTGCTTGGGCAGGCCACTTGAGGCAATGGACCTTTTTTTTCTTTTTTTATAGACTCTACATAAGCCAAATATACCCAAAAGGATGAATTTATCCTGAGGGTGGGAGGTGACTGCCTCACCTGCTCCGAAATTCCTTGAATCAAATCTAAACTAAGATTCAGAATAATCTACTCTGTAGATCTCTGCACGTCTCTCACTTCTATCTTCCCTACAATGTACCACAGGTGATTATACATTTCAAACCAGACAGTAAGCATGCTGCTCTCTGGAAAGAGAGAGAAACCCTTGGGCTAGCAGGCCAGAAGGCAACATGGATTTATATTCAGAAGATATGGATTAAAGTTGTAACTCTATGATGTCTAAGCTGGGTGACCTTGGTAAAGTTACTTCCCCTTTCTAAGTTTCCATTCCCTTAACTATAAACAAGGGCAATTAGATTTCTGGAAAATCTAGAATTATGTAAGAAAAGGAACTAAAATGATCATACCCCTAGATCCAGTCATCTCAGTACTAAGTATATGCCCCAAGGAAGTCAAAGATGGAAAGGCCCATGGTGAAATAATTTAGGACCTAGGATTTAGGAGTTCAAAGATGGTAAGAAACTAAAAGATCACACATTGAGTCCAGCTGCTACATCCTACAAATGGAGAAAATGGAAGGTACATCACGCAGCTCAGCATGGTGGGCTAAGCCAAGAGGTGAGACCAAACCTTCTGACTTTCAATCCCACGTTCTTTCCAGTGAATTCTGTGGGTTCCCCAGGCTCACCTGGGTGGTTCAGTAATGGAGTTGGGAAATAAACCCAGTTCTTTTGACTTGTAATCTTTCACTTTTAATACTGTAACGTATGGCCTAATTATCAACCAATCAACAAGCTAGAGGGTTCAGCAGATAGAGTGCTGGGCCTGGAGTCAAGAAGCCTTGAATTCAAATATGGGATAAGACATGTACTAGCTATGTGACCTTGGGCAAGTCATTTAACCACTATTTGCCTAGGCAGCTAGGTGGCTTAGTAGAGTTCTGGGTCTGGAATGGGAGACACCAGAGTTTGAATCAGATCTCAGACATTTCCTACCTGCGTGACCCTGGGCAAGTTACTTAACTCAGTTTGCCCTAATCCACTGGAGAAGGAAATGACAAACTGCTTTAGGGTCTGCCAAGAAGACCCCATGGACAGTATGGTCCATGGAGTCACCAAGAGTCAGATGTGATGAATGACCGAACAATAAAATGTGTGAGTCACTGGTAGGAACTAGAGAATGAATAAAGAAATAATCTTTATAAGAAGCTTGCATTCTAACTGGGAGACAGCTAAATATATGAATTTTATAGCATAAAGTGAATAAAGAGGAACATATACAAAGTAGTTGTTTTTAGAGGGAAGGCACTAGTCATTGGAAGGTTCATGAAAGGCTTCATGCAAAAGAGAGAATCTCAGCCAAGTCTTAAAGAAAACCTGGGAGGCAGAGGGAAGGAAGGAGTACATTTTGAGTGTGGGGGATGGACAATGTGACGGCAGTCAGATGAAAGATGCTGTGTCATATGCGAAGGGCACAAAGAAAGGCAGTTTGGCTGGATCACAAAGTACAGGACATAGAGTGATGTCCAAGGAAGCTGGAGAGATAGGTAGGGATCAGGTTGTACGAGGCTTTAAAACCTAAACACAGGAGTTTCCTTTTTATCCTAGAGGCAATAGGAAGCCACTGGGGCTGAAATGAGTAAGGCAGTCACATGGTTAGATCTGCAATTAAGGAAAATTGCTCTGGCAGCCCTGTAGAAGATGGGCTGGAGTGGGGTGACAGACTTGAGGGAGGGGAACCACAATAATTGGTTCCAGCCATTTTGAGAAAACTCCATGAAAAACTGCAATAAGAAAATTCTATGCATATTTACTAGGGAGGGGGTGTTTTTCTTTTTCTTTAATTTGGGAGACAGGAGGGCAGGAGAGAAAATAAAGCTTGGTAAATGAAAAATCAGTGAGTGAATAAGCATTTGTTAAGTGTTTGCTTCACATCAGTCACTGTGTTAATCCTTGGGGATACAAAGCAAATTTAAATTTAAAAAGGGGGTTTAATGCTAGATGTTCTATTGTGTGTCCAATGCTTGGTCTACACACAGACTGCTCTGTTGAGTGGAATGAGTAAATAGCAAACTGAATCTTTCACTTTCTGCAGTAAAGACCATATGGATTTTTTTTTTGGGGGGGGGGGTCTTTTTGTACAGGGGAAACAAGGCAATTGAGGTTAAGTGACTTGCCCAAGGTCACACAACTAGCAAGTGTTTAAGTGTCTGAGGCTGGATTTGAACTCATGTCATGACTCCAGGGCTGATGCTCTATTCACTGAGTCACCTAGCTGCCCTTGACCATATGGATTTTCAATGAATATATGAAATATTTGTACAAAGTCACATGGGTAACAAGTAACAGAGGCAATATTCCTGCAGAGTTGTCATTGATAAATCAAGTCAAGAGGCATTAATTAAGTGCTTGCTGTGTACCAGACTCTACTAAGCACTGGGGAGAGATACAGCAGAAGTAGATAGTCCCCCCTTCAACGTGAAGTCACTATGAGAGGGAGCCTCCAATCTCCCATAGCTCAGTTACCAAAGGCACTGATTCTTCACTCCCTCTGAAGAGGTGCTGAATGGCCTGTGTAATATATTTTGTGGTGATTTTATAATTTTATAACATTGTTGCAACTTCAGTCTTGTGTATGTATGATCAGTTTGTGAAATCAGTTTACCTCTGTTTCCTTTCCTCCCCCCAGCTGTAAAGTATTAACTGTTTCTCCCCTTTCCCCAGCTGTACTGTGTCTTTCCCTGCCCCAGCCTAGAGGTATTTCCTCTCAAACCATTAACTCTTCATTCAAGGCATTACCTCCTTTTGTCCTAGCAAACAAAACTCATCCACTTGCAAATCTGGATGGGTACATCTCATTTAATTTGACCTCAAATCTGACCATTGGTTGACACTATGACCTATCAGGGCTAAAACCACACCTCTAAGCCCTGGTGCCCTGCTGTTTGTCCCAATGTATTATGGGCAAAACACATGTGCAGTTGATGTCAAGGGTGCATGTCCCTTTAAGTATTAACCACTCCCTGGTCCCTCCCTAACTCCACCTTTGTACACCTCATTAGCCTAATGAACATATGATTGACAGTCTTAGGTCTTAAAAATTGTGTTTCACTTCCTGCTCTTTGCAGATGGCCTTTTCTAGCAGGTAGCTTTTTCTAGCAGGTTGACCTTTTCTAGCAGGTATCCTTTTCTAGCAGGTAGGCATTCTAGCAGGCCATCTACCCGCTGCAGACCATCACACTTCCAAGCTTTCTCTGACTTCTCCCCCTTTGCCGCTTGCGAGCTTTTCCTAGCCAGGTTTCCTCACCCTACCCCTTTTTGTTCTGTGAATCAATAAACTTTTATAAATCTGCCAAAGGACAGCTGAGCCTGTAATTCTTTTCAGACGCAAACCTAGAAAGGATTTCTCATTAGAAATCCCCCTGAAACCTATGCCTCATCACCTCCTCAGTGTTGCCTTTATAATGCACCCTCCTCATCTGGAAATGGGGATAATAATCACTGCACAGGGCTTCCAAGAAGTCCAACTGAGAGTCCACATGAGGGGACTTTGTCCATATCCTCCTCTTCATTGTAGGGACCCCTGAAGGACTTTCTGATTTGCACCAGGCCCTCCTAGGCTGATCTAGGAGACAAGAACTATCTGTGCTTGAACTTTAGTCTAAGGCATTGACTCAAACGTTCTGTGAAACTTTAAGAAGAAGATTGTCATTGAGTGCTTTACTGTGTACAAAACAAGAACAACCAGCACCAAGCACTTCCCTTGGGTCTTCTCCTTTGTTCCTAACCCTGAGCTGTAGGCAGGGGTTATAGTCATCATTGTTATAGAGGAGGAGCAGAGATGTTAAATTAGCTTATTCGAGGTCACTTATCCAGTGAGTGGGCTGAGCCAGCCTTTGAACCAAGGTCTTTTGATTCCAAATTCAATATTCTTTCTAGCAGCCACAGATAATGGTAAAGATGACTGCAGGCAAAGTTAATGACTGACAAACTCAGGAAACTTTCATGGATATGAGGGATGGCCTGACAACCAAAAAATCTAGTTTTTAGTTCTTGTCTTGATGTTAACTAGCTGTATGACCTTGGGTAATTTGCTTCAACTCTGGTTCCCCATCTGTAAAATAACTTGGCTGGTCTGGGTGATCTCTGTGGCACCTTTCCCCACTAATAGCTTATGTTCTCAGGTCCCACTCTACTTCTGATATTCTATTTTCATCACAAATATTCTATGTTCTAAGAGCCCTTTCACCTTTGACAGTCTGTGAATGAATGACAAAGGATTTATTAAGTGCTTGCTCTGTGTACAAAGCAAGTCACCAAATGTCTATTAAGTACCTACTATATTATGTACCAGGAATTATGCTAAGCTTTGTTGTTCTTCAATTGTTTAAGTCGCGTTGGACTCTTTGTGACCCCATTTGGGGTTTTCTTGGCAAAGATACTGGAATGGTTTGCTATTTCCTTCTCCAGCTCATTTTACAGATGAGGAAACTGAGGCAAACAGGGTTAAGTGACTTGTTCAAGGTCACACAGCTAGCAAGTGTCTGAGGCCATATTTGAACTCAGGTCTTCCTGACTCCTGGCCCAGCACTCTATAACTGTGCCACCCAGCTGCCTTTGCTAAGCACCGGAATACATAAACAACAAAAAAATTCATCTCAGCCCCAAAGGAAATTACAATCTAATGGGGAGACATTTATAAACAACTATGTGCTAAGCACTAGAGATAGAAAAGTGTAGACAGCCCTCATCTTGAGGAGCTCCCGTTCTAACAAAGGAGACAACACACAAGGAAGCTTCTATAAAACTCTGAGAGAATCAAACATTTAAGCTAATACACTTAAAAGACTGCATTGCTGTTCACGGTCCAGCCTAAGGACATCTTCAGAAAGAGAAAGAATTTGCCTGGCTTCACTTCTTTCTAAAGCAAGATGTTTTCACAGCAAAAGCCAATGTAAGGAAGTGTAAATTTCCAGGTCTCCTTTTGGCTCTCCATGCAATAAACCCACGATGTTGGTAATGCAATGGGCTGAGTTCAGCGAAAATGTTGAATGCAATTATTTTTCTCTTTTGTCACCATTAGATGTCACCAAAGTTAATAAAAATTCCCCATAGAAGGCATCATAAAATAAAGGGATAAATCATCTGGCCATAAAAGAAATATAAGTATCAAAACCAAGGCACTGTGGGAAAAGAGACAAAGGCAGCGATTTCAAAAGATATAGATCTTGTGTAACTCGGCTTTTTAAGGAACCCATTAGTCCTCATTATTTCCTTTCTCCTCTTCCCGACAATGAACAATGAACACAAAATTAAAGGTAGGCTGTAGGTACAATATAGGTTTCCTGGTTTGTATAAGAACATGCTTTCTTTAGTGGAACCAATATTATAAGAAGGAAAGGAAAAAAATAAGCTATCACCTTAAAAAAAAAAAGACAAAAATAATTTAGCCCAATCAGATATCTGACAAACTTATTGGTCACATATCTGGTTTGCATAACTGAGTAGTTCCTTGTTCTACTTTGACCCATTAAGATGTAGGCTCCCCAGTACTGTGTCTTAGACATTCTTTCCCCCCCTCATGTGGACAACCATAACTACTGAAGACCCAGAAAAAGTTGATACGACCAAAGTCATTGTCACTGTCAAATGGTTCAACATCAAAAACAGACATAATTTTATTATTTAAAATTACATTAAAGAAGATGTATTAGCATCTGCTTTATACCCTAAGAACTCTGGACCTTTCCAATTGACTTGCAGTAGGAATCTCCTATATTGTCTCCACCTTTTAGAATGTGAGTTTTTGAGAGCAGGGAACTGTCTTATAGTTCTACTTGTGGCCCCAGTACTTAGCATAATAGGGGTGGCTAGATGACCCAATGGATAGAGATCAAGGTTTGAAGTCAGGAAGACACAACTTCCTGAGTTCAAATCTAGTCTCAGAAACTTGCTAGCTGTGTGACCCTGGGAAAGTCACTTAACCCTGCTTGCCTTAATTTCCTCATCTGTAAAATGAGCTGGAGAAAGAAATAGCAAACCATTCCAGTATCTTTGCCAAGAATACTCCAAATAGGATCACAAATAGACAGACTGAACAACAACTTAGCATAGTGCTTTGCACTTGGTAAGTGGTTAATAAATTATTTTTCATTCATTCATTGGTGATTTCATCACCATTAGTTCAATTATTACTTTCACACAGATGACTCCCAAATCTATGCATCTAACTGAATCTCTCCCATGGCCTCCAGTTCAGCACCATGAACAGCATCCTGGGCATCTCACCCTTTGGCCAAAACCTCAAACTCAACATAGCAAAGCTGAAGTCTTCATCTTTTCCCTTAAATACCTCTACCTCCTCACAACTTTCTTATCTCTGTTTATGGAACCATTATTCTTCCTAATTTCCCAGACTCAGAATCTTTTTTTCTGAGGAAGAGGGTTGGGGGAAGTGAGGGAGGAAACTGGGGTCAACTGACTTGTCCAGCATCACACAGCTAATAAGCGTCTGAGGTTAGATTTGAACTGAGGTCCTCCTGAATATCAGTGCTCTATCCATTGTGCCACCTAGCTGCCCCCAGACTCAGAATCTTGGAACAATCTTTGGCTCTTCTCTGGAGTCAGAGGAACTGTGTTCAATTCCTGCCTCCAATACATACTATCTAACTTGTGTAACCTCAGGCAAACACGTCACCTCCCCTAAGCATGAAATACAATGACCTCTTCCAACTCTAAATCTATGATTCTGGCATCCCTCAACCATAAAATTCACATATATTTAGTATTCAAGCTTTTTCTAGTTCTGCCTCCATAACGTCACTTGTATCTAACTTGTCCGTATTCATTGTCACCAACCTATATCAGATCCACTTCATCTCTCCCCCAGGCTGTGGCTATAGCCCCCCACCCTGTCGCATATGTATCACTATCTTCAATCTCTTCTCTCTACAATAAGAGTCAAAATAACACCTAGCATTTATGTAGCATTTTAAGATTTACAAAGTGATTAACACTGTGATCCTCATAAGAATACTGAGATAAGGTTCTTCTTCTTATGATTATTATTGTTATTATTATTATTATTTCTATTTTACAGATGATAAAACTGAGGCTGAGAGTTTGAATGACTTGCCCAGAGTATTAAGATTCTGAAGGTATATTTGAATTCAGATATTCTAGACTTCAAGTCCATAGTTCTATCCACTGTGCTGTCAAAATCATCCTTTAAACACCTACTGGTTATCTTGTTAAGGTACAAGCCTAACTCAGTATCTTGTTGTTGTTTTTTTTAAAGATTCAAAAGGCTTCCCATTGACTTTTTCATAAAAAAAAGAAACTTTGGAATGGCGTTGATGGCAGTTCAGTTCCAACTTAACCTCCAAGACCTATTACATTACACCCTCCCATGCAAACAGTGCTATTAACTGTGCCTTGACTTTATCTTCACTGTCTTTGTTTTCCTGCATTAGCACAGGCTTTCTCCATGACCAGAATGCACATATCTGTCAAGCAAAATTCTTCAGTTTTTTCAAGGTTCAACCCAAGCACCACATCTTCCATGATCACTTCTAAAATTAACTTGAACCCTCTTCTTGGATTGCTCTTTTGATCTCTGACCCTATTGCATTTCATATTTATCTTTGTACATATGTTCCAGTTTTCTAATAGACTCTATGCTCCTTGAGGGCAGAAAGTATGCCAGTTTTTATTTTTGTGTACCCAGTGCACCATAGTTTATCTGTTGAAGTGCAATGAATTGATCTTGAGTTGCAAATATACTTAGGTCAGTGGTTCTCAACCTGTGGGTCGCGACCCCTTTGGGGGTCAAATGACCCTTTCACAGGGGTTGCCTAAGACCATCGGAAAACACATATTTCTGATGGTCTTAGGAACCGAGACACCGCTCCTCTATCCGGCTCCAGGCAGGTCCACCCACATACAGATACACCCACATATAAGTATTAAAGGGTTACGGCATTAAGAAGGTTGAGAACACTGACATAGGTCATTTGATTGTTATTCAACATAAGCTGAAAAGTTATGTTGGGTTTCTTCCTTTTTAGGTATCGTTTAAGCTAAAGTTCGAAAGAACCCTTCACCAGGAGGTAGGAGACCCACAGTCTCATCTTGGCTCTGCTACTAACTTATTTTTTGACCTTGGGGGAGTCAGGGTCTCTGGGCCTGTTTCCTCCCATACAAAATGAAAGAAGTTCGCCAAGATGACCTTTAAGTGCCTTCCAGAGTGATCTTTATGGCTCTAGTAAGTATCAATCATCCTTAAGACCTACAAAAGGTCTCTACCAGTCTTATCACCAATTCCCCAAACAGAAAGAGTAGCATCTTGGAGAACTTACTTGACGCAGTCCGTTTGACCGTGGCTGATGAGTCCATTTTCTTTTGTGGACTGTTGACATTTCTCCCTTTCCCTGGAATCCCATTAGATGCTACAGGAGGTTTCTTGCTCTTGAACTATTAGAAACAAATTAGATAAGAAAAGTTAAAACCTTTACTTTTTTTTTTAAACCACAGTACCTCTTCCTTCTCTCTTTCATCTGTCCTAAGACTGATGACAAAGCCTAGGTGACTGAAAGTCTCTTTGGCTCCTAAATTCCTTATGGGGCTTATCCTCCCTGACAGTTCAAGGAATGCTACAGTTCAAATGAGATGAGAATGCCTATTACCTTCACCTTTTAAAAAGTATGAATTAATTAGAAGCTAGGCAACATAAAGAAAAATACCATGAGCTTGGAGGGTAGTGACCTGTCCACTTCCCAGTTCTGCCACTAATTACCTGGGTGACCCTGGGCAAGTTAACCAACCTATAAAATAGGGAAGGTGATACTAATACCATCGGGGTCATAAGGTTGTTGGGGGGGAAATGGGTTGTGTAAACCAGAAAGCAGTAACATGGGAGGGAGCATGGCAAAGTGTACTGAGAGTCAGGCTCAGAGACAGGCCTCAGGTATTCCTTGCCTTAATATTGACTAGCTATTTTTATACCCAGAGGTAAGTCCATTGACCTCTAAGATGCCTCATTTTTCATACTTGTGAAGTGAGGATAATAACATCTTAACACCTACATCACAGGGTTCTTACATGGAAAGCATTCTGTAGATTTAAAAAAATGAGATAATATATGTAAAATGCTTTATAAACCATAAGCATTTAAGGCTTAGAAATAAGGGCAAAGCAGAGGGTAATGCATCTGCTTTAATGTCACTTTCACTGATGAAGTCTTAGAGTGATTTTAAGTCTTAAAACCACACTAAGACTTATGGTAAATCCTGTTTAGATGCTTAGTTGTTATTATTATTATTATTATTACTAAATAAATAGGAGCTATTATGGCAAGCAGGGAAATTTTGATGATCCATGAGAATACATGTGTGAAATGTGTGTACACAGTAAAGGATAAAGTTTGAAAGATATGAGTAGTAGCACGATGGGCAGGATGTGTGAAATTAAATTTGTCTTGTTAAGCACCAAAGCCAAAGTTATTATAGTATCTAAAAAGAAAGCAACTAAAGCAAAACAAACAACAGAAAAAAACCATCCTAAAAGTTTAGTGGAAATGCCAGATTTGGAATCAGAAGAGAACTTTGGTTTGAATCTCAGCTTTATGACTTATTTATTATCTACGTGACCTCAAGCAAGTGGTTTCATCTCTCTAGACTTCAGTTTTCACTGTAAAGTAAGTAGACTGGATGATCCCCGTGATGTCTTCCCACTATGAATCTATGATTCTATTTTTTTTTTTAAGAGTGTACACACACCAAACAAATTTGCAGACCATCCAGAAGTATGTACAGCATGACTCACACTCAGGAGGTCACTGTGGTTCTGAGGGAGGGGCAATAGACTTGGAATGAAAATCAGAAGGGACTGGAGCTCGAGAACCAGCTACCTCATGTGTCAATGAGGAAGCCATTTTCTGTCTCTGAGATCTTTTCCTCCTCCTTAAAATAGGGACAATGGTGCTTGTACTGCTGAAGTCACAGATTTGTCATGAGGAGAGCATCTTGTGAATTGCAAATCAGCCAAGACAATTCTCCTTTCTCAAATGCTTTAAAGATCAACAAGGCAGCTTTCTCCACCATAATCCTGCTTTTCTCACAAATGATCTTGGAATGTGATGTATTGCTATTATGCTGAATAAGTTACATTATGTTTTATCTCAATCTAACCGTGTTGGGCTTCTATCAAATGCCTGCCTCTCTGAACAGACTTCTAAGAAAGCCTACTCTCTCAGGGAATAAACATACAGCTTTACAGATTTTGGAGGTAGGCAGGCATGAAACAAGTTTATAAGCTGCCCACTCTTTCTGTACATTTCTATAATCTTATCTGTTACTAGTCATCACACCTAAATATTACTGAGATTGAGAAAAAAAGGCAAAACTGTCTTTCTGTTTAAAACCATATGCCCACCAACAAAGATGATTTCACAGGTCTGTGCTGGAAAACATAGAGACGCAGGATAAGAAAGGCATCAGGGGAAACAGCAGAGTGAAAAATGATTCTGCAGAATTCAGAAAAGGCATTTGAACTGAAATATTAACTTTTGACACATATCTGGGGAAAATAAAAGTTACCTATTCCATATCAAAATTTCTTACAATTCAAAAAAGGAAGCACAAATAAAATTGGTCTTTAGAGAGCATTCTTCTCTCTCACAATGTGAATATAAATCAGCACCTTTGGGGCAGTCCCTTCCCTTAGGAAAAGCATGGGAAGTCTTGGCTCAGCTGCTTCTTAAATGTGGGACAGTCACTCTGATTCCTTTCAACTGCTACTGCCCTCCCTGATAAACTATTCTATTCTTTCTGTGTGTTTACGTATATCTGTTATGTTCACAATTAGAATGTAAGCGCCTTAAAAAGAGGGATTGCTTCATACAATGGAGTTTGACCTCTATGCCTAGTAGTGTCTGGAACACACTAGCCGGTTCTTAAATATTTGTTGACTGATCTGTTTATTTCCCAACTGTACAATGAGTATACTTGAAATACTTAAGACTTCTTGAGAGGAAAACCCACAAAGGACTCGAGAAACAAAAGCTATTACTTGGATATTTTAGGTTGAATGAACATGCAGCCAATTAGTGACTCTAGGCAGTAGTAGGGCTTTGCTACTGAACATATATCTAAGCCTGTGGTATGTTTAATTTTTTTCCCCTAAATACCCTGATATAACTCTAATGTGCCAGCAGTCCATCTGAAGCTATCAGGACTGAATGAAGGCGCCAAGGCCAATGGAGAGAGAAGAGGCAGCTGTGGCATAGTGCTGGGGAAAAAATACTGAACTCTGAATACAAAGATCTAGGCTCAAGGTGTCACTGTGATATTAGCTTTGTGACTTGGGGGTCATAAATTAATCTTTCTGGGCCTCAGTTTCCTCATGTGTAAAGAAAAGTAAACAGTGCAGAAATTCGTAACCTGATTTTACACATGAGGAAACTTCTTTTGATCATAAATGTAAAGGTATACAAGGTTGTGAATTGTTAATCAATAAAAGGTCCTTATAACTGATGATCTATCATCAAATAATTAGTGAATGTGCCAAGGATATGGGTCATCCTCATTGGGGGAATTCCTGGTGTTGCAACTCCCCTGGTGTCAATTGAGCAGGGAAGTTCTAAGGCGTCACTTGAGGAACATAGAGGTTACTTCAGTTGCCCAAGGTCAACCAGCTAGTAATGGCCTAAGGTGGGGTTCACATCAAAGGACATAGATTTTTGAGCCAGGCTGGCCCTCAAAGGTTATCTAACCCCAATCTCTCGTCTTTCAGATGGGCAACCTATGGCCCAGAGCAGTCATATAACTTAACCCAAGTCCCATAGGTGGCCTGCAGCCAAGTCATTGTAACTTCAAAACCAGTGTCCTTTACCCATTCCAAACCCAGCTCTACCCCATATACCCTGCTATTACTTAATCAGCTTAATTGACAAGCAAATACTGACTGGAAGCATAAGTTGGTAGGTAATAATATTCTAGTTGCATAAAGAGTATGCCTTTCATCCTACTGGTACTATTTATTCTCATTTAGCAACAGAAATCACAAGACTGTCATAAAAGCATATGAGAAACATTAAATCCAAGCCAAATCTCCTTTACAGAATTCCGTGCAGTACCTGAGAGTTCAGCCCGACAGATCCCCTCCCCACTGAAGAGGTATTAGTGACAGACTGAGCAGAAGACAGATTGGAGGAGACAGGATGTTTGTAATGGTTAGAAGACAGTTTGTCAGTAGATAATCTAGAAGTCTTTCTTTCGGCAGGTGGGTAGCGGGCAAAGATTTTTGGAGATGGCAAGTTATCGTATAGCCCTGCATTATCATAAAGCACTTCTTCTCCCAAGATTCTGCTACCGGAAGGCAGAAAGCCGTCTTCTTGTTCCCACTGTAACACACACATACACACATCTTAGCTGTTAGTCATACAGTCGTGATAGAAAGCAAAGCAGAATGAAACCATCAGCAAGTCAGAAAGTCATCACCCTCTCCTCCTCACCCCTGGAGGTTAATCAGTGTGACGCCCCCTCTCAAGCATGTAAGTTTGGTTGCCATAGGGATTCTTCCCAGAGCTTTTCCATCTTCCCACCCCTGAAGAAAGGAAGGTGGTTTGATTTTTCTATAACCAATGGCTGACAGTCTTCACTAAATGAGAGAATCTATTCACCAAAACTTTAAGCTTTTACCTCTTTAGAGAAGAGATTAAGAACTCACCTTTCTCCAATGCCTGCCTTTATGGTTTACAAAAAACTTTCCTTACAATAACCCTCTTGGGCCTCACCCCAAGAATTTTTTTTCCTCATTTTGTAGATACAGATGATTTTTCAGGTTCAGAGACTTCAAGTGATATATGTACAGTCACACAGCTGAGGACCTAAACCTGGAATCATCAGACTGTTAGGCTAAGGTCTCTTGCCACTGCAAGACAGGTGTTACAGCCACTTACTCCGTGTGACTTCCTAGGGTCTAGTGAGCAGATAACTTAGGGAAATCTGCCTACAAGGCTGTTCCCTACTGCATGTTAATTGTTTAGTTGTTTCAGTCCTGTCTGACTGCTGTGACCCCATTTGGGGTTTTCTTGGCAGATATACTAGAGTGACTTGCCATTTCCTTCTCCAGTTCATTTTACAGATGAGGAAAATGGGGTAGAGTGAAGTGACTTGCCCAGGGTCACACAGCTAGTAAGTGTCTAAGGCAGGATTTGAACCCAGGAAGATGAGTCTTCCTGACTGCAGCCCTAGCGCTCTCTTCCCCACACCACCCAGCTGCCTTTGGTGGTGCTGCATACTTTACTACATTTGGTAGAAAGCTTTGTAAACAAACTAGAGATCTGGCAAATTGTAAGGAGCACTGAACATAAAGTTTGGACAAAAAGGTCTAAGCCCTAGCTCCACCATTTATTTACTAGCTATGCAACTACAGGCAAGTAAATTAACCTAAGTCTCAGGCTCCTAATCTGTGAAATGGATCTAATAATGCTTGTTAGAGATATTTAACTGAGTGTGAAAAGGAGGCTTTCCCCCTAAGTTGCTGATATTTAGAGGGTGAAAAAAGCCAAGCCAAGCCTAGCCACCACACCCCAAAACTGCTCTTCCCTAGTCATGGCCTCACCCACTCACGGGAGTTTCTGTCTTCCTCAGGAGAATGGATGGCATCACTGGGTTTCCCTTCCACAGGGTCTTATGTAAAGAAAAATCCAAGTTTTCTCTTCAAGGTCTCCCACCCATATACCTCAACTTAAAAAAAAAAATTGTCCTTAAAAGTAGTCTTAAGGGTGCAGACTTAACATTCTTCTTGCCCTGTGGTGTTTTATAATACATGCACTGGCTCAAAAATTCCTACAGATGGTTCTGATACTTGGACCTTCTCTTTCCCAAGGAGATTGCAGGGAAGGCATTTTGTAAACCATACGTGTGACATAATTGAGAGCTATTATTACCACTAATAGTGTGTTCAAAGGGAGAGTTCCCAGTTGGCCATCTGACCCCAAACATGATGCTTTAATAACTAGCTGATACATGAATTCTGACTTATTTTGGTGGGGAGGGCTTTTTTTAAACCAGAGACTGAAATAGCTAGACACCATTTCACGAACACAGAAAACCAGAAGACGCCGCATCTGGCCAGTCTAAATTAAAACCAAAGGCTCTCTCTATAACATGCAGATTTTTTTTAAAGTCTCTTGACAAATGGCTCTTACATTTAAAAGAAGGAATATCTAGTTTATATTGTGTGAATTTTATCCCATTTTTAGACACTTCATATACAGCTCCTTTCTGTCAGACCATAATTAGGTGCCTTTGTCATAAAAATAGCACAGTCTAAAAATTACATTGTAGGAGTGTTTTCATTCCTTTGCATTAACTTCAATGTGTCTGTTTCTGTGACGTCAGCTATCCAGTTCTAATCTAAAAATAAAGCTATTTGCAGATAGATCTAAGGCATGTGAGATTTTCATTAAAAGGGCCTGGCCTATGTTTACCCAAGATTCTTCAGGCAGTCGATTCATCTACATTTACTCAAGGTCCTTTGCAAAGTATTGGGCAGAGAAAAGCAAAGACAAAAACAGTTCCTGCCCTCAGGGAGATTATATTTTATCAAGGCAAACAGCATGTATATGAGAGAGAGAGAGGAGGGAGGAGAAAAAAGTTTTGTGGTGAGGATAGAGAAACTGGCAGCTGGGGGGTTTCAGGAAAGGTCTAATGTAAGAGGCAGTGCCTGAGTTAATTATTGCAGGAAAGTGGGGATCC
Source organism: Pseudochirops corinnae (assembly GCA_028646515.1). NCBI lineage: Eukaryota > Metazoa > Chordata > Mammalia > Diprotodontia > Pseudocheiridae > Pseudochirops > Pseudochirops corinnae. The sequence continues at coordinate 138,922,820 of CM053592.1, forward strand.
TTAGAGGCAGAGATGAGGACAGAGAATATCACTGGAATGGACAGTCTCGTGAAAGGAATGGAGATGGGAGGGGAAATGATGTGAGTAAGGAACAGGAGGAAAACCTTTAAAAGGACTACAGAATCCTAGCATCATACATTTAAAGCCAGAAGGGCCATCTAGTCCAAATGCCTTCTTTTACAGATGAGAAAATCAAGGCTCAGAAAGGTCCACTTGCTTGCACACTAAACTTTTGAGAAATAATCTACCATGGAATCATGAGTGAATGAGTCTAATCAATAGTTTGATTGTGCCCTTTAAGGTATGGAAAAACTTGCCAGTTTCACTTCTGTCAAAGAAGAGCCCAGGCATGGAATTATAGAATCTTGGTGATGGAGGGGGACCTGAGCCATCATCTGAACAGACCTCAACATGAATCTCCTGTAAAAACTGATAAGAAGAGACCTTTCCAGTCTTAAGAACCTCGAGTGAAGGGGTCTCTCTTTCCTCAGCTAGTTCATACTATTTCTTCCTGACAGATCTCACCATAAGGAATTTTTTTCTATGTTGAGTGAAATCACCTTCCCTGTATCTTCCTTCCAGTGGTCTCCATTCTGATCTTTGGTGTTGCTAGAAATAATGTGAACGAATATACCTGAAGGCAATAATGACTCAATACCAGTCATCAGTCATAAAAGAAATTCAAGACAATAAGGTCAATCACTGCAAATGTGTAAGGGAAAGGGAGGTGTTCACACACAAAAAAGCAATAGTCAAAAACAGTTCTGAAAGCTATGTGGAAAAACAGACTCTGTGTCTAACTAGAATAAGTTTTGTTATCCATGTGGATCTACAATAATGGGAAGGTGATTCAAGACATAATGTGCTATAGATCCAGACAAAAATGCTCTAAGAAAATTTGAGGAAGTAAGATTTCATGGAGGAATGGGAAGTTGTCTTGGACCTTATGGGAAAAAAAAAGGGCTTTGGGAATCAGAAGACCTAGGTTAAAATCCTTCCTCTGATGTTTACTACCTCTGTGACTTTGAGCATGTCATTTAAACTCCTGGGGGCTTAGTTTCATTGACTGTAATGTAACGGGGCTGTATGACATGAGTCTTTGTGATCCTATGACAAATTTAACGGTCAGAGATGAGAGGCATCTTCTGCAGCAGAGGTGTCAAACATTCAGCTGGCAACACTGCAGGGCTGCCTGTACTAGACTAAAATGCAATTGGGAAATAGTTAACAAAAAAATGAAAATAGAATATAAAAGAGATTATTTTGATTTGCGGTTTTCTGAGTCAAGATATCACTGGCAGGGATTCTTATGTATGGTTTAGCAGCAACCCCTCCATTTCTATTAGAATGACACCACTACATTATAGGAAGGTGGAATAGCCTCTCAAAGGATATAGGAGAGGGTAGGAAAAGACCAAAAAGTTCAGTTTAACTAGAATATAAAACACAGGAAGAATATTGTGAAACAAAGCTTGAAAGATTCATTGGATCCAGTCTCAGGAGAGTCTTAAATGTCAGGCAAAGGAGTTTTTATGGGCAAGAGGGAGTAATTGAAAGTTTTTGAGCAGTAGAGTGACATGCATATTAGGGGAGCAGAATGGTAGTTAGGAGGAATATTTTGGCATTTGTGTGAAGTATAAATTATAAGGGAGAGAGTGGAGGTAGAAAGACCAGTTAAGAGGTTGTTACAAATGGTTCAGGAAAGACGTAACACCATTATGTTTTAAACATTAAGTAAGTGTCTGTAGAATGGGTAAATGAATGAATGAGGGCAGGATGAGTGAGGAAGAAGGCGTCACGGAAGAGAAGGCACTTGGAGCTCTTCCTTGCGGCAATGGATGGATGTGAACAAGAGCAAAGGAAGGAAAGGGGAACAAAATGAGTAAACACCTGGTGGGTAGAAATGAGCATGGACATCTGTGGGACAGTAATTACACAATATTTCCAGGCACGCTCAGATATTTAATTAATGGGGTTAGCATTAACTGACAAGCCACCCCCTGGCACATCCAAATCCATCCTCCATCTGATGTAGATTAAGATGAACAACACACCACAACATAAGGGATGAGAGATGAGACAGCAGCTTCATCCTGCACATAAAAAGCCCAGGCTTATTTGGAAGGAACCCAGAGATGTTAAATTAGGGAATTTTTCAGACAGTCCTGCCTCCCAGCAAAGATAAACCATTTACTCTATAAAAATGACACTCTCACCGATCCATTTATGCAAGGGACATCATCATAATGAAGTGCCATCCCACTGGGGTGGGCATATCCATTGGAGGCACTGCCGAGATAGGGATTTGTAGAGATACCACGTCTGTTCATAAAGCTAAAAGAGAGAAAATTATGTTTCAGATATATAAAATAATCCATTTTTCCCGCTAAAAAAAAAATCAATCCATCAAGGAGCATTTGTTATATGGCATAATTGCTTCCATATATTTATTACTGTACTTTTTTTTATAATCTCCTACAACATTTTAAATTCCTTGGGGACAAAGATTGTGTTTTAAATATCTTTATGATTCCCTTAAGGCCTCTGCATACAGAAGGTATTTAATAAAAGTTTATTGAATAAATAAACTGAATGAAGGAAAGAATGACTGTAATAACAATA
>CM053592.1:138925941-139064091 GCA_028646515.1 Pseudochirops corinnae
AAATATCTTTATGATTCCCTTAAGGCCTCTGCATACAGAAGGTATTTAATAAAAGTTTATTGAATAAATAAACTGAATGAAGGAAAGAATGACTGTAATAACAATAATAATTGAATTTATATAGTTCTGTAATGATTACAAAGAGCTTTACATACATTATCTTACTGGATCCACACCTATGAATTAAGTAATAACAGGATTATTAGTCCCATTTTATAGATTAGGAAATTAAGGCTCAGATCAGTTAAATGAGATAGAAAGTACTTTTCGGCCTCAGGTTTCTCCTGACTGCCCAGTCTGGTTCTTTTTCCAGAGCACTGTCCTTCTTTTTTTTTTTTTTTTTTTTTTTTGAGCACCATGCTCTTGATTCTCTTCTGGGTACTATGAGGGAAGCAAATGAATGACCTACAAAAACATAGTGCCTGGAAGTAAAACTAGCACACATTAGAACTAAGAAGATTCTAATTCTATTAGAACCTTGTTGTTAGATCATAAAAATATGCAGAGATGAAGATAGTATAAAAATATGAGAAAAACATGGGCCACACATACTCCAAATCACTACTAAGAGGGGAAATACAAATCAAAATAAATCTGAATTTCCCATCATTCCTAGAAAGTTGGCCAAGGTGATAAAAGATGGCATTGGTCAGTGTTGGACCAGTCATGGAAAGATAGGTACACTAGTGTATTGTTGATGGAGTTGTGAATTGGTTTGAGCATTCTGGAAACATTTGGAATTATATAAAGTGACTAAATTTTCCATATCCTTTGACCTAAAGACTGCCAGTAGATATCCCAAAGAGGTCAGTGACGAAAGGGAAGGCCTCATGTACATCAGCATTATTATAACAACTACATTTTTGTAATAGTCATCCAAGTAGGTCAATGAGCATTTATTAAGCATTCATTGTGTACGAAGCACTGTGCTAGGCACTGGGAATAAAAAGAAAGGCAAAAGCACAATTCTTGACCTCAGGGAACGCACCCTTGATGGGGAGGACGACATGAATACCATTACATACAATCAGGATATGGACAGGATCAATTGAGGACAGTCTCAGAGAGAAGTAGAGGAGATGGGATGGGGTGAGGAGGAACAGAGAAAAGGCTCCTGTAGAAGGTGAGATTTGAGTTGGGACTTGAAGGAAGCAAGAGATAGGAGGGGAATAGGGACAACATTCCAGGTCAGTAAATGGACACTGAGTAATTATTCATACAGTGCCTACTATGTTCCAGACACCTGCTTTTACAAATATTGTCCCATTTGATCCTCACAATAACCCTTCAAGGTTGGTGCTATTATTATCTCAATTTTACAGTTGAGGAAACTGAGATAAACAGAGGTTAAGTGACCTCCCAAGAGTCACACAGCTAATAAGTGACCAAGGCCACATTTGACTTCAGCTCTTTCTGACTCCTAGCCCAGTGCTCTAACCACTGTGCCACCTAGCTACCACAGGAAAGGAAGAGAGTTGGGCAATGGAGCATCCACATTCAAAGAACAGTATGAAGGCAGGTGTTGTTAGATCATAAAAATATGCAGAGATGAAGATAGTATAAAAATATGAGAAAAACATACTGTCGTTCTTTTTCCTGTTTGGTTCTCTTTCTTCTTTCCCATTGTTCACTCCATTGGTTACAACCCTTCTATACAACCAGACTAATGTCCAGTTTGAAAATATTTGCAGATCCAATACTTGATTGCATGTAGCCATGGGGGGAAAGGGGGAAAGGGACAGGAGAAAATTTGAAACTCAAGAGATTATGGAACTGAATCTTGTAAACTAAAAGTAAATAAACAAATTTTTAAAAAAGATGGGAAAAATGGGAAGGGGTAAGGTTGTGAAGGGCTTAAAATGTCCAATATAATATTTTATAATTTACCCTGGAGGTAACAAGAAATCACTGGAGCTAACTGAGTAGGGATGGGCAACATGGTTAGACCTGGGCGTTAGGAATATCTTTGTGGCAGCTGAATGGTGGATAGACTGGAGCAGGGAGGTACCTGAGACTGAAAGATTCAACTAGCAGGTTACTGCAAAGTCAAGGCACAAGGGGATGACAGCCTGCACCATGATGGTGACTTTCTGATTGGAGACGATGGGACATACGCAAAAGAAGTTGTGAAGGTAGAAAATAGGAAAGTTTGGCAATGATTTGGACAAGGAGTTAAACGTTAGAGAGGAGTTATAAGATTGCTATATCAAGGTTGTGAATTTGGGTATCTGGGAGAATAGCCGTGCCTTCCACAGTAATAAGAAAGTTGGGAAGAGGGGATGGTTTGATGGGAAAGATAAGTTGCTTTGGACTTGCTGAGTTTCAAGCACCTATGGGACAACTAGTTTGTTTAGTACAAACAGTTTGTCTCTTTGAAATACAAAGGGAGGGATTTGCTTTAATGAATAAATAGTTACATAGAATAAGACAGCTTTGCAGGATCAGAGTTGTCCTAAATCAAAGTCTGATCACGAAACTTCTTTATTCAGAAATCTTCAGTGGACCCCACTGCCTACTAAATAAAATATAAAATCCTGGTGTTGTCACTTAAGGGCCTCTGCAATCTGGCTCTATCCTACCATTCCAGCTTTATCTTTTCCTGCTCTTCCCACTCCTTCCTGCCATGAACTTTATGTTAGCACTAAACTGAACTGCTCCGCTGGCTTCCTCCTACCTCTGTCCTTTGTTCTAGCTGAACGCAATGCCTCCAGTGACCTGTCTCCCTGTCCTATATCCATCTGTTGAATTCCATGCCTCCAATGGTCCATCTCCCTATCCTGTACCCATCTGTTGATATCCATCCTATCCTTCAATGCCTAACTCAGTTGTTATCTCCTCCACAGAACCTTTCCCTGACTCCTGTCCCATGTAGGTTGAAAGTATTCCTACTTACTCACATTTCTCATTAAACTTAGGCAAGGCCCCTTCTCATATACCTATGACCCACTTCTTCATATCATAAATATCTGTATCCTTTTCCTTTTTCCTATTAGATTGTAAGCTCCTTGAGAGGAGTACCTTTATGTCTTATGTCTTTAAATGCTTTTGCTTTTCTTGAATACAATAGATGCTTGGTAAATGAATTTTGAATAAACAAGTGACTGTAAAGGATGCTCCGAAAGGAGGTGGAGAGGGTACAAGCATTTATTAAGTGCCTACTTTGTGCCAGACACTTTAACTTAAGGTCTTTACTAATATTATCTCATTGCATGTCATTTGGGGAAGAGGATCTCTATAGCATTGAGTGATAACTTGGACAAATAATGTCTAAGGTGCCTTTCAACTCAAAGATCCTATAATTATACTATATGAAATTAATTTTTTAATCATTATTTGGAAAACAATGAAGTGATTTCAGATTTCCAAACGGTGGTTAACAAAATCATTTCTTTATTTAAGACCAGAATCATGCATATCTTTTTCTTGTTGTTTTTCATATCATGGGTTTTAGATTTTTAAATTACCTAAAGATCCCTTCATTGAAAACTCTCATGTTATATGTGGAAGAAACTGACTAGGAACTAACTTGGTCAAGATCCCATTGGTAGGCAGGAGCAAAGCCGAAATTCAAACTCACTTCCTCTAACTCCAAGTTACACGCTCTTCTCCCTAAACAACAATGTCTCTCGTGTTCACTACCAATAAAAATGTGGGGGGGAGGGGGAGTGGGGGGTGGATGGTCATGGGAAAAGAACTACAGATGGCAAAATTGGAAGGAAATATACCATTTAACAGCTAACCGCTAACACTTATATGGTGAATTAAGGTTTGCAAAGTGCTTTAGAAATATTAGCTCAGTTTATGTCCACCCTGGGAGGAAGGTGTTACACAATTGAAAGCAAGTCTTCCTGACTCTATCCTGCATCAATTCAATAAAAATTTATTAAGCTCCTACTACATACCAGTCACTGCGCTAAGCAACTCTTAAAAATGGAAGATGTGGGTGGGGTGGAGGGGGTTAATATTTTAATTTTCTTTATATTTTCACTCTAGGTCCTTATAATATTCTCTATTGTGCCAAGTTGTTAAAAAAAAAAAAAGACAGAAAAAAGGAAATGCAAAGAGATGCAAGGAGGGGGAATGAGGTCTTATATTAGACAAGCTGTGAGAGGGGAAGTTCTGCAACAAAGATAGAAATGTAATTCCAGCCTTCAAGAAATGAGCAGAAATAGTATTTAAGGATTAAGATCAGCATTAGATTTGCAGGCTCCCTTTTTCAGCATCATCTAACAAAAGAAATGAATTCAAAGAAAGGTTATGCTTCCCTCTACTGGAAAGCAAGTCATCTCACATGTATTCTCTTTTCCCTGTCTTGAGTATAACTAGAATGCTGGAGGTATTTGGATTTAAATTGCTCATCTTGGTACAAGATATTTCAAGGCTTCCAATATGCACTTCTCATCTGGCAAGACTCAGTCCTTGAAGGAATGAGAGGAAACTCTGTTGAACAAGAGACAGTGTTGCTTAATGAAACATGCAACGGAGTTGGGAATCAGAAACTGGTGGTTCAGCTCTAGGCTTTGCCACATTCCAGACATGACATTGGGCAAACCAATTCTCTCCTTAGACACTCAGGTGCCATACTGAGCAGAGTGACCCTTTGACCCTTTGATTTAGGGTCAAAAATCCCCAAGGTCCAATCCCATCTCAGATTTTATTGGCTATGTGACCCTGAGCAAGACACCAAATCTCTATTCAACCTCAGTTTCCTAATCTGCCAAAAAAGGTATAATAAGAGCACCAATCTCAGGATGTTGAGGATCAGATTGAAATAATTCATAGAGCACTTTGCAAATCTTAAAGCACCGTACAAATGTGGATGAGGTCCCTTCTAGCTCTGAGCCCCTGTGATTTTGAAATCAAGAGAAATCAAAAGGAAAAGATATAAGCTCTCTTTAGGTACCTTAGCTTATTTGAAAGTGGTGGCTAACCCAGAAAAGGAATTTCCACTTGTATTCTCTGGGAAATAATTGTGAACTGCTACACATGGGACATTAAAGAATCATAAATTCTTACAGGGGAATGAGACCAGAGGTCAATTAGTCAAACCTTTTCATTTTACAGATTGTAAAAGTGAACCCCACAGATGGGAAATGATTGGTGACGTGTCTAAGGGCACTCACAGAGCTTAGATTAGAACCTAAAGGTCTCATACTGTGCTTCCTATTACACTACACTGTCTCTCACAAATTGAGATGAGCCAGCCAGACACTTCAAGCAGAAACAGGCAGCACTTCAGCTGGCAGCCCCAAATGTTGGTAAGCGATTGCAATATTTGACAATCTAATAGATGAGAGAAGAAAATAAAATATTGGCAGAATCCCAACATTCAAATGCCAAATGCCAGATGGACTAATGATAAAATGTTTCTCTGTCAATACCAACTACTTCTTAACCTTCTTTCTGCATGTGTCTTATTTATTGTTTCATTACAACTTCCCCAACATGGTGATGATGGGGAGAGGAAGTGAGTTGGAGAATCCAGCTGACTGTGGTGGAGCCAAGAATTGGGGGAGAAGACTTTCAGAACAACACTTCTGATACATAGAAAAATCAACGCTTCTCATGAAAAATAAACTCTCTGAAGATGGAAGTTTCAGTGGATTTTCTCATTATTAATATTCTTAAATACACTGCTTTGCCCAGAATATCATCATCATCATCATCCTTGTCATCATCGTTATTCACTGTCTCCCCCTAAAATTTATTGTTGACATTTCTCCTATAATCAGTCACTTTTTTTTTGGCTTTTTGGAGGGGGGAAGGTAAGGCAGTTGGGATTAAGTGACTTGCCCAAGGTCACACAGCTTGTTTTTTGTGTTAAGTGTCTGAGGCCAGATTTGAACTCGGGTCCTCCTGACTCCAGGGCCAGTGCTCTTTCACTGCACCACCTAACAGCCCCAATCAGTCACATTAAATGGTACACATGGAATTCCATCATACCATCATTTCAATAAGCTCCCAATTAATATAGAAGAAGGAGATTTTACTTCAGAGCTCCTCTATTCTGAAATTCCTCACCCAAATCCCTTCTTTTCTTAGATTTTACAAGAATTAAGAATCTTTGCTAAAAGAGGAATACTGAATGTCAGAGCTAGAGGGGACAGAATAGCACACGGAGTGTCACAGGTGGAAATGACTTGAGAAATGTAAAAGTGCCTCAGTGGGTAGAATTCTAGACTTAGAACCAATCAAGAACATCTGAGTTCAAATCCTACCTCAGACACTTGCAATAAGACTCTTGGTAAATCACATAACCTCTCATCCTCAGTTTCCTGATCTATAAAATTAGAATAATGGTAGAACCGATCTAAAATGGTTGTTGTGAGGATCAAATGAGAAAATGTACAGAAAGCACTTTAAAAACCTTAAAGTGCTATATAAATCTTAGCTATTATTATTGGGGTTAGTAATATTAGGTTTTTAATTAATAATAATGTCAACAATAATATGGAACATAGAATATCATTTTTGGAAGGAATCTTAGAATACAAAATATTAGAAAGAATCTAAAAGATCACCCAATCTCATTTGAAAAATAGAAGCCTGAGGCACTCTGGGAGATCTAGGAACAAACCAATTCTAGAATCTAGCTATCTACTGCCATTCCATAATACCATGCATATTCAGGATATTAAAAAGCCAAGAAATGCCAATTCAACTACATTACTCACTGCCCTTTGCTATAAGCATTTTAATACTTAAAAGATGCCCCTGGTCACAAAGCGAAGTTTTTTTTTTCTTTTCCTTTAAAAAAAAAAATTGAAAACCGGATTTGACATTCCTTTTCCCTGATATGTGGCCTAGCTACATTTGGTTTGGATTAATATTCCATTTGTTTGTAAAGTGAAAGCCAAGTAATATTCTGGGGAGAATGTTTTTCTTCAGTGATTCTCTTACATGTGGTTATCACTGTATGCTGACTGAGGTATAAGATGTTTCTGGACTTCAAGAAAGCTTTTTGCGGGCCTTGTGCTTCCAGATAAATGTAGTTAAACAACTCTAAATTCCTTTTCTTATAATTCTACCCAAGTGTTGTAGATCTGGCAAGTTTGGAATGATGGTCTTCACATAAAATCATCTCACATTGGAAGAAACCATTTTGTGAACTGTTGCAATTTTCCCTCTCATCATAACAGCAATTTGTCACTTCCTATGGATCCTTTGATGTTTTCCAGGCATTTTCCTATGAGGTAGGAAGGGTATTATTGATCCTATATTGCAGAAAAGGAAACTGAGGCTTAAAATAATTTGAACCTCAAATATCCTAGCTAGGTAACAGTTGAGCTGGGACAAGAAACCTAGCTTCTTGTTTCTAAGCTTTTCACTGTATCTTTCTACTTCTATTACTAATCTTAATTTGTAAGGCGTTATTGAGCAATAGAACTGAAGGAGGTTTTGTTTTTGTCAATTAATCCAACTCTTTGTGACTCCATGTATGGTTTTCTTGGCAGAGATCCTGGAGTGGTTTGCCATTTCCTTCTCCAGCTCATCTTACAGATGAGGAAACCGAGGCAAACAGTTAGGTGACTTGCCCAGGGTCACACAGCTACTAATTGTCTTGTGGCCAGAATTGAACTCAGGTTCTCCTGACTCCAGGGTTGGCCGACACTCTGTTCACTATATCACCTAACTGGAAAGAGCCTTAACAACATCTACTCCAACCATCTCATTTTTCAGACAAGGAAACTGATTTGTTCAAGGTCAACTGAGGTTGAGATTAACTAATGACTGGGAATCCCACTGGAATTTACTTAATTTTTGCACATCAGTAACAACAGGAAGGCCACAATACCAAAGCAAATGAATGTGATTATTCAATAATGTCATAAATAAAATTGTAATCACTTAATAAAGCTCTACTGTGGTTCACATAGAAAAGCACCAGGAAGAATGTCTCACTTGCGCTTAGGAAAACCCCACACTGGTACTGGGAATTTCCTGGTAATGGTTTTTTTCTATGTCTGGGTCACTCAGTCAGCTCTTTCCTACTCAGGCTTGGCTTTCCTACTCTGGCTTTGGGAAGCCACCTTGTGTTTCTAAGCTGTAGGAGCCTCATCTGTAAAAATGAGTGGGTTAGGCCAAATCAGGTATTCTTAAACCAAGATCTATGAAAAAATTTTGGGTTTATGACTTTGAATGAGAAAAATATTGTGATAACCATTTCAATATACTTGGTTTCTTTTGTAAACCTACATATTTTATTTTATGCATTTAAAACATTATTTTGAGATTGCACATGAGGCTGGACTTGGAGTCAGGAAGACTTAAGTTGAAATCTGGCCTTAGACATTTACTAACTGCGTGACCCTGGGCAAGTCACTTAACCTTTGTCTGCCTCAGTTTCCTAATCTGAAAATGAGGATAACAATAGCATCTAACTCCCAGGGTTGTCATGAGAATAACATGAGATAATACATGTAACATGTTTTGCAAACCTTAGAAGGATGTATATAAATGCTGGCTTTTATTAAAGGTTTCACAGGCTTGCCTGATCTTCCTAGAGTCCGTAGTTCAAAAAAAAAAAAAGTTAAGTACCTCTGAACTACATGATTACTAAAGTTCTTTGCATACCTGACCTATGTTTATAGGTTTCTGCTGGATGAAATACTGATTTTCTAAGATTCCTTCCAATGTTAAAATTCCAAGTTCTAAGGTCTCTTCCAGTAACTCATATTCTTTATTCTAAGGATATTTTCAGTTCTAACATTTCAAGTTCTAAGGTTCTTCTTAGCTCTAACTTTCAATGTTCTAAGGCAGCGATTCTCAACCTGTGGGTTGTGACCCTTTTGGGGGTCAAATGACCCTTTCACAGGGGTCACAGGGGGCGCCTAAGACCATGGGAAAACACATTTCCGACAGTCTTAGGAACCGTTACACCGCTCCTCTATTTGTCTCCAGGAAGGTCCACCCACATGCAGACACGCCCACATACAAGTATTAAAGTGTAGCAGCATTAGGAAAGTTGAGAACCACTGTTCTAAGATCTCTTTCAGCTCTAACATTCGTTGTTCTAAAGTCTCTTCTAAATGTTACACTCAAGTTCTAAGGTCCCTTTCAGCTCTGATATTGTTTTCTACATGCTAAAGTTCCTTGTAGTGCTAACAGTCTAGGTATATGTTAATTTAGTTGGTGAAACATAGTAATGATGAGGTCTGGGTTGTGGTTTCAATTCCCCCTTAAGGCCAGTTAACTCTGCTTAAAGAAAAACCACTTCCCAACAACAGATTTCACTGGTCAGGTTTTCAGCAAGTACTTAATTGCCTAATGCTAGCCAAGATAAAGGGGAATGCTCCAACTCTCCCCAAGCTACCCTCCCCACCTTTTTAAGGTAAAATGGGTAGCATGCATATTAAATAGGGTAAGGCAATTCACAAATGGTTTGAATTTATTTTCTTTATATTCCAGAGAATGTTCTTTCTCAGATACAGTCTCAGTGAGTTTACAACAAGCTATTAATATAATCTATTGTCATTTGCTGATTACAGGATTCTCCAACTTCACATCTGTTTCTTCCATCCACCCGCCTCTCTGCAGCAGCACCACTAACAGACCCTCTTAGGAGGAGATAAATACAAGACAAAAGCCAAAGGAAGATCTGATAGCCTATGGAATCACAGAATATTAGAACTGGCCCTTAGGGATTATTATGGCTTTCCAGCTAAGGGAAATGATGTCTGAGAAGGAAAGAGAATTACAAAGAATACACAGGAAAAATGTACAGCAAAACTGAGCCCAGACCAATGCATCTTAAACTCAACCTCTCCTAAACTGAACTTATGTTTCTCCTAAAACTTTTCTCTCTTCCTAAATTAGTTATTATTGTTGAGGGCAGTACCATCTTTCACCCCCCACCATCCAGGCAACAATTCTGGTGTCATTCATAACTCTTCATTCTCTCTCACCTACTATATCCAATCAGAGGTCGAGTCCCCTCATCCTGGGACACTGTCACAACCCTGGTGTAGCACCTCATGCATTTCCTCACACCTAGATTACTGTAAGAGCTTGTTGGATGGTCTCTCTGCCCTCAAGCTTCTCAATCACCCATCTCTCTCTCTCTCTCTCTCTCTCTCTCTCTTTCTCTCTCTCTCTCTCTCTCTCTCACACACACACACACACACACACACACACACACACACACAGTAGTCAATCATTCAACTCTTTTGTTGTTCTTCAGTCATTTATGACTCTTTGTGAACCCATCTGGGATTATCTTTGCAGAGATATTGGAGTGGTTTGCTATTTCCTTCTCCAGCTCATTTTACAGATGAGGAAACTGAGGCAACAGGGTTAAGTTACTTGCCCAGGGTCACACAGCTATTAAGTGTCTTTGGCCAGATTTGAACTTAGGAAGACGAGTCTTCCTGACTCCAGACCTGGCACTCTATCCATTGCACCATCTAGCTGCCCTCCAATTCTAATGGCTCCCCATTTTCTCAAGAATCAAATATAAAAGCCTGTTTGGTTTTAAGAGTCTTTCATAACCACCTTTGTAGTCTTCCTGCACCTTGATCCCCTCTATGAACTATATAATTCAGTGATACTGGCCTCCTTGCTGTTCCTTGCACAAGACACACCATGTCCCAACTCTGCATTTCCACTGGATGGACATCCTTTCCCTGGGATTCTCTAGTTCCTCATCTCTGCCCTTCAATTTCCCTGGTTTCCTTTAAGTTTCAGAATTTAAAATAAAATCCTACTTTCTCCAGGAAGCCTTCTGATGCCCTTCATTCTAGTGCTTTCCCTCTGTTGATCACAATTTTTTTCTTTTTAGATTGTTTGCACATAGCTGCTGACATGCTGTTTACCTCAATTAAACTGTGAGTTCCTTGAGAGCAGGGACTACTTTTTGCCTTTCTTTGTTATCCCCAGCACCTGGCACCAGGCTTGGCTAATGGGAGGCACTTAATAAATATTTACTGACTTGACGACTACTTTAGCTTTGCCACACTGCAGGGTCTACACAAAAATGTCCTCAGAGTATGAGGCTTCCACCTTTTGTGTGACGGAAAACAGCGTGAGATTAAAAAAAAAAAAAAAAAGCAAAGTACCTACATACTAGTGGTATCTCTTAGTCCTAATTTTTAGATCTGTAACATGTGGCTAATCGCATCTCCTCTTAGGGTTATTGTGAGAATCATATAACATATGTAACGTGTTTCAGAAATGCTGCTTGATTGCTATGTGACTTAAAAGAAGATTCCTAATCTTTTCTGAGCTACAATTTTCTCATCTGTAAATCAAGATGGTCCTATTCAAATTAGTTACCTCACAGGATTATGACAGTGAGGAAAAAAGCATTTGATAACCTGTACAGAACAAAATAAATATGAAGTTATTATTCCTAATTCTCCTTTCCCTTCTTTACTTCTTTTCCTCTGGATATTCCCCCTTGTCTTCTTTTCATCATTTCCAGACTCTGAAGCATCTTTGTAGCTATTTTTGTCAAAGAAATGTTCCTGGGTGCAAAGAGGTTTTTTTAATATTTTTTTTTAAGCAACTTCACATATAAATCAAATAAGTGCATTCAATAAGGGCACCAAAAATTCAGGCTTTATCTCAACAAGAGTCAGAGTCAGCTTCATCAAACTACTTGTCTAATAGAAAAGGCAGGCAAGATTGAAATGCCAAAAATATGTTAATGCATTTGGGACTAATATAGCCCAAGACTGCCCGTCTTTAGCTTTCTCTGTAGCTGCACTCTCTGAAAAGGAGTGAAGGTTGATAAGGTTCCTGCAGACCAAACTTAATAACAGAATCATCTGGCTGGATAGGTACACAGAGATCATCAAATGCCAGTATTTTGGGAAGCTTGGTCACCTTTCTCTGGCCACCACTCTAACTTGTTCAGCTGTTTCCCAAATTTTGTTACTTATGATGAGATACAGATTCTCCCAAGACACATACTTTGAGGATGAATGTAGGTGGAATACATATTAAGTACATTAAAATAAATCTATAGATGTTTTGAGCTACTTTTTTTTCCTGTTTACGAGATAACTCTTGTTTCAATGTACAACTGAAAATTACTTAGTTGCGAGAACCTCAGCAATATTTAACTCACTGATGGGCATCTTACCAGAACGTCTGTTTGGCCGTTTGGATGACATTGGCGGTCATCTCCACATCAATGTAATCATAATGTAGCGCCCCAGGGTCAGTGGATGATCCTGTTTCAGCCAGTAAGATTCCAATCCATCGGCCCATGTCTTCAGAAGATGAAGCCTGTTGGGGAAAAGGCAAAGGACAAATATCAAGTTGACTCCAGGATCATCTGAACATTTCTCTGCCGCTCTACGGGCTCATCCAACAAAGCACGGCTCCTGTGAATACTGGGAATACAATCGATGATGAAACAATAAATATTAATAAGCACCTACTGTGGGCTAGACTCTATTAGAGTCTAGCCCACAGTAGGTGCTTATTAATACTTATTGTTTGCAAAGCTATGCTGGCATGTTTCATTTGGAACTTTCCAATAGAGTATGCTGAAGCAAAGAGATGGAGGAAGGAAATAAGCATTTATATTGCATCTGCTAAGTACCAGGGACTCTGCTAAATACTTTACTAATATTATCTCCTTTGATCCTCACAACCACTCTGGGAGGTAGATGCTGAGGCTAGATTTGAATTCAAGTCTTCCTGATGCTGGGTCCAGGCCTCTAACTTCTGCACAATCTAGCTGCCTTGAGGATAATGAGTATAATAGAGATGTTTTATAGCCAGTCCTTCATTTACGATACTTTGATGGATCCCTGTTGTCCCTGGGATCAATACTTTCTCCCCTGACACAGGTCATAACTCACTTGCACCTTCTGATCCTGTGTGATTTTTCCTTGTGTTATTCCATAAATCCTCCATACAGAATCTGCATAATGCAATGAAAGTCTTTGTGGATTGCTTTTAGCTTCCTGAGGGTAGCAATGTAACATTCAAGCTATCTATGCATTATTCTCCACTTTCACTACAGGACTGGTCCTCTTCCTTTTCTCTTTGAGTATCTATCTACCTACCTATCTACCTATCTATCTATCTGTCTATCCATCCATCCATCCATCCATCCATCCATCTATCCATCTATCTATCTGTCATAATTAATAAACATTTTGTAAAAATAAATGCCAGCTCACTGATACCCACCATGCATTGCCCTTTAGGTCACTCCTACAACTTATTATAAAGCATCACAGGTAGAATATGAGCTGTGTCATTATGGACAAGTCATTTAATGCCTCATTGTCCCCATCTGTAAAATGAGGGTAACAATACTTGCACTGTCTTCCTTATAAGGTTCTCATCAGGAATGTATCCTGTCAACCTTAATGTACCATAAGAAGGTGTGAATCATCATTATTACCAATAATCAAAACTAAATTTATACCACAAATATCCCTACAGAAAACCAAATTATTCAAGTTCCAGCAAAGTAATCAGGTGTGCCTGTAAAAGCATTTATCTTGGGTAATGTTTGAAGCCATTTTCTTTAAACCCCATTGGTTTTTCTTGATGTCTGGCTCCATATTCACTTGGGAATAAGTTTCAATTTGTATTGAATCATCATGGAAAGAACCATGGACTAACATGGATCTGAGTCCCAACTCTGACATTTAGTGTTTATACTATCCTGTGGGAGTCACCAAAAGAAACTGAGTCTCAATTTCTTCCTCTGTCACATAAGGAAAATAATTCCTTCCCTATCTCTCTCATGGAATGGCTGTGAGGATCAAAAGTAAAGACAGAGTTGGACCAAAGCCTGGGGTGGAGATGAGACCAAGGCCTTACTGTAATAAGACAGACCAGCAAGCACAAGCAGCTGGACTGGCAGCTGTCATGATACCTGATATTCAGCAGCTGGTGATATTAAGGCTGATGAGATCCTTGACCTTTCCCACTCCCACCCTTTACTGTTTCCACAGCTAGTCCCAGACAGACTCCTACAAATGCCCCTGCAGCAACAGTAGTTCACATTTAGTTCTTATTCTATTTCTACCCCTCCCCCCCCCAAAAAAAGCAGGCTGTCAAGTAACTAAAAAAGTGTCCTGATTTGGCCTTCAGATGGCAGGCACTACACTCAAGCCACCAGTCATTTCATATATCTGTTTCTGTCTCTGTCTCTCTCTCTCCAGGTGTCCTGCATCAACTTCCCCCGAAAGCTTTGACACTCACATTACTTACTAGAGGCCATGAAGTCTGGTAACTTTCCAACAATTCTCTCCCAATAGAGCAGTTGGGAAATGGAGATAATACAGGGCTTTGGGAAAGACTAAGTAGCTCTGCTAGACACACTTGACAAAACCCACTGTCTGATGGCACAGGTTATACTGCAACTTATCAGATCAGTCAAAAAATATTGATCGAGCAAACACAATGCTAAGTGCTAGGCATACAAAGAAAGGCAAAAGACAGACCCTGCTCTCGAGGATCTCTCAGTCTACTAAAGGAGATGACATGAAGACCACTATGAAGAAACAAGATACATGCAGGATAAACTGGAGCTAACAGCAGGAAGCCACTTGCATTAAGAGGGATTGAGAAAGACTTCTTAAAGAGGATGGGATTTTAGCCTAGACCTGAAAGCCACCAGGGAAACCAGGAGGCAGAAATGAGGAGTTAACTTGGTTGTCAACTTATAAAAGACATCCTCTCACCAGTTAATTAACTGACAGCCCATTTTTCTATAAGCTAACGGAAGCTGCAGTGGAAATGCGTATGGGTTATTGCTGTTGGAGCATCACAAGGGGCACCTAGGACATCTACTAAGTATAAAGACACTCCATACTTCTACCTTGCTAATATTGGATAAATAGCTCAAATTTTGTGCCCTAAACTCTTACCTGGGAAGGCAATATTTCTCAGAAATCATTAATAGAATCTATTAAAATAGAAATTATTACTACTCTCTATGTAAGTTCTCTACTTCAGCTAGATGTCTCCCAAAATCTTATGGACTCCTAACTCTTAGTCTTCATCCACTTTATTCCATTCCATGACTATCACGACTTCCTCTTCCCTTGCCTACCCAACAAAGATGGCGATATTGGCGATAGCTCACATTAAAATTTATTACAAAGTGCTTTATACAAGTTAGCCCATTTGATCCTACCATCAATTATCATTAGTATTACCAATAATAATAAACTTCCACCCATTCATAAGTGACAGCACTCATTAGAGACTTTATCAATGATAAAACAATGTGAGAGAATCCAGTGTTAAAAATATAGTGAAATGACACTCAAGAGTATATAATAATTTTATAGTACTTTATGATTTCAGCATCTTTGACATATATGATCTCATTTGATTCTCATCCTAATCTCCCAAGTTACTGCAGGATCACAGGGGTGAATAACACTGACCAACTACCATGAGTAATATCCTTGTGGGAACCATGGAAATTGTGGGCTATGGGTCTGTCATGGGATGAAGTGAGGAAACAGAGTAGTGGTTTGCAACATCTATTTGTTATTTCATTCACCAAGTGATCACTAGACACCAAGAGAGGATGGACAGCTCTAATTATTTGGAAGGTTTTCCTAATATGGAACTAAAACACTGCTCTATCTAACTTGCTTACATTGATGCTAAAGATCTCTAGGTCCCATTGGTGCCATATTGAATAAATCTGTTCTCTTCTACATGACAGCTTTTTAGATACTTGGAAACCAGTACAATGGTCCTCCGACTAAGCCTTTTTCCCAGTCTAAATACCGGTAACAATCAGGCAATATGCATTTATTAAGCATTTAATATGTACAAGGCACTGTACTAAGCACTAAGAAAAATAATTAAGGCTACAAAAGAGTGACAGTCCCTGCCCTGAAAAAGCTTACTTTCTAATGGGGGAAGACAATAGGGAGAAGGAAGATGAAAACATGGGTCAGGAGATGAAGGAATCCATGGAGGAGCATGGCATTGAAGTCTGGAAAGTCAGAAGCATAGCCAGTAGAATGATGGTTGGCCAGTACAGTCCATGCCCAAAATATGTCCACTTACCTCAACTATTCATATGGACTTATATAGTAGAAAGAGTACTGTATCTGGAGCCAGATGGCTTGGGTTCAATCCACTCAAAGCTGTTGATTTCCTGAGTGACCTAGACCTATTTTCTCTTTTGCAAAATTAGGCAGTTCAATTAAATGCTTCCCATGGTCACTTCAAGCTTTCAATCCTATGATCTAGTCTATGACTTCTCCCTGGTTGCCCAGTCTGGACATGCTTTATTTCATTAATGTCCCTCTAGAAACACTTTGCCTAAATTTTAAAAGACTGTACTCCCATGCACCCCAGCATGCTGCCAAAAAAAAGGGGGGGGTCTGTTTCATGCCTAAGAGAAATAATTTTTTTTTCAGTGACTGAGAAATAAATTTTAAAATCAGTAACATGGGCCTACAAATGCATCTTCTGAAATTTTTTATAAAACACAGATGGAACTGAAAATATCCACACCAGAAAATAACTGTCTCTTCCAATCCTTAGCAAATGTGGAGACATAAGGAGTGGGCACTCCTGCCTCAAAAATCTAGGCTTAGAAGGGGGTAAAGGGAGGGCAAGAGGCCATCTCTACAGGAAGCTACCCACACCCACTGTGTGGGCTGATGGGATTGAGCAATGCTCTATGAAAGCCATTACCACGAGGCTCAGGGCCAACTGGGCCACCAAAGCAGTGGATGACACTTGAATGAACTTGTAAACATTCATGTACGACCTATAACAGGAGCCCCACTCAGGCTCATCAACAATGAACTGTATTGGAATTAACAAAGAGACCTTTAATGGCATATTAAAAATCAGACTTACAGAGATGAAATAAACCCAAAGTCATGTTGTCCAGTTTTTCCTCCACATATGGGTCCTCTACAACAGTGGTATTGAACTCAAATAAAGTCAGAGCCACTGATCCATACATAAGGACACCTGCAAGCCATATATTCACTTATTTTTAAGATATAATGTTACCTATGTTTTGTTGTATTTTTAATTATTTTCTTAAATATTTCCCATTGACATTTTAATCTGGTTCAGGCTGTACTTAAGAGGATTGCCAGCCACATGTGGCCAGTGGGTCAGTGTATGTGATACCTCTGCTCTACAACATTCCCTTCAGGGGGCTGGCCATCCAGGCTCTGCTTGAACATCTCCATTCACAGGGTGCTCACCACCTCCTGTGGCAGCTTATTTCATTGCTAAATCAATTTAATTATAAGGATGTTTCCTCTAATAATTCAATACTAAAAGGATCTGCAATTTCACTGTCTTCATCAAAGTAATTGTGACCCCTCTATAACTTAAAATATGGTCTTCAAGAGTTGATACTGCTGAAAAATTCACCAGTTTATAAGACATGAGGAACAAATAGACTTCATAATAACCTGGAGAGACTTATATAAACTGATGCTGAGTGAGGAGAGCTTTCTATACAACTACAGACACATCATATCTGTGATGACTAACTTTTGATAGACTGGGCTCCTCTCAGCCATGCAAGGCTATAAGACAACTCCAAAAGACTCATGATGGAAAGGGATATCTACATCCAAAGAAAGATTTACAGTCTGAATGCACATTGAAGCAAACTATTCACTCTCTCTCTTTTGTGTTTTGTTTTGTTTTGTTTTCTCCTTTCTCATTGTTCACTCCATTGGTTATAATTCTTTACAACTTGACCAATGTTTAATGTGAAGGTATTTGTAGAACCTATATCTGATTGCATGCCTCCATGGGGGGGAGGGAGGAGGAGAGAGAAGGTGAGAGAATTTGGAACTCAAGGGATTGTGAAACTGAATGTTGTAAACTAAAAGTAAATAAATTAATTTTAAAAAGAAAAAGAAAAAAAATTCACCAGCTTGAGATCAGTTTGATTAGTTGAACCACTCTAAATCTCTTCATTCCAGACAGCAAACGCATATTTTGTCACTAGGCATTTGGCAGGACCTGGTAGACCCTTTGAATCACCACCACAATGATGCATTGGATTAGGAATGTAGTGAAGGATTATCTGAATACTGTTCCAAATTAGTTTCTCCTTATAAAGGGGTTCCTTGGGTAATCAAGTAATGCAACTTTGATAAAGTTCAAGATTCACTTTACTTCAAATTTTCTTCCAGAATAAAAAGTGTTATTGCAGAATATGACTGTAATTCTTAAACAATGAAGGGAAACCTGACTCTTTTGAATGTTTTATTAATGTTTTTAAAAAAATGAAATTATAAGTTCTTGGAAAGGACATGTCACAATAACCTAGCCATCGAAATTGGAGCAAAACAATACCAGCTGGCCTCCTGTGAAGACATTTATGAGATAGGAATATATTCCTATTACATTTCATCATGAAGTTTTAAAAGATGAAATTTAATAAAAAAAAAAAAAGGACCTGAACAAGAGTTTAAAAAATTACAACAAAAGTATAAGACAGGGAGGCAGCTAGGTGGCAGAGTGAATAGAGCGCTGGCCCTGGAGTCAGGAGGACCTGAGTTCAAATCCAGCCTCAGACACTTAACACTTACTAGCCGTGTGACCTTGGGCAAGTCACTTAACCCCATTTGCCCCTCCAAAAAGCAAAAAAAAAAAAAAAAGTATAGGACAGGGTAGACAGGGCAAAAAAGTAGTTCATGTAGAAATACAAAGAAAAACAGCTCATGAAAAAAAGAAAAGAGTGGTTTTAGTGCCCATAGGCTGAATGTGAACTAAGGCATGATGAGCACTGCTAAAAATAAACAGGGAGACAACAACAAAGCTATACGTGATGTCCAAATTCTGGTGCTGTCCTTGACCCTTGACCAGAACCCACCTGGAATATTGGGATCTGTTCTGGGCTTCCTAACAAGCCAAGGTATATACTGGGGAGGGGAGCAGTATGGTAAGAGGACTGGAAACCATACCAAACAGGAATTAATAAAATCAATGAGACACGTGGCCTGAAGAAGAAAAGCCTTAGGATGGTCATGAGCATTGTCTTCGTATATAAGGGCAGGAGGAGATTTGAGACTTGTCCTTTTGTCTATAGCTGAGTAGAACTAAGACTAAAGGTGGAAATTATCTATAATAGGCAGATTTCACCTCCATAGAACCAAAAGAGGTATCTCCAGATGGGATGGAAATGGATAACCACTCATCTCCTCAGAAATATTTTGGGAGGCACTCTCCTGTTTCTGAGAAGCATTCCAAATTTGGGACTTCTAGATTTTTCTAGGAACAAGTAACCAAAAAAGAAGAAACAAAAGGGTCATTCTAGAGTTTTCTTTTTAATGTATAAGAATTAATTTAAGAAAGAGCTTCAGCAGGAGGCAGATATAAGCAGGACAGCTTCAAGACTATTATATTACATTCTTTTGAAAAATGCATTTTTTATCTAGTAAAGATTCATGGTTTCACAAATGATCCACTTTTTCTGTGGTCCCAAACACCACCTACCTCAGACCCAGGTGGAGGCAGCCTAGGTCTCTAAGCCCAAGAACTCGGGGAACAGCACTGCCCTCTCCCCAAACTCCCAGACCACTAGCCCTGCCTCCAGTCCAGCCCCCACAGCCATGATCCAGGGAATCAATCTTTGTAGAGGGCTGATTTTGCCAACAATTGCCTCTGCAAACCTTCAGCCCCTACCTCAGTAGCCACAGCTATTAACGACACACAAGAAAGAAGGTTCTCATCCTTAGAAATGTCAAGTGGCTTGACATCAGAAATGGTTACGGTTTTAGCAGTGAATTACCATCTGCTTTACCATTATAATGACTATGAGGTCTTTATTTCTGCCCTCCAACTGCTCCTTCCCATACATGTTGTCTTCCCTGCTAGAATATAAACAGAGACTGTCTTGCTTTTCCATTTTTACCTCCACTGCTCAACACAGCACTTTGTATACAGGAAGTGCTTGATAAATGTTTTTAAAGTACCCAAAGGGCTATTGTCAGCACCCTTTGAATCTAGAGAAACATTGTAAGATAGCGGATACAACCTTGATCTTGGAATCAAGAAGAGCTCAACCTCTGACACATACTGGCTATGAAGCCCTGGGCTACAGGTTCAGTGCCAAAATAATTCTCTACAATTATAAATTACAGAGCACTTGCAAATCTCCATCAGTAGAGGGAGTTCCTTCATCAGAAATTTCCTGAGCCAATAAAATGAAAATAAAATGGGGGAGTAGGGGAATGATGAGATTTCAAGTATCATACCTGATCATCTCAGTTTCCTCACCTGTAAAAAATACAAGAGTTGGAACTGATATTCAAAAAACCCTGCTTACTTTGTAACTGAGGATCTCTGACAAAAACACTTGCTTTTAATCACTGGAGATATTGATCAAATTTTAAACTCTTGCCATCATTCAAGATACTGGATCAACCACTTAGGACCTGAGAAGCATATCCATTCATCTGAGCATTCTGAGGTTGGACCTTTATTTCTAGAAGGTGGTTATAAAATGCCACTTTTCAAGGACTTGTCACATACTGAAGAAATTGCTATATAAAATTGCATGGTATGAAGAAAATCATAAAACTGGTACTCATCTAAAACAATGCTAAATGGAAATCTAAACTTTTTAAAAACTCCTATTCAGTTTATTTATGAGTTTAGTGACTATTCCTTTCCCAGACTGTCTAGCTCCCCAGACCAAAGTTTTGGGGTGATGCTCATCAGTCTCTCTTACTCTCTCTTGCCACCCCCGTATGCCTTCTATTCAGACCATTGCCAATACCTGTTCCCTTTACACAAACAACCTCTATGAAATCTTCTGCCTTCCTTTCATTTCCCACCTTCAAAGTTCTCAACTGGGTTTTGACTTGGCTCCCTTCTGGTTAGTATAACCTCAAAACCCTGCCCTCAGGCTCACTTTACAGATTAGGAAATAGAATCCTCAAGAGGTAAATCAATCTGCATGAGATCCCAAGAAAATTAAATGGCGGAACTGGAAATCAAAGAGATTCTGACTCTGAATCCAGTATACTCTGAATCCAGTATTCTCTGCAGTGGTTCATGATGTCCTTGCTAGAGTTATTTACCAAGGATTCAATCAATTCAATTATTGAACACCTATTGCATACTAAGCAAAAAGACAAAGACAAAATTATTCCTTGTCCTCAAGGGACATATGTTATACTGGAGAGTCCAATGACTCATAGGAGTGAGAATGGAGGTTCTTAAACTATGGTCTGTGAAACATATATATGCACACACACAAACACACACACACACACATATATATACATACACACATATGTATGTATGTGTGTATATAAATATGCATATATATTCAATATAATTGATTTACTTGGTAATCCTATGATTAATCATTTTAAAACATTATTCTGAGAAGGGGCCCATTATAGACAAAAAGTTTAACAACCTTGTATTTAGAGGAAAATGAGACTGTAAAGGATTATTAGTCTACCTCCCTACTTCTGTTAAAAAAAAAGAGAGAGAGAGAGAGAGAGAGAGAGAGAGAGAGAGAGAGAGAGAGAGAAAGAGAAATTTGACACCTAGGAGAGGAAGGGATTTGTGTCATCCTCGCCTACCAAGCTCCACTTAGTGACTGAATTTCTATCTCTTAACCTAGGCCACCTCCTGGCTGGGGATCATTGTACCTATTGACCACCTGGCCACTACTTAGAGCTTCACCAAAGAAATGTTTTCTCTGGCTTGCCTTGGAGAGACCGCCTGTGTCTGGGGGTTTCGCCCTTTCACCATTATTAGTCAAGATCTGTTGGTTCTTTCCTTCTCCTGGATTCGTGGCCAGCATGCAGAGCTAAGGGTGGGCCTGCCTTAAGCAGCTACTGGCCTTGCTTCCACCATGTTCAGATGTCTATTCTTCGATTAATTCCAAGAGCGGGTCTCTATTCCTAGGTTGGGCATGTCTTAGTCTTGCCGAATCCACTGTCACCCAAGAACAGGTTTTGATACCTTCTTTTTCTCACCTCTAGTTAAGACTATGAAATCTCAGGATCATAAGATAAAAGAGCTAGAAGGAACCTAAAAGTAAAAAATTAAAAAAAAAAACCCAGCCCATCCTTTCTTCTTCACCAATAGTTATTTCTATAGTTCTTGGAGACCCATAATTAAGATCTGTGATTTCAGGAGCATGAGGGCTCCCTCTCACCAAGCATGAATCTAGTCAAATTCAAATCTAAAGAAAAATCTCCGCAACATCTCTGACAAGGAGTTCCCCTCTTGAATACTTTCAGTGATGGGAAACTCAGTAGCATATGAGGTACCCCCAATATACTGTTGGACAACTCTCATCATCAGGAAGTTTTTCCTTATGTTGACCCCAGGCCTCTACAATTCCGATCACTGTTTCTGATTCTGTCCTGTGGGGCCAAGTAGGACAGGTGGCATCCTTCTTTCCCTTGGCAGCCTTTCAGAGAGCACAATCTCCTCAATTCTTTTTATGGAAATGCAAAAGCAAGAATTATACCAGGGAGTATAGTGGAAAGAATGCCGGATTAGAGTCAGAGGCTCTGAGTTCAAATCCTGGCTCACTCATTTGCTCCTTGTACAATATGGTAAGCCACTTAAAACTCTCTGGGTCTGTTTCCTCTTCTGTAAAATGAGAGGTTTGGGTTTCCATATTGGATCCAATGAACAGATTGCTCTTTGTACTGGTAAAGAAAGAACCTATGCAATGGACATTACAGATACACTGAAATAGCTACATCTATATAAGAATGATGATGATGATAGCATTCATATAGGGCTTTAAGGTTTAGACAGTGCTTTACATATACAATCTCCTCTATGTGATTCTCATTACAACACAGTAAGGTAGATATAATTATTATCCACATTTAACAGATTAGGAAACTGAGGCTGGAAAAGGTTGTATGATTTGCCCAAAGTCACACACTTAGCAAACATCTGAAGTGAGATTTGAACTCAGATCTTTTTGACTTCAAGACCAATTCTCCATACATTGTGCCACATCACTGTGGCTATCTTATTTTTCCCCATCAGACTAGAAGCTGCATGAAGAAAGCTACCATCTATAATTTATTTGTATCTTGTTTTTCATATTGCACTACTCATAGTAGATATTTAATAAAGGTATCAATTATGTGAGATGTAAGATCCTTGAAGACTGTCATTATTGAGTTGTTTCAGTCGGGTCTGACTCTTTGTGACCCTGTTTTGGCCTTTTCTTGGCAGAGATACTGGAGTGGTTTGCCATTTCCTTCTCCAGTTCATTTACAGATGAGGAAACTAAGGTAAATAGGGTTAAGTGACTTGCCCAGGGCCACACATCTGTTAGGTGTCTGAGGCCAGATTTGAACACAGAAAGAGGAATTTTCCTGGCTCCAGGCTCTATCCCCTCTATCCACTGTGCCACCTAGCTTCATACCTTTAAAGATAAGGATTGAATAAACAATTACCATTGTACCCCCAACTCTTGGTAAAGTGTTTTAGACAAAATGAGCCCTTATTAAACATTTGTTGGCAAATGACTAAATGAATGCAAAGACTTGGCAGGCCAAATAGAAAGAACAGAGATATGCCCAATGAACACAGAACCAATTCACCGACAAAATAGGTTTCATAAGGGCTATTTGAAAGAACAATTGCCAAACATGTTTCTGTATGCTCTTTTCTTTCTTTTTCTTTCCTTCCTCTTTTTTTTTTTTTTTTGGCAATCAGAGTTAAGTGACTTATCCCGGGTCACATAGCTAGTAAGTGTCTGAGGCCAGATTTGAATTCAGGCCATGCTCTTTCAAAAGGTGGACTAGGTATAGGAGAGGTAGACAGACTACAGCATCGAGAAAAGGAACCAGAACAGAGTGAAAAGGCCAAGACCAGAAGGCAGAAAAATAGAACAAAAGTGTGAGTAGGTCAGAATGTGAAGAATTTGGATCAGCAGCTGAGTCTGAGCTCGTCTCTCAGCAGGGAAATACTATCTGGTGTGCAGCCCTGTAAAGCCCGGCCCCTCACACATACCGCACCTCTAGTACAGCGACTTCCTGCCCATTTCGAAGCAAACGGAATGTCAAGGGGTGTTTGGAATCCAAGCCTGGAATCACTTCACAGCCACGGAGAGGGATGGAAACAATGTGAGTCTTCAGGTCCGTCCTATCCTTGTGGAAAATGAGCTTATTATCTTTCACTCTGCACCAACGTTCCCGCCAGCGGTTATTCGAGAGCACATTTAGATATCCTGCAATGAAAACAAATGTTAAGACACTTTATCCTTCCCAGAGAACACGGAGGTTGAAGGGGGCAATGGCAGCTTTCTCTACTCATTTTTTCAAAGAAGTGGGGGATGGAATTCAAGGAAAGTAATACTTGTCAAATAAATCTGTTCCACAAATACCATAAAATTGTAAATGTAGATAAACAGAAAGAGGAAAAAAAACCAGGGATCAAGAACTCAGAGGATTTCATTTATTCTTCGCACTTAAGACCAGGTTAGAAATGAATCATGGTTCCAGGTACCACAATTTCAGTGCTGGGCTTTGGGGGGAAGGGGGGAGGGAGTGTCATTCATGCTCTGGCCAAAACAATGATAGAAAATAAATGTTTAATGTGAATTGTAAGGTGTGTTTTGGAACGAAATATTTAAAATAACATACATTGAGAAGGGGAAATGGGAAAGCATTTTTTTTTTTATTCAGGACATGTAAAAAATTTCCAAATTCTCTCTCTCTTTCTCTCTCTTCCTCTCTGTTTCTCTGCATGTCTGCCTCTCTCTGTCTCCTCTCTCTCTCTCTCTCTCTCTCTCTCTCTCTCTCTCTCTCTCTCTCTCTCTCTCCCCGCCTTTTTCCTCCTCCCCTCCTCTTTTACTCTTTATTTCTTTCTGGGAGTTGGGGACATTAGATAGAAAGAAGGATCCAGGGAACATTTAGCTTGGAAATAAGAAGTCATGCCACAATGTAGTAGAAAGAAATTGAAGTTGAGAGTCAGTTCAAGATGTGGCTCTTCTGCATTCTAGTTATGACTTTGATTTATCCTGGGTAAGTCATTTTACTTCTGAGTTTCAGTTTCATTAACTTTTCAATGGGGGTGATGGGACTTCAAAAGACTTATGATACAGAATGCCACCACCTTGTGAAAGAGAGGTGTCTGGCCTCAAGATGCAAGCCATACATTTTCAGAAATGGACAGTGTGGAAATTTGTCTTTACATGACTGTGCAAATTTGTTACAA
The DNA here is from genome assembly GCA_028646515.1 of Pseudochirops corinnae. Classification (NCBI taxonomy): domain Eukaryota; kingdom Metazoa; phylum Chordata; class Mammalia; order Diprotodontia; family Pseudocheiridae; genus Pseudochirops; species Pseudochirops corinnae. The sequence continues at coordinate 138,951,076 of CM053592.1, forward strand.
GGACTTTTTTCAATATGGAGGAGGGAGAAAGAATGGTGATTGAGGAAAGGATAGTTTAAAAAAATAGATCATTGAAGAATTTCTAGAATGCACAGAAGAGAATAGAAGGAAAGTCAAAATGATAGAAAAGTAAGACAATTTTCAAAGTTATCTGTTGATTTACATTATACATTTCAAAAGAAAAGCAACCTATAAATAATTAAGACCTGTATTTTCATGAACAAACCTTTTTTTCTGTTGTAAAATTGCATGTATACAAAAATATGTATAGATATGAAAATGGCCATATTGTTTTATGTTGGTTAAGTTCAGAATTTTCTTTAAATTAAAATAAAGGCACTATAAATATTTTTTGTGTATTTAAGTCTCCCCTTTTTCTTTGATTTTTCTAGAGTATAGGCTGAGTAGTGGTGACTCTTGTCAGAAAAATGATGGACTAAACATACAGAATGAGACACAGATTTTTGACAAAATCAATGTAGGGAGACGCAAAAGGAAGAGAGGAAAAAGATAGGAGAAAAAATAAAGTTTATTTTAAAAGGAGATGATAATAACAAATGGTCTGCCTACCTTCCTGAGTTGTCAGTGAGAATCAAATGTAATAGCATATATAAAAGACTGTTTTTTTTTTCCTTTTTCCCTCCAATGGGGGAAGAAGGGAAAGAAAATGGATTTTTAATTGAAATATTTTTTACAAATAATGGATGTAAAGCATTTTACTAATCAGCTCTTGTTATGATTAATAAATAATGGATGCTATAAAAGCTATCTTCAACTGAAGAAGCAGAATTAAGAATGGAGGTTGCAGAAGTCAGAAGAAAAACCCTCCAAAGAGCCCCAGGGGGTATTAATTACAGTAAGATATACTTCAATTTAATAAATGGAAGTCCATTTTAAAACTAAAGATCTCAAACAATGAAACACACTGTCTTGAGGTAGCAAGTTCCCCTTTATTGAAAGTATTTAATTAGCAGCCTAGATGGCTACTTGTTAGAGATGTAGCTAGGCTATTTTTTTTAATTCAATTATCTTTTTATTTTCAGTTTAACTTTTTCTTTCTCCCTGCAAGCCCTCCCCCACCCATTGAGACACCAAGAAATAGGATATCCATTATACAGATGAAGTCACGCAAAACATATTTCTGCATTAGCCATGTTCCCCCGATTCCCCACCCTCCAAAACACAAGAAAAACAAAGAGATAAAATATCCTTCAATCTACACTCTTAAGTTCACCATTTCTCTGTCTGGATGTGAAGAGCATTTTTCCATCATGACTTTGAGTGTACTCAAACACTGGACTGGTAATTAAATGAAGGTCAAATTCTGAGTCAAAGGTCTCTTTCTAAGTCAAAGATTCTATGAACTGTGAAGCTGGCACATTGTAGGTGCTTAATATTTCTTGAATGAATGAAAGCTGAGAATCATAGAATGTCAGGGCTGGAAGAAAATTAAAAGTCTAAATTTTTTAACCCAACTACTATTAGCACTGGTCCATTCATAATACTTAGTCCATAATAATTAGTCCCATGCATAATACAATGGGACAGTATTTTTCAGGGCATTTTACTGATTCATCTGAGATTCCCCTAAGGAAAGGTATCATCACGATCTTTATTTTGTAAATGGGGAAGTCCTTGGTCTACTGATCACTGACTAAATCAACAGTAGTACAACCTAAGCACAAACAATAATAGGATTAGATTCTACAGATTAGCTCATTATTACTTCCAGCAACTCTGCTGTCTGCAGATTAAGAAGCAGTAGGTCAAAGAGGATATGGAAGGAATGAATAGAAGTGGATCTTTTGACAAGCCAGTTCATACAGATGCTGCTCTGGGCTACAAAGGTCTGCTGAAATGGGAGAAGGGGAAAAAATCCATCTCTCTTTCTCATGTGCCAATTATTATTCTCTTCCAAAATTAAGGGAAGGATACAGATTTCAGCCCATAATTAAGAGCATCCTAACAATTAAAGCCATCTACTTTAAGAAGGAGTGAGTTCCTCATCATGGGAAGTATTCTAGTTGAGCCTTGTTAAGTGGAATTGTCCACATGATTTACATAAGGAATGTTTATTGAATTGAACTAAATGAATCATACTGATTCTAATTGCTTCAAAGATGAGCATCATGGATTCCCAAACCTTTATCTCTGGTGCCAATTTGACACTCAAGCTCCAGTCTTATTTCAACTGCCTTGTGAACATTTCTAGCTGCTTGCCCAAACTGGAACCTAAAAATGACCAATTCAAAAATGAATTCATCCTCTTTTAATGTTATAGTGGGAAGTATAATGGAACTTGGGAGTTAGGAGAGCTGCATTTGAATTCAGCCTAGATACTCCATGGCCATATGACTCTAGATCAGTCACTTGGCCTGTCATTATTGCTTTCCTTGTCTAAAAAAGAAAGGGAATAAAAAGAATTGCAATTATCTACATTACAATATTTGTTTTTTGAGAAGTATGATATAAATGTGCTTTGTGTTTATTATTGTTGGAATGTTGGGATGAAGGTTCATATTTCATAGCAGGGGTTTAACTAGACAGTTTCCCTGAAGGTTCAATGAAAATCAAAAGCTCTATCTGCTATGAATCTGCATCATATTCCAGACCTGGTGCCTGGTGTTGCGGAAAAAGATGAGAAATGGCCCAGCTGGGGACTTCAAGAGGCTTGAAGTCTAATAGGAGAATGTAGCAATAAATATAACATGATTGGATATAAGCTCCATGAAAAGATGAGGTTGCATCTTTTATCAAAACTTTTTCAGTACTGTCAGCTGTTGAACACACTGTTCTACACATAGAAGGTGTTAAATAAATGTCTTCGTCATTGATAAATCAGATCGTAGACTTTAGACCTGAAAGGGGACTCATAGTTTTCTTCTTGCCCACCTCAAATCCTACCCTCTACCCTATCACACCCAGGTCTTCTTTGTCATTTCCAGTTCTTGTAATATTACCTTATTCTGATTGAGCTGAATGAACTGAAAGAAGAGATGATCTGGCTGTGACAGCTTTTCAATTTGTGGTATGGGAGAAATATTTTCAAAATTCCTATGAATTAGATTTCACTGAACATTATAAGCTTTCTAAATCACATATTCAAATAAGATCTAACCTACCTGGGTTTCAGTTTCTTCCTATGTAAAATGAAACAGCTAGACCAGATGATCTCTTTCAACTCTAAATCTTAAGAGATATAATCAAAGAACTAAACAATTTTTACTTTCTGACACAAGTATTTTTCTTAGATATTAATAAAGGACAGAAACAGACTTACTCAAGTGTCTGAGACTATATTGCCCTCTTGTATTCACAAAGCACAATATCTTGTACTTCAGTTTGCTTTTAAACTATTTTTCAAAGCCAGGTGTTCAAGGACAAAAAACAGATCAAGAAACTGACACCTAGAGAAGAGAATGGAAGTGACTTCTCCAAGGTCATCTGAAATGTTTGTAGCATGGCCAGGCTTATTTTTCTGGTTGAAAGGAGAGATAACAAGTGATAGGGCTTCTCACTGAGATTGTTCTTCATAAGTACAGCTTAGAGTTTCTCGTCATACTCTTCCCAGGTGCACATGGGGAATTCCTGGCTGTTCCAAAAACAAAAATTTCCAAAAGAAGACTTGGGAGGTGAGAGATATTTGCACAGATCCTTCCAAAATGTTGCTAATCAATCAATCAGCATTTATTAAGTGCTTGTCATGGGCTAGGTCCTGAGACAGACAGTCCCTGATCTCCAGGAGCAACATTTTCTCCCCCGATTCCATCTCAGGTCTTTTTGTTACCCTCTGAGTTTCATCATTAAATGCTCTCAGAAGGATCTAAGTTAGTTGGATTGGATGCCAAACTGCCACTAGCTCACTTTTCCCTGCACTGCTTCTCCTGTAGGAGGGCTGGCTCCCAAACATGGTCCTTCTCGCTTCAAGAACTGCTTCTTCCTCAAAGAGCTAGGGAATTATTGGCAAATATAAATCAATCGCAAGTATTTGACAAGCTCTGAATATGGGCCCGGGCATGACCAAGATGTTATAGTAGGAGGAGAAGGAACATTAGGAGGAAGAGGAGGAGAAGGAGGAGAAGGAATGGTGGTAGTGGTAGCAGTGATAGTGGTAGTGACAGTAGTAGTAAAAGTAATATTAGTAAGTAGCAGTGGTAGTAGTAGTGGTGGTGGAGGTAGTAGTGATGGTGGTAATGCTGGTAGTAGTAGTAATAGTAGTGATAGTAGCAGTAGCAACAACAGCAGCAATAGTAACTGCTAACATTTATATAACTTATGCTAAGTACTTCACAATTATAATTATCTTACTATATCCTCACGACAACCCTAGAAGGCAGGCATTATTATGATTCCCATTTTACAGCTGAGGACACTAAGGCATCTGAAGTCATATTTGAACTCAGGTCTTCCTGACTCCAGGCCTACAGCCCTATCCACTGTACCACCTCACTGCTCAGTTCTATTCGGCAGACACATATGAGACACAGGAGTCAGTGTGGCACAGGAGATAAAGCTTGGGCTCATATTCTGTCTCGGACACTTTGTGGCCGTGTGACTCTGGGCAAGTCATTTCATCTCTATAGGCCATTACAAGACTTGTTCACTAAGGCACAGATGAGAGCTGATTTGCTTTGGTTGAGGAAGTTCTCACTTATAGATGTTTCTTACAGAGATAATATCACAACTCCTTTGAACATTTGATTGTGTGCTCAATATAAGTAGTACAAACATGTGTGTATATTTGTGTGTGTGTGTGGAGTCTCTATTCATGAGGAGCTTTTAATTAAAAAAACAAAACAAAAACACATAGGTCTAGGTTTGTTAGAAATTGCTTTGTAAACCATGAATTGCTAGAGGAAAGCAACCTATTACTGATGTTATCACGCCTTTCTTAAAATCCTCCTCAGGCACCTCACCGTGGCCTCAGGATCTCAAGGCTGAGCTCACTGGCTGAGCTCCAGCTCTGGTGGGTACTTTTTGTTGTTGCTGTTCAGTTCTTTCAGTCGTGTGTGTGACTCTTCATGACCCCATTTGGGGTTTTCTTGTTAAAGATCCTGGAGTGGTTCACCATTTCCTTCTACAGCTCATTTTACAGATAAGGAAACTGAGGCAAATAGGGTGAAGTGACAGCCAGCAAGTATCTGAGGCCAGATAAACTCAGAAGATGAGCCTACCTGACTCCAGGTCTGGCACTCTATCTACTGCACCACCTGGGTGCCCTACACTACCAGGTTTCAAAGATAGACAAAGCAACAATCCAAGTACTTGTCCTCTTAGGACCAGCCAGGTATCTCTGTACTTATGAATCAATTTGCCTTTGCTCTGCTGGGTGCATATTCTCTGTCTTCATCCCCTTAGAATGTCAATTTCTTGAAGACAAATCCTGTTGTCATTTTTTTGTTTTATTTTTCTATACCCAATACCTAGTATATAGTAAATGCTGTAACAAATGCTTCTTGAATTGGATCATGTTTTAGGGCCCTGGGAAGGAGATGCTCTGCATACTAACCCACTGGTCCAGAAGGATTAATGTTTGTCCTAAAGTAACTAAACTTCCATGCAAGATATAATTTATTCCCAAGGCTACATTTGGCCAGATGTCATCAAAACACTATGACTCCTCTGGAAAGTGATGCTCTAGACACAGCAGGCATTGTTAGTATATTGGGGGGAGAAAATAGGATTCCTGGATTTGGTCTTTGGCTTTCCAGAAAATGCCCAATTTATATTTAGCCTGTGTCCATTTCAAGTAGAATTAATAACACGTAGGAGACTAAATGACATTTCATTTAGAACTAGAATTTATATGAAATGACTAAGCCTTTATCTCCTTCCTCAGATTTCTTTTCAGTCCCCAAAGGAGAAAACAATAAATCACACTGGATAACAGCCCCAGTTATTTACATGTTTTGAACAACATTGTGATTTGCTGTTTAAGTTTTCTAGATATTACCTCTGATTCCAGATACATAACTTCACAGCTTGAACCAAAATCATAGAACAGGGATCCTGAGGACCTCACATGTTCCTCCAAGAGGAAAATTCAAAAGCATGAAGGACCACCAAAGAGAAGGGAAAGGGATCTGTAGGAAAGAGGCTTGGACCTGAAACACAGTTTAACCTCTTGGAACAAACTGTGTGCCCATGGCCAAGGCATAGCTCTAGGTCTCAATTTTTTTATCTGTTAAATGAGGGGGTTGGATTAGATCATTGGTAAAGTTCTGTCCAGTTCTAATGTTCTACAAATCCTTGGGATAGACATGGACTCTCTCAAGTACCTCTACTTGCTCAAATCTTTGACCTCTTTGGAAATCTCCCAAAAGATGAACCAAAGAAAGGGCTGGCAATTTTCCCAATGGAAATGCCAAGTCAATGTTTTTAATTTCCTAATAAGGAAAAGGGAAGACATTGTAGTTGTCCTGGAAGCCATACTGAATGAAGTATATGACTTTTTCTACTTTAAAAATTTCCCTTGAGGGGATGCCCGTCAATTGGGGAATGGCTGAACAAGCTATGGTATATGAACGTAATAGAATACTATTGTGCTATAAGAAATGGGAAGGAGATGAACTTCATAATTACTTGGAGAGGCTTATACAAATTGATGCTGAGCGAGAAGAGCAGAACAAGGCAAAATCTGTACACAATCACAGACACATCATACATATGCTGAACAACCTTGATAAACTGGACTATCCTCAACAATGCACAGCTAAAGACAACTCTACAAGCCTCAGGATAGAAGGAGATATCTAAACTCAGAGAAAGATATAGAAAGACTATAGTTTAAATGGAGACTGAAGCAAAACACACTATCGTTCTCTTTCATGTCTGGTTTTTTTTTTTCCCCAGTGATCACTCATTGATTACAGCCCTTCTATATAACCAAACTATTGTACAATGTGAAAGTATTTGCAGATCCTATACATGATTGCATGCCACCATGGGGTGGGGGGGAAGGGAGGGGAGAAAATCTGAAACTCAAGTGAATGTAGGACTGAATCTTGTAAATTAAAAGTAAATAAACAAGTCACTAAAAAAAAAAATTTCCCTTGAAAATTCAAATATCCCAGAAAGGGCATCAGCATTTACCTCAGCTGATCTATTGGTTCAATCAACTGATGCTTGGGCAAGGTTTAGAATCCCACTATTTTAAAACTGAAGACAACCTGAGAAGTCACATTTTCTTTCCCAAAAATACATTTTCAGATGGCCTAAGCTCTACATCACACATAGGGTTACAAATTTAGAACGGAAGGACCTCAGAGGTAACCAGGACCAACATACTAATTTTATAGGGCACAGAGAGGATTCAGTGACTTGCCCCAAATCACAGCTAATGTCCGAGGCAGGATTTGAATCCAGGTCTCTCTGACTCCACGTCCACTATACTATTGGTTTTAAACACACACAAATAGAAACAGGCACTAAAAAGGACATCATGATCTCTTTTGGGCACATTTTCATTTAGAAAACCACAAATCACCACTGTATCTGTCTTATTGCATTTCTGTTTATTTTGCTAAAGATTTCCCCATTACATTTTAATCTGGGTTGGATCCATCAACTCAGGAATGCTATAGGTTATGGTCTGACATCTCATGACTGTCAGCTCCTTACTAATTGTAACTCTGGACAAGTGCCTCAATTTCCTCATACGTAAAATGACTGGTAGGACACAATGAACTAAATTTTGCTGATACTTTATAATAAACTATCCAGTACATAAATGTCCTGCTTAACATCCTAGATGACTGCATAGCCAGCCTCTGCTGGAATATTTCCAGAGACAGGGAGCTCATTATCTGATGAGTTCGTCCAGGACATTTTTAGATTGCTTCAATTGTGAGAAGCTTTTATATTTCCCTAAGCAGAAACTTCCTGCCCTGTAATTTCCTCTTTTGGTCCTGACTGTACCCTCTGGGACCAAGTAAAATAACACTAATCCTTCTTCCAAATGACAGCTTTTTGTGTATCTGGGGACAAGGAGCACTGATTCAATCAACTGGTCCTTTCCTTCCTTCCTAGTTTCCCCAAGCCTTTTCTTCTCCGTGCTGAATATCCCCAGTTCCTACAGATAATCCTCAGGTGGGATTAAATCCCTCCAGTCCCCTCATCACATCTATTGTTGTTGTTCATTCTTTTCATATCTGACTCTCCATGACTTCATTTGGGGTTTGGGGTGGTTTGCCATTTCCTTCTCCAGCTCATTTTACAGATGAAGAAACTGAGGGAAAAATCTAAAATAACTTGCCCAGGGTCACAGAACTAGTATATGTCTGAGGCTGGATTTGAACTCAGGTGTTCCTGACTCCAGACCCAACACTCTAGCCATCACACTAAGAACCCTAAACTGGATGTACTTCACATTTTATTGACAACTTTCCTAAAATGGGGTGTCCCCAATAAAACACAATAGTCTAGATGTGCCTGAATAGTACATAATGTTCACACCCCATGTTACAGTCTAAGAGGGTGATTAAGTAATTTACTAAGAGTCACTCAGACAATAGGTACCAGGTAAGACTTGAACTGAGATCTTCCCTGTGAGGCCAGTCCTTGCCCTCTCACCACAGTGCCTCTCACACCTCAGTTCATGAACAAGCATTTCTTAAGCCAGGCACTACGCTCAACACTGGGAATAAAAGTATATACACAAGCCGAGATGCTTCTCATGCATATATTATCCAACTTAATCCTCACAACAATCCCAGGAGAACCAACAGATATTTTTATCTCCAATTTACAGGTGAGAAAAACAAGGCTCAAGAAAATTAACAAGTTGCCCGAGGCCCCACGGGTAGGTGTCAGATGTGGGCTGTGAGCTCAGGGCTTCCTGATCCTAAGAATATACTGCTTCTCTGTGGTTACATCTCCCACCTGCATGGGATGGCTGTCTCCTTCAGAGCACCCCTAGGATGATGGACATTGACTTCATAAATCTATTGAATGGTATTTTCAATGGTCTTTCTTTATATCCTCAGGGTTCAGCACAGTGCCTGTGTACAGCAGTCACTTACTAAATGCTAGCTGAGAGAATGAACTGAATTCACATAAATTCAATAAACCTCTATTAAACACCTACTACAAGCAAACCCTGCCTCGGTAAAGGGAATTCCCTCACTCAGTATTTCCCTGTACCAATGAAATTATAGTCCCTATCCCTATGCTATGTGCAAGGAAGGCAATGAGATGTTCAATTTTCTCTGAGGTGAAAGATTTGCCTTTTGAAAGCTGCCAAAAGAGCAGGTCTGATGAATAACATAACCGGGGAATTTTATTTTGGGTGTGGCTATAAAATGTCAAGACGTATTTTCTGGTGTGGCTGTTAACTGAGCTCAGATGATCACTTCCCAAAAGACATTTTAAAATAGTTTTGATGAAGAGAAACATGATGAGAATAAATGTAGCTTCCTATGTGTCCCCCTCGCCAAAGGAACTATTATGGAGGTGCTCAAAACTATCCAAAAGGGTAAATCAGAATCTCTGTTATAGCATTGGCCTTATCACTTAATAACAACATCTCAGATTGCTTTTCTATTAGTACCAAATTCCTCAAGGAACCTTAATAAGTGAGACAGGTCAGCTGAGAGTATATTTTTGGTCAAGAGGTTTGGGTCTTCTGAAATCCTCGATCACACCTCATTGGTGTTCACTGAGGTCAGCTCCATCTGGGATCCGTCCTGCTCATTCTAAATAGAACATACCTATGAGGCCTAAAAAGTGGTACTTGTCTGCTATCTGACCATAACTACTTCTCAGTCCTGCCTTACATGTTAATCATTTAGTTCAGGCTATGCTGTCTGGAAAATCTCTTTCTAGTTCTCCCATTCCATATTCTAAGATTGTTTCCAGCTCTTTCTTAGGTTCTCAGATCTGCTTCTGCACTAATATTCCATGTTCTATGTTCTAACATTCTGGGTTCAAAGGTCCTTCCCAGCTAAGGAATGCTAGGTTTTAAGATCCTTCCAGCTCCGACTTTCTTTGATAGGATGCTCTCCTTTGCTCTGCCTCCATCGTTCTCAGAGCTGATCTGGCTCTGACATTTTTTGTTTTTCTTATTCTCAGGTCTCTTATAGCTCTATGCTTCAGTAATTCTCTGACTGCATTACTGTAGCTAAAAGCATGGAACAAGCCCCTTTCTTCATGAATCTCACCCACTGATCTGGCTTCTAAGTGGGAGGGCCTACCCTGATTTTTTTACATTCATTTTACCACTGAAAACCTACAGAGGTCCAGCTACTCCCACCATATTTCATGGAAGAGTTGGGTTTCGAACTCTCGGCCCCTCATCCCTAGGATGGCTGTTCTCTATCAGCCCAAGTAGCTCAGAATTTCCTCCCTGTGGGGAAGCAGAGGAGCAGCTGTGGCAGGCTCGTTTTGGCAGGATCTATCTGCTGGGCCTCTATCGAGGTCATCCTTTTGCTTGATGTTTCACAGCTGTGCTTATGGCTGGAAATAGGTCTTTTCAAAAGAAAAAAAAATTATTTTCTTTTTACCGACATCCAAAAGGAAGCATTTGCCTCATCTCTACACCCCACCCCCCAAATGCTAAATTAGGTGACAATTTAAAAATTTTGTGCAAGAATGATATTCCTTCAAGACAACCAAAATCTGAAAGATGTTGATGATGCATTCTAAAAGAAATACACATGGGTAGTTACATGGCTACTGATTTACAATGATTGGCAATGCCTCCAAACAGACTCTACAAAACCATTTATTTGACTATATGCTCCCAAACAGAAACTTAGCTTTGTTTATTTAGAATTAGTTAAGTAAGGTTAATTGCCAAGCCTTCCAAATACATGAAGCTTCTGCTCCCTGAGTCCCCCCAGCAGGGTGTGAGGACTTCCCATTTCAACTCCCCTACTGCCCTGACATGACACCAGTCCCTAAGTTGGTCACCCTTCCCCCCATCTGCTTTTCCATCTTGAAATCCCAGGCTTTAGTAGTATCCTACCAAGAAGGTCCACCAAAAAGCTATGGGAAGATGAAAGAATCATAGAATGTTAGAGCGAGAAGGGACCTGTGGCAATATGTGAAGTGCAAGATCATAAGATTTCAAGTGCGAAAAGGGAAAAGAAATCGTCTGAAAAATCCTCCTCATTTTACAGAGGAGGCACCTGAAGCAGACCAACACATTTAGCAAATAACAGTCAGAATTTGAACTCAGGGCTTCTCTCTCTATAACAATCCCTTATCATCTAAAAATTTACTAAGATCCTCTCACTTTACTATTTCATAAAAGGAGTTAGTTTATTGTTAAAAAACAAACCAACCCACACACAATTCCACCCTTGACTATTACCTCCCTGTATTCCTCTCCTCTGCTTCTCACTACAAAGATTCTCAAAACTTCCTCCATTTGTCTCGCTAACCATCATCCCTTAACATCTTGCATTGTGACTTGTATGATGGCCATTCTAACAAAACTTAGTACCAAACAGCTCTTCTTTGCCAAATCTGATGTCTTAGCTCCTTCTTTATCCTCCCCTTGACCTTCAGAGTTTTCAACACCACTGATGACTCCTTTCCCTAAAACTGCCCCCTCATGATTTTCTGCATATTCTTGTCTCAGCTTTTTCCCTATCTCACAAGCTGCTTCCTCTCAGAATCCTTTTGCTGTCTCCATTTCCTCTCCTTCCTTCCAAAATGTGGCTATGCCCCAAGGCTCAGCTCTCTGTTCTTTCTTCAGTTTCCCTTGGCAATCCACAGGGTTCATTCACATAACTTCAACTATTTAGACCAGCAAAACATGCCTTCTTGTGGTTCCTCATACATGGCACTTCATTTCCCACCTCGTGTCTTTGCGTTGGCCAATTTCCATACCTGGAATGTATTTCCTGCTTGCCTCTATCTTGGAAGAAGCCTTCCTGATAGTGCAAAGGTCAAATCTGTTCAATGTCTTAATTAGAATGATCCTGACTTATACATGACATGAGTCCAAAACCAAGTACTCAAGAGAAATGCTGAATTGGAGATAAAACTCTATAATCCAGAAGAGGAGAGAAAATAAACTCACATCTAAAGTCTTACAAAACAACCTCTTACCACAGGTGGGCACATCTTCCTCAGCTGATGAGGTCTGTTCATCTGTAGACGGCTTTTTCTTTCCTAGACCAATGATCTTGGTAATCTTCTTCCCAGTGACTTTTGTCACTGTTCCCTTGGTTTCCGACTTTGAACTTTTTTTCCTCTTAACTATTAAAAAAAGGGGGGAAATCCGTAAGTGTGTTGTAATAACAGCCAACTGGGGAAAAAAAATCAAAGCAACTGGATCTTACATCTAGAGACAGAAGAGACCATGAAGAAGGTTATTATTCTTGGCTTCACAAGGTACATGGACAGATTCTAGGAGAACCTTAGTTGTAAAAACAATTACATCTCTATTTCACTAATCTCTAACTCAAATTTAGCATTTCCTTTGAGTAAGAGTTAAAAAAACAAAACCCACAGTCCAGCTTTCCCTAATGGCCATGACCCTAAAGGGTAAGTCCTTCTGTCTTAGAGGCCATTCTAGTGAACCCCATCATTTTACAAATGAGGACAATGGGGTTCAGAGAGGTTAAAATACTTCCTCATGGTCACACATCTAGTGTCAGAGAAAGGATCTCTGAGTCCAGAACCATCGCCATCACCATCAACCCTTTGAGCCATGCTCCCTTGCCTGTAAAACATATCAGACTTATCATGTAAAGGCAGACAGAGCAAACCCAATCTTAAAATGATTATAATGGTATTAACAGCTAACATTTGCACTGTGTTTTATAATTTACAAAGTTCTTTACACACATTATGTGATTCAATTATCATGGCAACTCTGGAAAGGAGGTGGGGCAAATACTCTGCCCATTTTACAGATGAGAAACAGCATAATTACTTGTACTTGTTTGCATGGCTGACCTCCAAATTCAGCCCTCTTTCCGTGACACTACAGAGTGTGCAAAACATTGAAATGGGCTTCTGAGGGAGAGGAGACACCTCTCAAAAGATTCAAGAAAGGATCAATTAGGTTGTCTCTTCCATCTCTAGATCTTTGGTCCAGCTGTTTGGACAGTTTGCACATTATCTCCCCCGACTAGAAGGTGTACTCCTTGAGATCAGGCGTCATGTTTTCACCTTTCTTTGTATCCCTAGTGCTTAGCCCAGTGCCTGATACATAGTCAGCACTTTGTCAAGGCTAATCAACTGAAAAGTGATTTACCCAAGATCACAAAGTTATTAAGTGAAAGAAAGTGTATTTGAATCCAATTCCTTGGACTATAAGCCAAGGTTCTTTCTCCCATACACTAGGTTACTTCTTTTAAATCTCTTGACCCTATGTTGATACCAGTGGATCATGTGAAGCCAATTATCTCTGGCTCTTCCTATAGGATTCATCCACCTACTTTTTCTGCCACAATATGTGTCTGAAAATATCCTTTCTGCAATTTCTCCTGAACAGTTCTTTCTTAGTAATATGTGGCAGCCAACCCACACCTGCCATATGCCTCTCCATTGTCCTCTGGGTGACCCTCAGCTTTTAATCCTACAGAGGCCATGGTATTCCATGACTCACAGTCACAGAGCACCAGCAGAAGAATTCCGATGTTAAAAAGATGAGTCTTTGTTTCAGGAAGAAGCTAGAAGTTATTATAAGCACTACACAATTTCCCAAAGGCAAGCCCACCCCCTTCTCTCCTCTTCATTTCTGGCCCTAGTTCATTATCATTCTCAGATCCTATAAATTTTTATTCCAGATTCTAAGATATTACACAACATTGTATCTCCTCTCATCCGGCCTCTCTTGGTATCGCCTGTATTTTTCTTTTCTCTCTCCATGTTTGAGAGTCTCCCTTCTATACCCCATCATTTTCAATAACTGTGGCAAGAAGAATCAGACCAGGTGACAGCTAGGCAATGCAATCGGGAGAGCACCAGCCCTGGAGTCGGGAGGACCTGAGTTCAAATGTGGCCTCAGATATTACTAGCTGGGTGACCCTGGGCAAGTCACTTAATCCCAAATGTCTCGGGGAAAAAAGAGAGAGAAAGAGTGAGACAAGCTAGAAGCCTACCAAGTCAATCTTCAAGCTGCCTTATGTGTCTGTCTGTCTGTCTGTCTCTCCTTGTTATCTCTGTCTCCCTGCTCTCAGTTTCCACTACCCTATGTCCTCTCCACAAAGAAATCGAAGTGCTTTGCTCCTGACTGGTTGTTGTTCTTTTGTTGGCTTCTTGTACAAAGCAGAGAAGGCTGACCACATTTCAAAATAAGCAAGTCCTACGCTGCTTTCTCAAAAAAAAAACAAAAAACCTCAGATCAAAGACTTGCATGAGAATACTAAAAACACAAACCGTGGCAGCATACACAGCAAAACAAACAGAGGGTCCCTTTTCAAAAATAAAACACCTAAACATATTTACGATGCTTCATCTCAAGGCTCATCTCCATGGCAGTTATCATTTGACCTACTGCTCTGTGGGTAGGGTAACTATATTCTGCACGTTCAGCTGAACTAAGCTAGGACACACCAAAGGAACAGAACCCTTCCTAAACCGAGGTTTCATCTGAATGTCAAGAGGAATGACTTCATATCAGGCATGAGCTCAGCCTGAGGAACTCCTACAGCATTTAGGTCAAGGGAATTACAGGACTCAGAAAAACAGGAGGGAGAGAGAAACGGAGGGGGAGGAGGGACAGAAACAGAGAGAAAGACAGAGAGAGAGGCAGAGAGAGAGACAGAAAAGGGAGACACAGAGAGACAGAAAGACAAAGAGAGACAAAGACAGGCAGAGGCATAGAGAAAGAGAGACAGACAGAGAAACAGAGAGACAAAGAGAAAGACACAGAGAGACAGAGAGAAAAAGAGACAGAGACAATACCCTAACCTTTCCTTACAAATGATGTCATTCACCTAAATCTTCTTGCTCTTTCAAGATTATTACACTCTTTAGGCCTAAGAAATGATTCACAATGGAAAATTACTTCTAAAAAAAACTGCTCCCTAGAGATATGTCCATTGTCCTTTTCAGGGTGTCCCTTCTCCTAGGTCTCCTACCATGATGCCACACTTAGTGCCAGATGGTGATGCTAACAACAGAGAACCTGTTACCCTGGGTAAGGAGTACTCATCCCCAGAGGGTCAGCCACCAAGCGACTTTTTATTTTTATCCCCACCAATTCACGAAGAAGTAATAACTGAGGGACAAGGACTTGAATCTATGGAGGGAACCCAAGAAAGCTCAGATCTTATTCAGTCAGCAGGGGCTGGAAGAAAAATCACAACATATGTTCAATTTGGAAAGGTGACATAGAATAGTTAGGAATATTCAAATAAGAGAGGTGGTGTGGTTTAGTGCATAGAGACTTTGCCTGGAACTCAGGAAGAGTCTTGCCTTAGCCATATACTGGCTGTGGAACTCTGGGTAAGTCACCCCCTTCTCAGTGCCCAAAACTTGCCTGATTTTAAAGTTCCCAATAACAGTAAAATTATACATCCAGTTTACAAAAAAAAAGGATATTAGGAAATGTTATTTCTTAAAGAATTTAGCTTTATAAATTAATTTATGAGAAGTATTGTAGAGAGAGAGATGACCTCAAAGCCAGGAAGACCTGGGGTTTTTTGAGGTCCCAGTAATGCAATATATGACTATGTGATCCCAGGCATCTGTTTTGCTTCTACAAGATGGTTCCACATCTGCATTGTTAGAGGGAATCTTCTCACCAGGAGCTTCTTAAACTAATGAAATCATAGGTCTGGGGGAAAAAAAAATCCACAAAGCCACAGAATGTGGGAGCTAGAAAGGACTTGAGCAAGAAATTACCTAGAACGTTAGAGCTGGAAGGCACCATGGGAATCATGTAGCCAACCCACTCATTTTATAGATAAGGAAACATTCTTTTAAAAAAAAAGAGCAGAGAATTCTCAGTCTACTTGACCACCCATGAAAGAAAACCCAGTATATCCTCAACTGGTAGATATAAGCAACTAGGGCTGAGTGGGTTACTGAAAAGCATATACGGAAACAAAACACATTTTAAACTTTTATGCAATACACACATTTGGCATTTCTATACCCTGCATACAATCTAAGCAGGACTATGTGAACAAAATGAATGCATTCCTTTAAACCATAGGAATCATTTTATCAGGGTGGGTGGGGAATGAGTTGGTATCACCCAAAGTATTCAGTGCTTTTGCCAATAGTTCCTTGCATAAACTATCATGTAATAGATCTGTGAAACTGTGGGTGTGGACACGTCCATTAGTTCTGCCCCTTAGGTCTCTACTCTGACAGACTCTTCTCTGCTTACATAGACAGTCATTTTAATGAGATGCACACCCAGGCTCGTTATTTTTGTATTACATTGATTTACTTTGCCAAAATTTAAGGAATGAGTCCATCACCCCTGAAAGAAAAAGGGGGGGAGGGAGAAAAGAAATTCTTCAGGGAAAGCAAGTCATTGTGGCTTTGGACAAATGTGTTCTGGAATGTTTCAAACCAGGAGGAGCAAGCCATTGGATTTCAGGGTGAGTTCTAGGAAGCAATGAAATAAGCCTGTGCTGTGGTTCTATTAACCTCACAACTTGACAAAGGAGAAATATGGGGTTCTCAGAGCTGGAAGGAGCCCAAAAGAACAAGGCCATATACAACACAAAATCATAGCACAGAATAGTGAAAAGTGACCTTGGAAAACATGTAGGCCAACCCTCTCCGTTAATAGATGGGGAAATTGTGGCCCAGAGAGGAAAGGGACTTACAGACCATAATAGAATTAAAATGAATTTGAGAGGGTTACCTCCCATCCAATGTGGAATCTCTTCAATAGCCATGTTGGCAAACAGCCACATCCAGACTCTGTGCGTGTCCACACAAAAATCGAACAATGAAGGATTTAGCAGTCACCTAGTCGACCCACACTGTTTTATAGATTAGGAAACTGAGACCTACAGATATTGAATGACCTGACCAAGAAGAAAAAAAGGCCAAACCAGGATTCAAACCACTGTCCTATGTCTCCAAATCCAGCGTTATTTACACTATACCACCCTGACCACAGAATGAGTAACCCAGACCTTTTGTATCTTCTCAGTTGTCTCTTGACTACTCCCCTACAGGCCCCTTCTTAGATTCTTGAGCTCTTCCTTGAACCTCCATTTTGGACACAGGGCCCAGACCCTTCCTCCACTGTTTTCCAGGCCTCTTCTCTATGTGTTTTCTTCCTTTATTAGAATGTAAATTCCCGGAAAGCAAGAACTATCTTTCTTTTTGCTTACATTTGAATCCCCAGTGCCCAGCATATAAGTACTTAATAAATACCAGTCATTGACTGATCCAAATCTAGTTCTCTTTATACTACATGTTTATACTACATTGAAAAAACCAAGCCTCTGAAGCGAACATCTAAGAAACATTTCTCGCCCCAAATAATAAACAAGACACATTTCTATAGCATCTTAAAGTTCACATAGTGCCTTCCCCACAAAAGTTTTCTGAGACAGGTAGAGTAATTATTATTATTTCTTTTTACCGATAAGAAAACCAAGGGACTCAAGAACTGAACTGACTTGCTCAGGAATATACACCGAGCAAGTTTAAAGCAGCATTCAAACACAGACCTTGTCTGACTGCAAGACCAGCCCTATTTCCACTGACTTTTAAAAAAATGGAAATGACCCCTGGGTTTTTAATGTGCTTTGGTTTAAATCGTTGTATAAAGTGGGGTGTTGGCCAAAAATAAATGAGTTGTTTTTAATTGATCAAGCTATCTGGAGGTAGTGCTCGCTTTCAAATACCGAAACTTGAAGGAGTAAGACACAGAGAGAAACCAAACACTCCACAGACTGAAAGTAGAAACTCCCATTTTTAAACCCTAAATGGAGACTGTAGGCTATTTCCTAGCAGAGCCAAACTTAAAGATAGCTTTCCTGTTTTTAATCATACATGACATGCCCTGAGGAAGACAGAGATAACACTTTTCCCTGAATAACTTCCTAGGGAGAAAACTATCATTTATGCCCTGGCGGGGTGGGGGGAAACCACTTGTGATCAAAACAGAGGTCATGCCCTTGACCAGTGCACTCTGCACCATAAAATGGCCAGACTCCACATACTTCTTCAGAATGAAGAAGATTTCCATTTGGTTCATCCTGACTTCAGCTGCATTCCATTCCATCCAATTCTATGAAATACATTTTTTATTAAGCACCTACTATGTGTGGAGCATTATATTTGTTGCTTAAGAATGCAACATTGGAAAAGACAATCTTCAGCTTCAAGAAGTAATATATCCCAACTAGGAGAGTGTGGTGGGGAGGACAGAGTGAACATGAGGAATAAATATGATGTAAGGCAGAAAACAAGAAGAGGCAAAAGGGAGGTGAGTCAGGAATGAGGCTTTGGGCCTCCCTTTGGTTCTACTGTCTGTGGTAAATACCGCTTTCTCCAAGAAGTCCTCCTGGCCGTCAAGCCAGCATAACCTTCCCTCCATACATTGTAAGACACCTGTCATGTTTTATTCTCCATTGCATTTCAATTATGTCATGCTAGAACGTGAAGACTATAAGGGTAAGGCTGGCATCTCTCTCAGGATCAAGCCGTGTGCTGTGTACATGGTAGGAGCTTAATAAATGTTGGCTGAGATGAACTGATGGCTATCTCAGTTGACTGGAATATGCACCAATAAGACAAAGGCCCCCAAAGTCATATCCTGGTGCCTGTCGCACGAGACACCCTTTCTCTAGACATGGGAGTAAACTGTAACCAAGACAAGACAAAGCTGGATCTAAAATCCAGTTTTATCATAATGCGCTCTCCCTCGTCCTCTGTACAACTTGCTACAATGAAGGCAGGAGGAGCCCAGGAGATTCCAACAAAACAGATGCCCCCACAAACCCCTCTTTCCAGAACTCTCGGCCTCTCCTCCTACAGCACAGTCTCACTGATGATACACTAGTGGTGTTTCTTCTGTAACTCCCTCAAATATTCTGGATAGCTGTGGCCAGTGGTGGAAACAATAATGCTCCCACAGTCAACCTCCAAGGCATTCCAGCTGTTCACCACAGCGTAGGTGGGTCTCCTGGGAATCTCAAACCAGCTCAGTGATGTCCTACCCATGTCATCTCAGAACCAATGAATCCTGTTTCCATATGGAACTAATACAGTATAGATACTGTCCTCTTGTGGCTTATGTAGCATCACATAAAGAAAAACTGCTCCATAATCAGAGATCATACCTCAGTCAGCCAACAAGTCAACAAGCATTTATCAAGTATTTATGATGTTCCAAGCATTGTGCTAAGCACTGGAGATACAAAGAAAGGCAAAAACGCAATCCTTATTTTCAAGGAAATCTCATTTTAACAAAGGAGACAAAATGTATTCCTGGTCTAGCCCATGATACCCCTGACTTTATCCCAGTGACTTTCTTGAGATAACAGGATACTTCAACTTCTATGGTCTTTTCTTCTGATTGGTGAGTTCATCCAGAAACCCCCATTTGAGAAGGTCCCCAAACCAGACCAGCTCACTTCAAACATGGCATAGTCCATGACTCCCCTGCCCGTTTCTCAAACTTGTGCCCCACCCGCTTCAACTCCTTGCTGTCTTCTCCCATTAGAATGAAAACTCTTCGATGGCAGGGACTGTCACTTTTCCTCATATATATATATATCCCAATCACTTAACACAGTGTCTGGCATATACTGAGGGCATGATAAAGGTTTATCTGTCTATGCATCTATTTGTGGTCATACAAGATATATACAGAGTATGCTGGGTTCCACTAATGATAAGAAGGATAAGGAAAGAAGGTAGGCATGATCATTTAATTTGTCTGAATAACATTAGAAAAAAATGCTTTGCAATACTTTTCTCATAATTTTATGAGATACACACTTGTTTGTGTGTGTGTGTGTGTGTGTGTGTGGATAAATTAATTCTTTCATCACTATGTTGGAAGTATCACAAACTAACAGAACTAGGTAATCCTACCAAAGATGCATC
The DNA here is from genome assembly GCA_028646515.1 of Pseudochirops corinnae. Taxonomy (NCBI): domain Eukaryota; kingdom Metazoa; phylum Chordata; class Mammalia; order Diprotodontia; family Pseudocheiridae; genus Pseudochirops; species Pseudochirops corinnae. Next base: position 138,971,062 of record CM053592.1, read on the forward strand.
TCTGCTTGACTGGTCACAGGATGGGAAACCAATGGAAAGGTCCTGACACCATAAAACTCCTGGAAGATCTTCAACCTCATGTAGTCCAAACCTCTCATCTTACTGATTGGAACTAAGTTTCATTGAGATGAGATGACTTACCCAAGAAGGTAGTAAACAATATTCAGAATTTGAACCCAGGGCTTAGAACCCTAGACTTATTGCTTTTTCCATTACACTACGTTGTCTTTTACTGTGTTTTACTTAAGAACCATTCTTGGGGTTAAAAATAAAATAAAATAAAACTCAGACATTGGGAAAGTGACAACTAATCATAGCTAGGCTTGAAATCTTCCAAAAAGGGTTTCCCTCACTCCACTGAATGGTGGGATAGTGATAGTCCATCACTAAAGCTGCTGATCAAATTGGTCTTTAGACATTTCATATAATCAGACTTTTTACCATATTTGAACAATAATAGAGGTCCATCCTCAAGACTCACCTTGTTCCTTTCCGTTACACATGGTAATTCCATTTTCTGCACCACCCTCCCCATCTGAGCTCGGCCTCTCTGAGGACAGTTTCTGCATGGACAAAAGGATGAGATCATTTCTGTGGTGTCATATTGGCTCTGCAGTGGGTCAAGCATCAATTAAAAATCCTCTGAAATGTGAAATACTTTACCCAGAAGGTAATCACAAGATAACTAAGAGCACAGAGACAGAGTCTAGATGCTTATGTCACTGCAAAAGCATTGGAACCCAAACAGAAGCACCGCCACCCTACAGTTATTCTAACAGATATTACAGTGTCTTCTTCGCGCTGATAAACACTTTCCTAGGTTTGGTCTTCATATGTTCTGCAAAAGTCACCTGCACTCCAAAAATGCTTCCCTTCAAAATCTACACTGCCCTTGATAACATTCATTAGCACCTCCAAATGCTAACTATGTCACTTTCCATAGAGACAAATGCTTTCTGGAAGCAAAAGTACTAACAGTTCTACTTACAAATATAAATAAGTTCCTGTTGGAATCAATTGAGTAAGAGACTTCATCTCTTTAGCTTCAATTTCTCCATCTGTCAAATGAGTATGATAGTAATAATAATTCACAATTACAAGACATTTTAAGCTGGTTTTCTTTTTAATGTCAGTTGGAAGTCTCAAAATATGAGTGTTTCCTCACAACAAATCTATAGGGATATAAAATACCAATATTATTATCACTAGAAATTCTCTCAAGTGGCAGCATTGCCTGGAAGGGTACCATGTATCTTCAGGGAATCTAAGGACCACTTGATGTATAGGTTAGCAGAGGTAAGGCCCTGGAAAGTAAATATTCTGAGAGAAACCCTTGGGGGATGTTTTGTTCCTGTTTTTCACTTTTCTTGCTATCCTACCACAAGGTGCTGAATAAATGCTTGTTGATTTCACTTGTCTTTTACAACTGTATGTTTTCTACAAGTCAAGGGAGCAAAGAAAGCTCCTTAAGTTAACATCTGGCTTGTTTCAGCATTTCCTACTATTTCTATAGCCTTACCTTCCAATAAGTAAAGAGGGATAGAAAAAACACAAATAATTGCTTTTCTGAAAAGCATATTTACCAGTGCTTTGCATTTGCTGCTTCTGTTTGTTCTTCATTCTAGAGGAGGACCATGACATCAGGAAGATGATGCCATGACATGCAAGTGGTTTGGATTTAAGTGAGGGCTGTGCAAAGTCACCAGCCTCACTTTCTCCTCCACAGTCGTCTGGGTCCAGTGGCCCAATATGGATCAGGAGGACTGGAGATGGCCCTGGATGCAGAGAGGAACCTTGGCCTTTTCAAGCTAAGGGCTCTAACAGTAACAACTCACGTTTATATGGCACCTTACAATTTATATATTGCTTTCATATCCTTTATCTCATCTGAATCTCACAGCAACCCTAGAGATGGACAGGTTGAAGTATCATCCCCATGTCATGAGACAGGAAAAACTAAGATTCAGAAAAAAGCAAGTGACTTGTCCAAAGGTCCATGCATAACATCAAAGGTAGAAAAATAAAATCAGTATTGTTGAGAGAATCTAAGACCCTCGAGAGCAAGGACGGCTTTTATTTTTATCTCCGTATCCTCAAGGCCCAATAGAATGCCTTACAAACAGTAGATGATGAATCATTTTTGAAGAACTAGGCTTCAATTAACAAGATGAACCAGAATGACAACCTTAGTCTTGTGACTCCAAGCCCAGGGCTCATTATCCAACTGCCGGCTACCTCTGACGGACTAGGAAAGTTCCTTTATTCATGATCATATGCTTAGATACTTCAAAGGACTGGTCCTTACATAGGTCTTGTTAGAGATCATCTATCAGAACATACTATAAAGCCCTCTACATCTTCTCATTCTGTGAAATTTACAGAATTGGAAGAGATTTTGTAGATGAGGTTCAGAGAGAAAAAAGTGAAGTAGAGAGTTAAAGCTCCTCAGTCTTCAAGCCCTATATTGTTTCTACCACACCATGCTGTCCCTCACTGTGTCCACATCTGTGTGTGTGTTTTGCCGATTTTCATGGATCCTCCATATAGGATCATGCAATATTAAAAAAAAATAAACCTGAAAATTTGCAATGAAGAGATGATAGCACTTGTATTATAATGTATGACTGACTCTTGAAGAAGTAACAACAGTCATTGTCTTAGAAAAGGGAAGCATGACTGAAAAGGGTAAGACACTCTTCTTCCCTGGGCAAGGCTATCCCAATGAAATGTGGTTCCAGAGTTTATAAAGATTACACTGACTAGTTTTTCTTAGTCCAATAGGGGGATAAAGCAAGACTATAGGTTTTTATGTTCATTACAAGAAGAAACAGAGGTGGCTTAAATCAACTAATCTGAAGCCACATTCTTGGTCTTCACTTTCATGATGTTACCTTCTCTAGCTCTGTCTTGTGCACTGGGGAACTAGAGGAAGGCCCATCCGAATCTACCGTTCCACTGCAATTGTTGTAGACTTCTTTTATAACCTGAAAATAAAAAGATGTATTTCATGAATACAGTACAATTACTTAGTAACAATTATCATCCCATTATATTATATAATTTAAGTTTTAATTACATATGTTATATATTTTTATTATTATATGTTAGATGATGATGATGATAACTAGCATTTATGCAACATTCTACAAATATTATCTCCAAATCCAGTTATCTACTGTAACATGGAGAGAGTTTAGAGTTCACCTTGACCACCCTTTCTCATTTTACAGATTAGGAAACTGTGCCCAGAAAGAAGTCATTTCTTCAAAATCACACTGTCACCAGATAGCCAGGGCAAGGGCTTGAACTCAGGTCTTTGGACTCCCATGAGGAATGTTCTTTTCACTACTCTATAACATGCAACCTGAAACAGCATACTTTTTCAGACTACTGGTACAAAACACTCTGATCCTCACAATGAAGAATAAATAGACCAATATTTTACTGGCCATTAAAAATTTTATGAGTTTGTCTTCTCTCTTTCTGATTTTGGAACCATGTCTGAAATGCTGAGTAAAAGCCTGGCCCCTCCTGGTTAGAAGAGAAATGCAAGAGCCTGCGGGGGTAGTTTTGCAACATGATCTCCATGGACACGGCTACATTAATTTAGCTTGGACTGGACAGGAAATGGGATGGGATCCAAGGTCTGACAAGAGAACGGGACAACATGCCCAGCCATTCAGCTGCCCCAGCTGCTCTTCTACGAAGAAATAATGATGTGTTGACCACAATTCAGATGCTGAGCTATCGCTGTGCTCAGCAACCTCACTGCAATGATGCACGTTCTTGGTAGTTAACCATGAAGGAGTCAGAGTGCTACAATTAAAGCTGCCTCTTAAATCAATTGTCAGTTTAATTCAGCAAATATTTTAAGTGTCTACTCTCCCGGGCAATGAGGAAGCTGAGACGGAAATCTGCTCTGCCCTCCTGGCACATCTAAGAAGTTTACCACTGGGGCAACTAGGTGGTGCAGCGAATAAAGCACTGGCCCTGGAGTCAGGAGGACCTGAATTCAAATGTGACTTCAGACACTTAACACTTACTAGCTGTGTGACCTGGTAAGTCACTTAACCCCAATTGCAAAAAGCAAAATTAAAATTAAATTTTAAAAGTTTGCCATCTACTGAAGGGAAAGAAAGACGTACACAGATAACTCTGGATTATAGATTTTGAGGTGAAAGGCACAACAGAAGTTATCTAATATAATGTTTCCTTTTTAAAAATGAGGAAACTGAGGCCCAAAAGTTAATTGGCTTTGCCCAAGATGCCTCAGGGCTAGAATTTGGACCCATATGATTTGACTCCAAATACAGCACTAGTATGATACAAGATAACATGTGAACGGGAGACAGAAGAGAATCTCAGTCTCTAGGGGAACCTGAGCAGGGAAAGAAGACTTTCAGCTGGCACCATCTGGGAAGATTTCACAGATACCACAAGATCTGAGCTAGGCTTTGAAGGCCAGTTTTTCATTAAGGCTAGTAGCTTCTTGACTTATTCTTTATTATCTGTCTTGACTCCAGTAAAGAAATTTGACAGGCAAAGAAGAAGCCTTCTGGTCCAATTTCCTCTGCAGAGACCATCAATACATTTCACAAATACCAGAAAAAGACAAGCAGCTCTTTAAAAACTTCCAAAACTCTGTGCAAATGCTTTTATCTCAATATCCTAACTATCTCCCTGAAAGGGCATTTAACAGCCCAAAGGAATATTGCTGCTAATTTGGCTTCATACAAGTCTTATATTTCTTGTATTCACTTCAGCAGTTTCAGAACCCAAGATTTCTTCACTTGTAGGGGTTGATGAAATCCAATTCAAATGCTTTTGGATTTCCCAAATGTTTCTGAATTTCACAAATCCCATATTTTGCATACGGGGCTAAATGCCTCAAGATGCTTCCATTTGCATGCTCACAGCTCAAGATACTGTGATCCACTGAGTCCTTTGATAAGGATAAAAATCTTGTGGCCTCTGGATCCTCACTTAAGGTCTTAAGGCCACTGAAGAAGAAATTTCATCAAAACACAAAGAGAAATTACAACACAATGTCCAGAAAGACAACAGTATGAAACAGCACGCATGAAGCATTCATCCATGTCCAGAAGCTAAGTTATAGATCTTATTAACTCCCAAATCACCACACAGTGCGATAAGAATCTCTGCTCCCCCCATCTTGGCAATGTAAGGCTGAAAAAAAATAATTGGAGGGCTTTTTACAAACCAATTTTCACTTTCACTTAGAAGCCCAATGATAATCTAGTCTAATCCACCTCATCTTTACAGATGAAAAAATTAAGAGGAATTGAGTTGACTTGCCCAGGGTCCCACAAGTAGTAAGTAGCAGAGGTTAGATTTGAACCCATATTTGTGACTCTGATCTAGTGGTCATTCTACTACCCTACACTGGCCTGGATCAGCATTTCTGACTGCAATTTGTTGAGGAAGAAATACAATTATTTTCTAAAAATGAACTGGGTTTATGCATTGAAATGTCCCACGAAGTGGAATTTCCTATGAGAAAAATTAACCATAGTGGAAAAGCTCAGGAAAAAAAATAATTAAAAGTTGTACTAAGTTGTAAGAAGCCCAATCTCTTGCTCATCTGTTCCCATGCCACCCTTTCCCTCTCTTTTCCCTTGCTAGAAAAAATTCCTATTTTCTTTAAATGCATAAAGCACTTTGATACCTTTCAATGGATGCAATGATGATTATTTTCCAAACTAGAATATCAAGACACATGATCAGATCACTTTGGTATGTATGAATGAGGCAGAATACTTCAAATCAGTTATCTCAGAAGAAATTCCTCCATGAAATCTTGCATATAAGCAAAGTCCAACACAGATCTGAATGTCTGCATTCAGAGGGAGGAGGACAGCAGCCACAGAAGACAATTGCTCCAGACACCATTCGTTATCCTGGCTGGCCCTTCAACTACTCTCATGTTTAGGTCTGGTCTATTCTCCTTGTATGTATGTCTCATCTTTATTTCATAAACTTGACCAGATCTTATCTGCTTGGGTATTTCACCCCGAAGAACCAGATTCCAAAGATGCCTTCAAAAATCCTTAAAGGAAGAACTCATTTCTTACTCTGAGAGAATGGCACAGTACGTAACATAATAAACTTGGAGTCTGGAAGTCCTGGGTTTATATACTGTCTCTGACATCTGTTAACTACAGGATTTGGTTGTTGTTGTTCGGTCAATTTCATTCATGTCTGACCCTTCTCGACCCCTTTTGGGGTTTTCTTGGCAAAGATACTGGAGTGGCTTGCCATTTCCTTCTCCAGTTCATTTTATAGATAAGGAAACTGAGGCAAAAAGGGTGAAGTGACTTGACCAGGATCACACAGCTGGGAAGTATCTGAGACCAGATTTGAACTCAGGAAGACAAGTCTTACTGACTCCAGGCCCAACATTCTATCCACTGCTCCACCTAGCTGCCCCCTAGCAGGTAACTTAAGCTCAACAAGGCTCCTCACTTTTCTGTAGTCTCTATGTTTTAAGGTTGTTTTGAGGGTCAAGTGAGTTATTGTCTATAAAGTACAATGCAAAAAAATAGCTTATCAAAAGTTCTACATAAATGCAAGTTATAATTACAATTCTCCTCTATCCTCTACTAAAGCTAACATAATATGGGGCACATAGACATTAGATACTCAATACAATTATTTGTTGTTTTTTTTTACTTTTACTATATATAATACTCGCATAAATACATGTACGTGTATATATGTACACGTATGATTGTTTTGTTATTGCAAACACCACCTTACCAGCTTCTCCCCTGATCGACTAAGGAAGTTGGATTAAGTAATCCAAATCCTTTGCTGTGTTCTGGTTGGAGCGCTGGATAATTATAATCATGCTTCAGATATTCACTATGCTTTGCACTTTTCAAAGTATTTTTCAGTATCTCTTCTCCTTTGCTATTGCTTCAACATTTCTGTGATTTATTCAAGATGGATATTATTACCCCATTTAACAGATGAAGAAACTGAGGCAAGGAAAAGTCCAATGACTGTTAGAAAAATACAGAACTGCTAAACAGCAGGGCAAGGTTGAGAATCAATATGCCCTGGCTCCCTAACCTACTGTTCTTCACCTCAAGATGTTTTCTACAAATTCAATGCAGAAAACGTTCATGAAAGCACCTACTATGTGAAAAGTATCTATTGTGTGGTAGTTAAGAACCAAGGACACAAAGACAGGGTCCTTGCTTTCAAATAGCGTATAGTCTGCTATTTTTTTAAATTGTGATTTCATTGATATGGTGAACTTCCAGAGAGGAGTATAAATAACCAAATGCCACACACTTTATGAGACCTTGGACTGCAGGGTCAGCCATTGAGCTGTTGTCCACATCAAGCACCCAGTATATGCCCAATGTGAGGCTTAAACCTGAGCCTCCCAGACACAAAAACCAGCTCTCTGTCTATGATGACAGTTGCCTTTCTATTTTCTACATATATTTTTTACACTATTTTGAAAGTATTTTTCTACCTTTATTTTCCTCTCTATTTTTCGTTATTGTTGCTCAGTCATACCCAACTCTTCAAGGCCCCGTTTGGGGTTTTCTTGGCAAACAGACTGGAGTGCTTTGCCATTTTCTTCTTCAGCTCATTTTATGGATAAAGAAACTGAGGCAAACAGGGTTAAAACAGGCCAAATAATCTAGCTCCTACCTCACCTATAGAAATCCTTCCAAATACTCTCAAGTTGAAATTGAGCTCTCTTTTATCAAATCTCACTTTGCCTCCATCCTTGTCCTCGTCATATTCAATCTTGAATTCCACGTATTTGTATATATGTCACACTTCTAAATTAAGCTCCTTGAGGGCAGGCACTGGGAAGTTTTTAACCATAATATCTAGGAAAGAGTAGAGGCTTAATAAATGTTTGCTGATCTATTTCAATTCAAAAATAAACTTAGGAAAATAATTTGCTACTCTGATCCCCTAAGTATGTAGCACAACTGCAATGAGATTTGGATTTATTTGTTATTAGGACGTAAAAGTGGTAGTGATAATAGCAACAGGTAGTGGTAGTGGTAGCAGCAGAAGGAGCAACAGCAGTGGCAGTAGTAACACTAGTAGTAGTAGTAGCAGTAGTAGTAGTAGTAGTAGTAGCAGTGGCAGTAGTAGTAGCAGTGGTAGTAGTAGTAGTAGCAGTAGTAGTAGTAGTAGTAGCAGTGGCAGTAGTAGTAGCAGTGGTGGTAGTAGTAGTAGTAGTAGCAGTAGTAGTAGTAATAGTAGTAGTAGCAGCAGCAGCAGCAGCAGCAGCAGTAGCAGCAGCAGCTGAAGTAATGGTAGCAGTATTTTAAAGAAGCATGATCGAAGGGATGTAAGTATATGGTAATAAGCCAGTCATTTCACCTCTCTAGGCTCTCAGTTCATTATCTATAAAACGGGTAGAAAGGGATGGCCTCAGTCATTTCTAAGAGTCCTTCTAACTCTAAATGCTGCCATCTTGAGCACAAAGATGATAGGCATGTTGGTGAGCTGGGTTCAAATGTATAAGCCCAAAATCCCACTGAAAACAAACTGTTATTTGTTTTGTGGGACTTCTGTTTGCTTTTCACTCACAGACTCCCTCCAGAAATACAATCTGTGCACATTTTTTAAAGAAACCTGACCACTCAGTTTCTGGGAACATTTGCTCTTGTCTTCGGCATGACCTTGTTTCCAGCATCTGCTCCCACCACCCCGGTCAGTTAATGTTGGCAAGAGCTACTGGTAATGGAAGTTACAGACAGAAAGGAAGGGGGCAGACCTGGCAACACTTCTTCCAGAGTATGTGCAAAGTCATGCACTCCATTAAATGCTGTTCTCATACCTCACATACTTGCCCAGAAAACTTGGTTATGAAGGTTCCCACTGGCTATGAGGAAAACTGGGTTTCAAAAGATTGAAATCTGGACAGTCAGTTTATGGCTAGATCCGTTGGGTAGATGACAAGCTGTTCCTCCAGTTGATAAAAATGATATTAGAATATAAATTGCCACTTAATTGTTAGTAGAACATTCCATGTCAGAGACCTGTGACTGATTAGAGAGGCAGGAGAAAGTGCCTTGATACACAGGGGAAAGGCAGTCCCTGGTACTGGAGTCAGAGAGCCTATTGGAATCTTGTCTCTGCTTCTTATAATCTACATGAATCTGGCAAAGTCATTTCTAATCTCTGGGTTCCACCTTCCTCTTCTGTGAAATGACAAGGAAGGACTTTAGTACTCTAAGATGGTGCTAAAGTAAAAGCAAACAAACCATTAAGATATGATAGCAGCAATATATTTGGACTATAGTTTTTTTGGTTTGTTTCCAAAGCCCTCTCATTCCCATTCCTTCATCTTCCCCCACCATGGAGATTGTTCAGCCTTAAAAAGGACTTTGTTGATCATCTCTCTACTAGTCCCATCACCCACATTTTGCAATGAGGACACTGAAACCCTTGTCTGAGGTCATATAAGTTTGTAGAGCAAAGCCTTAAAACCAATCTCCCTCACTCTTAGGTCACAATGCTAGTGACTCCATTCTACCTCTCTTACACAAAAACCATAGGCTGTAGACAGGACTGGTAAGTTGATCAACTTTTAGTGCATGAAGAAACTGAGGGTCTGAGAGTGCAAATGCTTTGCCCAAGGTCACACAATAAGTTTCTTCAGCAAGAAAGCCCCAAATAGGGTCAAGAAGAGTCGGACACAGCTGAAATGATACTGCTGCCACAATAAATTAATCAGCCAGAACTACAGGGGAGGCTTCCAATTGCCCAGACATATGCTCTTTTCTCTTTTAGTAGATCAATCTACTAAAAAAAAAATAGAACAAACTTTCAAATACAAAGATATGAATTTTATGAGCTGAGCTAGAAAGAGATGATATCAGCACTAAAGCATCTCATCTATACATTAGAACAGTGGTTATAAAATTTTTAAATACAGCAGATGGAACAGACTAAAATTTCCAAATAAATAAAAGGGAGAGTGTTTATTTAAATAAAAGCTTTGGCATTCCCAAGTCTCAGGTTCCATATTTACTTTTCAGTAGTATCCAGGGTAACAGATCTGACTCAGAGTTATCCTCAACCAATTACATACATTGTTTCCCATAGTTAAAATAATATTCTACCACCTAACAAGCTATTCTGATTTTTCCTCAAAATCAGGACACATAGACTAAGAAGGATATTCCTTTGATGAAACTCTATTAAAAATTGTGGTTTGGGGTTTGGTTTTGTTTATTGGAGGGTGAGAGGAAGACATGGTATAGGGCTTTGGTTTCTTTGATATATGGAAACCCCATTGCAGAAACTCCTTCTATCAACAAAGATCTGCAAATGACTTAGAGAATGACCTGAATCCTCTAGAACAGTGGTTCTCCAACTATTTGGTCTTAGGACCTTTTTGTACTCTTAAAAATTATTAAGGATCCCCCCTAAAAACTTATGTTTATATGATTTATATCTACTGCTATTTACAATATTAGAAATTTAAATATCATAGCATTTTTATGAAAATAATTTTGAACTCATGGATACTCTGAACGGCATTGGGAACCTCCAGAATTCCTGTACCACCCTTCAAGAACTACAGTAGAGGGGCCTTGTCCAAGGTCACATATCCAGTATGTTTCACATTCAGGACTTAAACCCAGGTCCCTCTAACTCCAAGGTTGTCTCTAAATTCATTACACTACACAGTCTTACTTAAAAAGTACTTTGTATTTTCCTTGGAAAAACAAGACAATCCTGGAAAATCTAGAAGATGTAGTTGTCATTCCTAAGCCTTTTGAACCAGTCACAGACCGCCCTAATAAAAGATGTCTGTTAGGATTACAACCAGTCCGAGATGTTGCATCTACTTGGCTCTAGAGGGCGGAATGAGGAACAGGAGTAGAAATCGGAGATTTTAGATTGATGTAAAGCAAAGATTCCTAGCAGGTGGGAGCTTTCTAGAACTGGAAATAGGTGTCTTGAAATGTGCTGGTACCTGAGTGAGTAATCAAGCTTCATTCTCTAAACCCCAACATACTCATGGAAACAGAACTTTGTAGTTGAGAGTCTGACAAGTAAAGAAGTATTATGCCTTCTAGGTACGATGCTAAGCACTGGAGAAACAAAGAAAGGCCAAAAAAACAAAAAACAAAAACAAAAAAAACCCAGTCTCTGACTACAAAGAGGCAACAGACAAATACCTATGAACAAGTAAGAAATACCCAGCTTTAAGCTTGGTGTCGCCATACTGCAGAGTGCTGGGCCTGCAGTCAGGAAGACCTAAGTTCAAAACTGACTTAGATACTCCCTAGCTATGTGACCCAGGGCAAGTCACTTAACCCTCTTTGCCTCAGTTTCCTCATTTGTAAAATGAGCTAGAAAAGGAAATGGTAAAAACCCTCTAGTATTTTTACCAAGAAAACCCCAAATGAGGCCATGAAGAGTCAGATACGACTGAAATGACTGAACAACAAGTTATTAAGGTTTAAAACTGCAATAAGACTTCTGGGATAGCCTGCATGACAAATGGGAGATAATCTCAGAAGGAAAGCACTAATGTTAGAAAGGACCAGGAAGCGCTTCTTACAGAAGTAAGACTCTAACTAAAGTTTGAGAGAAACCAGAGGAGCAAACAGAGAAGATGGGGGGAAAAATTCCAGATATGGGGGACAGCTAAAGAAAACACCTAGATGGTTTAATTTGTGCAAGGAACAGCGAGGAGGCCAATCGAATCACAGAGTCTATGAAGAGGAGCCAGTTTGTGAAGGGCTTTTGGTTTTAAAAGCCAAAGGGATGATTTTATATTTGATTCTGAAGACCTGAGTTCAAATGCAGCCTTAGACACTTACTAGTTATATGACCTTGGGCAAATCACTTAACCTCTGTCTGTTTCCTGTTTCCTCAGTCATAAAATGGAGGTAATAACAGCACTTACCTCACCGGGTTGTGGTGAGAACCAGAAGAGAGAATGTTTGTAAAGCACTTGGCATGAGCCAGGAACACAGTAAGCTCTAAATAAGCTTCTGTTCCCTTTTCCTCCATCCTGCCTACCCTGCAGGGAGATCACTTTGGTAGCAGAGTGAAGCACAGATTGGAGCAGGGAGAGTTAAGGCCAATCTGAAGGCTACTATTGCAACAGGATGATGAGAGCAGGCACCAGGGGGATGTTCCGTGGTTAGAGACAAAGGGCCACATACCAGAGAGGGTTTAAAGGTAGAAAAGAGAGGACTTGGAAACAGATTAGATGGGCGAGCTGAGTTCAAGTAAGGAGTCAGGGATGATATTGAGATGGTAAGCTTGGGAGGATGATAATAATAATAAGGATATAATAATAAGAGAAAGCTTGGGACAGGGAGGGTTAAGAAAGAAAGACAACGAGTTCCATTTTAGAGATGTTGAGTTTGAGATTTCTATAGGACATCTAATTCTAGTGGCTGGAGATGTAAGACTGGAGGTCATCCAAGGGGCTAGGACTAAATATACAGGTATGAGAATCATCTGAAGTGAGAGGATAATCCATAGAAACTGATGAGATCAGCAGGGAAAAGGGCCAAGGACAGCCCTATGGGGGGGGGGAGGGGAGAGACATCCCATAGATCTACAGAAACAGATCCAGGAAAGGAGATAGGGAAGGAGAAGTCAGATAGATAAGGAAAGAACCGAGAGAGAACAATGTCAGCTCTTTGTTGAATTTCCCAATTCATAATCATGATACAGATCAATTATAATTAACAATTATAAATAACAATTACAATTAACAAACAACATTTTAAGCACCTACTGCATAGAGTCTAGTCTTCCCCCCACCACCACTAGGGGGAAGAAGTTCAGATAACATCATGTTCCTATACTCAATGATTTTATAGTCTAGTAGGAAGGAAAACACACAGATGATTCTAATATACTGTATTACATGATAGGTCCATTGAATCAGTGCAGAGGAATGTACCGTATGAGGTCACAGAAGGATACAGTACAAAAATGAGAACATCAAATTCCTGTGTCTTATTAGAAATATTAATTAGGTGGATTAGAATAAGTGCCTTTAAATAACTTCCAAGGACCACAAATTCCTTTTGCTAAGGGTTTTCCTACCACAAAATTTTTTCAAATCCTATTTAAGTTTCTCTTTCTCAAGCACTTCTACTAAGTGCCCATATCCCCAGGTCCCCAAATCAGGCCAGTTCCTCCCATGATCCCACAGAAATTTCAGCAGTGTCCACTAGTTACAGTAGTGGATTCAGAACCTAATTCCTCTCAAATGTTGACAATGATTACCTATCATTCTTCACACATTGGCTAGTAATCTGAGGCCTCCTCATGTGGTTTGCTGTCTAGACTTTGACTGACTTCAGCTTTATCACCCAATTCTGAACACGGCCCCATTAGTAATTTGATGAATTCTCTTAGCACTTAGACTTGCTCCCTTATTTAAAATAATTTGACCATTAGATGAAAAATACCCACACTCCAATTTTTGAGCCTAGAAATACACATACATACACATACACGTAGACACACATATATATACATACATATAAATACACACATACACATACACAAACACATACAAGAGCACATTGAGGTTGTATTCTATTGCTTCTTCTGTAGACTTTAGACCAAAGATTCTTTACCTTTCTGTGTCATGGAAGCTTTTGGCAGTCTGTTGAAACCTGCGGATTCTCTTCCAAATAATGTTTTTAATTACATAGAGTACATAGTCTTACAAAGAAAACTAATTGAAATACAGTTACCAAAAAAATTTCAAGCAACATGTTCATGATTCAGGTTAGGATCTTCTGCTATAGAATCATAAAGAATATGAATAAGACCTTGGAAATGGAACAACAGAGCACAGAATCATAGAATATAAGGGACAGAAGGCACATTGGAATACAGAATCAGAGCTGAAAAGGACCAGAGATCATCAAATGTTACAGCTAAAGGAGCCTTAAAAGATAAAATCATGAAGCTGGAAATGGTCTGAGAGCAGAGAATGTTGGCACCAGAAGAGATCTAAGAACATAGAGAGTTGGAGATGGAAGAGCATGAGAACATAGAGTGTTGGAGCTTCAAGGAATCTTAGAACACTTAAGTGTTAGAGGTGGAAGGCACCTTAGAACATTGAATATCGAAGATGGATGGTACCAGAACGTGGGCCATAGAATGTTAGAACTTTAGAGATCATTTTGTCTGACTCTTCCATTTCATGCTGAGAAGACCAAAAATACAAGTCAAGAAGTGATTTGGCTCAAGGCCACACAGGTAACTTGGTGGTCTTCTGGAATTCTGATGTTAGTAAAACAGTAAGGATGAAGGTGAAGATAGTTAAGACTTATAAAGCATTTTAAGGTTTTCAAAGTGCTTCATACAAATATTAGGTTGTTTTATCCTCCCAACAACCCTATAAATTATTAACTTCATTTTACATATGAGGAAATTGAGGCAGAGAGAGGTTAAGTGACTTTCCCCAGGATCACACAGGTAGTAAATGTCCAAGGCTGGATTTCAATTCTGGTCTTCCCAGCTTCCATCCTAGTACTCTTTCCTTTGTGTCACATCACTGCCTTATATGATTCGAAGTAGGCATTCCATTATAACTGAGCAGGACTTTCTGGAATGCTTAGCACAATGCCTGGCACATAGAAGGCAAAATGCCTGGCACTTAGTAGGCATTCAATAAATATTGATTGATTGAGTGATGTCTAAAGCAATTATTTATAGAATGGTTGCTATTATTAGATTAGATTAGATTAGATTAGAAGATTAGAAGACCATGCAGAAATGAACAATTTCTTTTCACCCTGTGGAGAATGGAGCCACCGTCCAATTTGGGCTGAAAATAAACATTTCTGTGTACTTCCTATGTATGACAGAGTGTCTGCTGAGGTAGGACTGGGCAGTAGGAGGATGGCCACCAAACTGATTTTTTTTAACAGTATCCTACAATTTTGCACTTAGACAACCATTGTTGTTTTAAAAGCATACCTCCTTCCCTTGCTCTATTTTAAAATCAGGTTTGGTTTTTCCATGTAGTGGGTCCTATAATTATAATGCCTGTGTTTCCCCATTAGAGGGCATGGGAAATGGCTTCCTTCATCACATCAGTCCCCAGGTATCTAGGCTTTCCTCCCACTCAGTCCAACAACATTCCAGTCTTTTCCCTTATTAAGCACTTCATGAACCATAAATCACTCTTAAAATATGAATACTTGTAACTACATTATTATGATTGTTTTCCCACCACAGAAAAAGGGTAAAATTACAAAGAAACACTGGGGATTTTAATGGTGCATTCCATTTGTATCAGGAGAAGAATGAAGCTAGGGGTAGCGAGGCTGTGCAGTGGAAAGAACTTTGGACTTGGAAGCAGAAAGACTGGAGTTCAAATTTGTCTTCAGACACTAGCAGCATGACCCCCGGGCAAGTCACTTAATCTCTACCTCAGTTTCCTTATATATAAATTGGAGAGAATAACAGCATCTAACTTCCAGGGTTGTGAGTATAAAATATTTATAAAGTGTTTTACAAGCTTTCAAGTGTTATATAAATGCTTACTATTACTGTTGTTGCTGTCATGGTTATGACTTCTACTGCAGTGCCATTGATTGGGCATTCATTTTCCAGTTGGAGATTTATAGTGATGAGTAACTCACTAGGCTTGAAGATCTCACATCCTCATGTGGGTAGGAAGTTTGATTTGTTTTCTTCCTGACACCGAACATCAAATCTGACTTTTTGCAACTTCTACCCATTCTTTCTCATTCTATACCAAGTCTCATCATCCTTCCACATACTAGCTTCCTAAATATATGAAGACAGGATAAGGTGAACATCCTGAGTCTTCTTCACTGTTCTCCATATGGAATGTCTTCAGCGCTACTCTGCTTGTCACCCTCTCGTCTGGACCCAATGAACTTTTTCAGTGTCCTTTCTAAAATGGTATGTCAAGAAAGGGACGGGAACAAGATCTGTGATTAGACTGGTGTTCAGAGCTCCCAGCAAGGAATATCATCTACCATTTAGATCAGCACCTTCTATGTAATTTATGATCTCAAAAAAGGAGTTTTTAAACTTTTCTGTGTGATAGACCCCACTAGCATAAGACCAAATAAAGATTCTTTGAAAGAATGTTTTTAAATGAACAAAAACATGTATACAATTACAAAGCAAGCCAACTATACTGAAATGTTTATTAGGATTTTTTTTTAAGTTCATGAGTACCAGATTAAGAACCCCTATTTTGAAAATTTGCCAAGAGATCTGAGAGGTTAAATGACTAGGCCAGTACAGTACAGCTATGTAGCAGAGGCAGGGACTTGAACCCAGGCTCCCAGGCTCCAAGGACAGCTTTCAATATACTACACTATGATGTCTAGAACTAAACACAAGTATCACACAAATGCTCTGAGGAGGCCAGAGGAGGGTGAAACTATCATCATTTCTATTCTGGACACTAAATTTCTCTTAATGTAACTTAAGATGTTACCAATTTTTTTTTTTTTTGCTATGTCACAATGTTGACTCATATTAACCTTGCAGTCCATTAAAATCCCAAAGGTAATTTTCACACAAATTGTTCTCTAACCACACCTTCCCAATCCTTTGTGAAGTGGTTTTTTTTCTTGAATATAAGACTTGATATTTATGCCTTCATCAAATTAGATTCAGTCCATCATGGTGTCCTATCAAAATCTTTGTGGATCTTGCTGCTACCACCCAGTATTTTGGCTACTTAAGCCAGCTTCAAGTCATCTGTAAATTTCATTAGCATGCTCTCTAGGCTTTTATCCAAGTCACTGGTGAAAATATTGAACAACATGGGGCCAAGACCTCACATGCTCGACTAGAGACATTCTTCCAAATTGCCATTCATCCATTAATCAATATCGAGAGAATAAAAATGCTTTGCAAATTCCTAAACAAACCACAAACAAATAAACAAAATATCTGACTGATGGGTTTAGCTTATGCAACTGTGTCTGAGCTTTCTAAATATTAAATTTTTCATATGGAAGCCATGCTTAATCAACACTTTCCTCAGTTAATAACTCGTAAGTCATGAATTCAATAAGCATTGCATTTTTAACTCAAAGTATAATAGAAGAATAACTTGCCTATGATTATTCTGTGTCTGGAATCTGTAGTACCATGGAAAGGGCAATGGCTCTCCAGTCAGAAGGCCCAAGTTCCAAGTCTTATGCTTACTGGTTATCTGACCTTGGGCAAGTCTTTTCCCTTCTGGGCCTCAGTTTCCTCATGTGTAAAATGAGGGGGTTAGAATAGATAGCCTCTGAGGTCCCCTCCAGATTTAGATCTATGGTCTTAAGTCTGAATCTGCACTTATGTATAATAGGTGTATGTGAACAGAAAAGCATATTGCTTGTATATTTGTCCAAACATCAGCTATACCTCTCTCTCTCTCTCTGTCTCTCTGTCTCTCTCTGTCTCTCTCTCTCTGTTTCTTTCTCCCTATTCATTGTCACTCTGAGTTTGAATATACCTACCATTCTTTAGCAACCTGAGTTCCTTTCTAATGGACAAGGTTGGGTTGGTGTGGAAAAGTCTAGAGCAAAAGAAACTATTAAGATAGAGAGACCACAATGGAACTCTTAGGAGAGCAAAACTGATAATGAAACATGCAGTATGAAATAGATTATTTTCATGTGGGCAAGAAAGGGAATAGGAAAGAGTTAAAACAATAGATGGGAAATTCCCCAAAAATGAAACCTCTCCATTCCTAATGAGCAGAAGCTGATGTGTAGGGCTCATTAGCTTTGGGTTTGGGGCAGAGTTCTGGGCTCATTAGGCCAATAAAGTATTACAGCTTTGTATGACTACACTGTCCCCATCTGTTAGCACCAACCCTTTCTCTCTATTTAGCGTTAATTCTACTAAGTACTATTTTCTAGTGACAAATTTCTTCCCAGCAAATGGATTCCAAGTAGACCAATGGATATCACATCAAGGGCTTAGCAAGAAAGCCCAGGAAACATCCAACTGCTGAACCAAGTTCCAGTTTCCTGACTTCCTCCCCTTGCCTTCCCTATGGCCTTTCCATTAGACTTCCGTTAACGTGGGTTTTGTTTTTCTTGCTTTCTCAGTTGAGAGGTTAGGGGGAAGGGATAGAGACAGAAGAGAGAGAATGAAGTTTTAAAAATAAGGTAAAATTCAATTTTAAAAAAGGAATCATGTTGCTGTCTGGAATGATGAATAGACTTTGGAATAATGGCCATTCCGGATAAAGTCTGACTTCTCTCCTGATATTTTTTTTTCTGTAAAACCTATGTATTTTTGTCCAGGAATATACTTAACAGACTGTCCTGTATCAGAAACAAACAAACAGCCTTTTACCCCAAATTATACAAAAAAAAAATAGGGAGGAGACCAAAAGGTTAAACATATACATTTTCAGAATTGCGCCCCCACCCTAGAAAGATAATATATTGGGAAACTTTAATTCTCTTCTAAAAAACAGGATTCGATTCAATAACCATCTACTAAACATCCACTAGAAGCACAGCTGGAAGACCTAAAATGTCATCTATTCCAAACCCTTCATTTTAAGGAGGAAACTGAAGGCCTGAGAGGAGACAATCACAGAATCACAGAAGGGCCAGAAGGAACCTTAGAGTCTAGATCATAGGTTGGAGCTCAAAGAGATCTTAGGAATTATCTAGCCCAACCCCCTCATTTTACAGAGGGGACAATCATGGTTCAGACACTGAACTGGGCTCAAGGGTGGAGGCATGATCCAGAGAAGGCACAACTCTCAGTTCAGTAATTTTTCAAAGTCACATGATGAGTTAATACAAACTATATTAAAGGTATATGGTAGTTACTGTGAAAGTCCTCAATTAAAAATATTTTCAGGGAGAGGGAGAGTGGAGGGGGGAAGTAGGATGAGAGCCCCGAGCCAAGAAAAGGGGAAACACAAACACATACACACACACACACACGCATGCACGCACACACACACACACACACACAAACCCCTCTGGGAATAGGGGAAAAGACAAAAACACAATTCTAGGATAAACCATCAGCCCAACCAATTTAGGTTCATAGAGCGAGGAGGGACCTCAGAATTCATCTGGTCCAGCCCTCTCATCTCACAGACGATACTGAAGACCAAATAGGTTAAATGAATTGTCCCAGGTCACACCAAGGTAAGTGAGAGTTGGGGCTAAAACTCATTGGGAAACTGAAGTAATCTGCCCAACTCTGGTCCTAACTCGCTACATGAACCTAAGGTTACCTTTCCAAACCTCATTTTCTTAACTGATACTGATATCGGGCTAGTTCTTGGGTTTTTGTGTGTCATAGATCCCTTTGACAATCTGGTGATCCTATGGGACCCTTCCTTACAATGTTTTTAAATGTATAAAACAAAATTCACAATATTATAAAATAAACTAGTTCTATTGAGTTATTGAATTTTTTTTTTAAGTTCATGGACTCCGGGGATAAGAATTCCTAGACTTGGTGACTTCTAGGCCCCTTCTTGCTAGATTCTATAACTTCCCAAAAAATCTAGTTAGGGAAGCCTTGACTATTAAAAAAAAAAAAAAGTGACATCACCCAAATTCCAAGATGTTTGGGATTTCAGTTGTCAAAATCTCTGCAAAACTGCTGTTAAACACTAACCCTACCCTTGGCAGAAATGCACTTGTCTATCTCGAGTAGTCATCCTTGCACAACATGACAAGTGACAGCAATCAACACAGAACAGATTTTTTTCTTTGTTGTTGGTTTAACAAATCAATTTAATTTAATCATATTTCCTTTTAATTCCTTGGCATAAGAATGTGGATTTCCTGGACAGGTGCCAGAGCCCATAGCATTCATTTCCCAGAAGCACTAAGCACCAGGAAATATGATTTAAGAACACTGTAGAGAATAATGAATTATTAAATATTACTAAATTAAAATGAAATTCCTTTGCAACCAACAAGAACCTGTTTATTTCAAATTCATTAAAATCAGTATTTGAGGAGTAGGAATGAGGGAAGAGGATATTATCAAACAGTAATTTTTTAAATGAGAAATGACTTCATCCAAAGAAAGAACTGATAAATAGAAGTATGTATGAAATAATTTTACATATTTATGCCTATTTGTGTCTAACAGTAATCATCTCTAGGGTGGGGAGGGGCAGGGAGGGAAAACATGATAACTTTATTATATATTAAAAGGAATAGCAAGTTGTACATAATAGATCTGCAGTTTCATGTGCAGTCATCTTCTTTATTATGCTATGTTATGCCCGTTTTATTCCATAAACTAAAAAAAAATGAAATAAGAAATGAAATAACGACATTGGAAATGATCTCTAAAACTCCAGACCATATTTGGCCTCAACTAATAATTGAACAGGCAGCAAACGACCATCTTTACTCATGGGACAAAGCCAAAGGCTTTCTTCCTTAATTTTTGGGCCATTTTCCATGTGCAAATGTCAGAACATGTCTCTGAAAACCACAGTTCACTTCTTTCATATGAATGAACATAACGGCTTACGTTGTCTAGTTTAACTATCTTCCTTAACTATTCATCCTATGTGTGGTGTGGATAGCAGAATATAAAGGCTCTCGGGCTTGGCATCAGAAGATATGGTTTTGAGTCCCCAACACTTTCGCCAACATGAGGCATAACGACATTGGACCTCGTCTTCATTTCTCTGAGCCTTTGTTTCCACAACTTCAAATGGGAATAATCTTTGTACTTCTTTCCTCCCACAGTTATTATGAATCTCAGACGAGGTCCCTATTAATACTAGCTTTTTCCCTCTAGGAAGATCTCTTATTTGTTCCATCTATATCTTGAAAGTAGATGGTGGCTATTTTCCCCATGAGAATACAATCTTCTTTTGAGAAGGGAACGTTTTTTGCCTTTCTATCACTAGAGCTTAGGGCCTGGGATGCAGGAAAAGCTTAGAAAAGAAATGTTGACTATGCCACAACAGTTTTCTAGGTGGCATTTCTCTCTATCAAATCAAATGTTTTTTAACATTCAGCAGATGATAAGTTCATTGAAGCAGCAGGTCCTTTCACTCAAGCTAACTCTGAAGATGTGGTCCGCCATAGAATATTGCTTATAAAATCCTGTTCTTTTCTCAAATCTTCATTAAGCATGCCTTTGACTCATGGATGAATTAGTTTTCCTAAAGATTTTGGACAGAAAGGAAAAGAGATAAATGGATCAGTAGTGACTGATATTTATTCAGTCAGCATTTGGGGGTCAAAAGAAGGTCTGTGATTTATAGTAGCCTTTCATCTTTAGGCTGTGATACCTCACTGTCCTAAAAACTGTCACTCCTCTCAGCACAGACCTGCTCTAAGGGTACTTGGTCTAGCCCAGCCATTTGTCTTCCTTAGTGCCATTTCTATATCCCAGTTATATCACTAGCCCTTAAACACAGAGTCCTTGACACACCCCTTCATGTCCTATCTCCCCTTCCTCCTGCCTCTTGCTAACCACAGAGCTCATATGAATAGATGGCTAAAAGTAATGAGTCTTTTGTTCTATTTTGTCTTTAAGAGCATATTATTGAAGTCATTGTAATACTTTCTAAAATTAAGGGGAAAAATTGGCATGTTGATTCATTTATTTTTGATTTAACACAACTCAAACACTTTGCTAGGTATTCACCATGCACAATGTGCTATGCCAAATTCTGGACGTACACATAGACACACAATACAAACCCTGCCTTCCTGGTCTTTCTTATACATAACCACAAATTGCCAAAATGAAAGAGAAAAAGAGATTGGTGCAAAGAAGAGTTCTAGGCGAGGTACTATGGAAAACTTAAGGAGGGATGAATGATCAAAGGGAGGGATGGAATTGTCATGGAAGGTTTCATGAACTAGGTAATACTGACAGAATGAAAGACCTAGTACCAATGAGAAAGAGGAGATGGAAGATTAAGGGAGCCCACTTAGGCACACAAGATGATGTGAAGAAAGAATGCAAATGGGAGACTTTGGAATTCATAGTGCAAGGAAATATGCTGGCAAGCAACAATTACAAAATCATTGGCTTAGACACCATCCATGTCAGAAGGAAATCTCTTACTCAACAACAAGAAATGCCCATTTGGAAGTTACAAAACAAAATGAGGCCCACCTACACAAGTTGCCAAGTCAGTTAATGTCTCCAAGGATCAGTTTCCTCATCTGCAAATTGAGGGGACTGACCTAAGTGACTCTATAATCCCTTCAAGCTTTAGAGCTACTATCCTAAACCTTTACAAGCTAATTGTGTTCATCATTGTGCTGGGAACACTGGTAATAGAGAGAGAATACAAGAAAACAATACATTTCTGTGACCTGGGATTTTATAGTGTAGTAGGGACAATGGGAAATTTTTTTACAAAAGAATGAAAACAACAACACAGAATAATTGGAATGCAAAACAAGACCTTATAAACAGATCTTAATTATGTAAGGCAACAATGACTCCTAGGGAAAATAACAGAGAGATTAGGTTATGGGAAGAAGTGGCTCCTAAGAGGTTTTTCATAAGAAGTAGAGCAGGCAGCATGGGTAGGGTTAGGGAAAGGAAAAATCAACTTTCTCTAACAGTGGATGGAAGATTTTGGAAAGAATAACTGGCAGAGCAAAAAACTCAAATCTCCATCCCTACTCTGTCTGGTATTATCTGTGGGATCCTTGGGCAAGTCAACTGACTTCTCAATATCTCAGTTTCCTCATCTTGTCAACTGGGAATAATCATACAGCACTATCTCCCTCACAAGATTATTTTGAAGAAAGTACTTTGTGAACCATAAATTCCTATGGTCACAAGAGCTTTTATTAGTTTTATCATAAATCAGGTCTAGGCAAAAAGGAAAGTCAAAAAGGAAACAGAAAACAAAAGTTCTTCCCATTACCCAGATGTGCTGGTACTTTCCTGCAGACCATTTATTAAGTGACTGATATGTAAGCCTACAACCAGAACAAAGATGGACAGAGCTGTAAAGTTCATTTAAATGGACTTAAAAGGATTTATAATCAGTTAAATGAGTTGTGAAACATACTTTGGAATTTGAAATTCAATGTGATATTGTGGTTGTGAATTGGATTTGAAAGCCGAAGACCTGGGTTCCAATCCCAACTCTACAACTTGTTTGTTAGCTGTGTGACCTTGGGCCACCTACTGACCTCTCTAAATTTCAGCTTTCCCATAAGTAAAGTGAGAGAAACTAAGCTAAATCATCTCGAATGTCCTCTCCAGCTCTAAATTCTAGGATAATGCCCTATCCTTATTATGTCATTGTTGTTGTTGCTCAATCATTTCAGTTGTGACCAACTCTTCATAATGACATTTGGGGTTTTCTTGACAAAGATACTGGAGTGGTTTGCCATATCCTTCTCCTACTCATTTCACAGAGGAGGAAACTGAGGCCAAAAAGGTTAAGTGACTTGCCCAGGGCCACACAGTGAGTAAGTGTCTGAGGCCAGATTTGAACTCAGGAGGATGAGTCTTCCTGACTACACGCCTGACCTCCTAGCTACCCCAACTCCCTTCTTACTATTACTGATACTCTGAGCCAGAAGGTCTGGTCAAACCTCATGGGTCCAGCTAGTCAAATCCATACAGAAGAAATATCACAATCAGAAGCTATTCACAGACTGTTTGCAAAATGTGAAGGAAAAAAAAATAGGGAACTCATTACTTTTTGAGGCATCCTATATAGCCATCCACATGTTAGGTGATTAATAAATGTCTTTTCAATTGAACAGAATTAAACATAGCATACTGCAATTTTCCTCTGTGTGATGTCTATCCATGGTTTCTTATTTTGCCCTCTGGGGCCAAGCAATACAAGTCTAATTTTCCCTTCACCTGAAAGTCAGCCAGCCAACCAATCTTTCATCCTGGTACAGGTAGCCGCTAGGTACTCAGGATGAAATTTTCTTTCACCTGGAATAATTTTCAGGCACAGATACCATGTTCACAACTAATTGCAGGTATACAGATAAACACGAACTGAATTCATTTAGTATTTTCTTTTGAGTTCAGCAATTACTCTATCAAAAAATGAAGCCCTGGTTATAATTGCACTTACTATGTTATTATTATTATCATTAACATTTTCATGGTTATTATGTCTGTCTCTACTTAATCTATAGCCATTCTTAAAGCCTTTTGTCAAGCTTTCTTCAACCATTCTGGCCCCAAAGGGTCTCTCTTCTTCTTTTCCTATATATCACGTACATTATGAATCACACCATTTTACCATAATCTTGTGTGGCTTTCTCATTGTAATGCTTATGAAACATTTCATAAAAATCAGATTCCTTAGGCATTACCTTGTATTATCTTGCATTTTCTGAAAGGCCCATATAGACATAGGAACAAAAGAGTCTCAGAAATCAGGTGATTCAAAACCCTTATTTCATAGGGAAAGAATCAGAAGCCAAGCAGAGGAAATGACTCATCCAAGACTATCAAAACAGTAAGAAGCAGAGCCAGGTCTTCTGAGTAAAATGTTAGTCTTCTTTCAACTACTCTGTGTTAATTCTCTAAAACCAAAGGTATTTTTGATTGTTTAGCCTAGTGATAATGACAAAGGGGCAAAAATTACTGTCTCATGGAATAAAAAGACATCATTTAGGAACACCATATTATTTTACAGATGGCCACAGACCCAACAGATCCAGGGAGAGAAGGGCCTTCCTTGCCCAGGGTCACAAAGCCGTCTAGCAACATGACTGGTTTGGTGTTGACTCCCAGTTCAGTACTCATCCCACTGCATCATGGGACACCACAGTGGGGAGGCATGATCAGTTTTCAACCAATCTTTTTGCAGGCTGCCATTGATTAATTTCAAAGTTTTGAAAAACTTCTTTTTTTGTTCTTCTTACCCATCATTCGAGTGTCAATTGACAGAACAAAAACCTTGAAAGGCATAGATGAGGAGCTAGAGATTGTTCTATGACAAAACAGGAAGATGGAAAAAGTTTCCGGAGCTAGGTTCACATTCTATTTCCAACTCTTCCTACCACTGAGACCAGAAGTAAATCACTCAACCTTTCACAGTCTCACTTTCCATAAACATAGATAAACAACACCCATAAGGCCTATGTCACATGGTTATTGTGAGAATAATGTGTGTTTGTGTGTGTGCACACACTAATCTCAAGCATCAGCTTCTGCATGATTTGCTTTGTTTTATCCTCATAGTCTGTGATAAAACTTCCCCTCCAAAATTTTCATGTTTACATATTTATTTTGTGTGCATTTAATATATAATTACATACACATATATTGTCTCTGACAGGATGCAATCTCCATGAAGGCAAGGATTTTTTTTTCTTTTTTGTCTTTGTCATCCCAGGCGCACAGTAGGTATTTAATCAATTCATTTTACTTTATTTGTATCCCTAGGACACAGAACAATGTCTGCCCATAGTGCACGCTTAATAAACACATTTATATATTATATTAATACCCTCAACATCTAGCACAATACCTGGCACACAGAAGTGTTTTAGATGGCTGTCTTTGTATCGCCAGCACCCAGTGCAACGCCTGCCATGTAGCAATCAACCAATCAGTCAATCCACATAGTAAGTCCTAAATAAATACTTGCTGATTTCTTGGTTGAATAAAAGATTTTATAAACATTAAGGCATTCTAGAAATGTCATCTATTATTACTACAAGCAGTGTGTAGGGGATAGAAAGCTGACCCTAAAGGCAAGAAATAAGTCTGTGTGACCCTGGGCAAGTGACAACTTCTCCGAGCTATAAGTTGCGGATAAGGTGCAACCTATGTTAGTAGAGGGAGTTTTTTCAAGTCAAAATTCCTTATATGAGGGAAGTCATAGACTTAGTCTCTATCCTGTTCCTGTCCTCCCTCTGGTCCCTATTATACCCAGGGGTGTTATTTATCCATTATTTTTTTAAATACATGAAAATAGCACAATACTCTGTACACCCTTGGTATCCATTAAATTGAAACAACAGTTTTATTTTTTAGTTATTTTATAAGGTTTAACATTTCTCTAAATAAGCTAGACTTCAACTGAATGGAACTTTCAATTCATCAGGATCCTGTTTCCTTCATAATTTACTTTCAGGCAGAGCTGTAACTGGAGTGGGGTGACCAACCCACACAGGGAGAGCAGTGAAATGGAGAGGCATAGACAAAACTTGTCTCTACTTGCTGAAAGAGTATAAATGAACTTAGTACCTAATTAATTAAATACTGAACGGTTTAATTTTATTTAATATAATTTAATAATTAAATAATAAGCATTAAAATAATTTATTATAATAGGAAGCTGTAGGATAATACTTTTATTATGGTCCCCTAGCTCATATATTGCAGGGGAAATTCATTCTATTACCCACAAAGCCTTGCTATGTGTCTCAGGGTCTCTTCCCATCTCCCACTGGATTTGCCCTAAAAAGCTGGTGAGAATGGGCTTTTTGTACTACTTGTCCCACTTACATTTTATGGAGCTGATTATTTACATGTTGTCTCCCCTAATTAGAATGGAAGCTCCTTGAGGGGTAGGGACTATTGCTCCCTTTCTTTTTACCTTCAGGGTTTAGCTCAGTGCTTGGCACATAGTAAGTCCTTAATAATATAGAGAGTAAATGGAAGGCAATCTTTGAAGGAAAGGCATTAGTCCCTGGGGAAACGCAGGAAAAGCCCCCTGTAGAAGATGGGATCTGGGGCA
Source organism: Pseudochirops corinnae (assembly GCA_028646515.1). Classification (NCBI taxonomy): domain Eukaryota; kingdom Metazoa; phylum Chordata; class Mammalia; order Diprotodontia; family Pseudocheiridae; genus Pseudochirops; species Pseudochirops corinnae. Next base: position 138,997,745 of record CM053592.1, read on the forward strand.
GCTGGGTGATGCAGTGGATAGAGCACCGGCCCTGGAATCAGGGCCTGAATTCAAATCCAGCCTTAGATACTTACCACTTATTAGCCCTGTGACCTTGGGCAAGTCATTAACCCCAATTGCCTTGCCTTCCCCACTCCAAAACAAAGCCAAAAAAATTTACTACTTGTACTGCCAATACCAGGGTTAATGTGAATAAAAACATAAATTTTACTATGCAAAATATGATAATGACTAGCATTTATGCATCACTTTAAAAGTTTTGCAAATATTATCTCATTTGTTCCTCACAACAACCCTATGGGATAGATGTTATTATTTTATTTATGTATTTATTTATTGGTTTGTTTGGTTATTCATTTATATTTTACAGAGAAGGAAACTAAGGTTGAGAGTTAATGTGACTTACCCATGGTCACATATATCTGGAAAGTGTGTAAGGCTAGATTTGAATTCAGATCCAACCAAGTCCAACACTCTTACACTCTCTGCCATCTAGATGCCTGGTAATGTAAACAATTCATACTAGTATATTACAGGACAAATATGTAAGACTGGAAAAGACCTTATGTCATCTAATCTAGCTCCCTTGTCTCACAAAAAAAGAAACTACTAAGGCCCAGGATTGAGAGCCCTCTGCCCTCAGACTGCACAGTGAAAGCCACTGAAACTCCTTAGAAAGATATTAGAATTTGTTCCCCCTTCAGAAGGATTAAGAAACACTGCAAAGAACATTCCTAGAAACCATTAATACTCCATTCAGAAATGTGTTCGACATCCTACAATTAGCAATGTGCCCCAGGCCCATAATAAAGTCCCATGTAGGGAGCTAAAAAGAGAGAAATATCTTCCCTTGAGAAGCATTTAAGGTCTTGATGCTTTTCATAGTTTTCTTTTCAAGTCTTTGGGTTAATGCTGTTCATCAACTAAGTCACAAGGCTTCATGATCCAATAAAATAACCTTCCATTAGTTACTTGTTTGTTTGTTTAAAGGCATGATACATTCAGCAAGTTGGTATTTGAGTGAGAACTGGAAAAAAAAAAAAGGATGAGACTTTGAATCAATGGCATAGACCTGTGAGTGAATGGGGTTGGTCAACAGAGAGATAGATTGATCAAGTGAAGCAATACTAACCTTGGAGTAAGGTAGTCCTGGGCTGAAATTCTGCTTCTGACACAGATGTGTGATAATAACAAAGTCACATAAGCTCTCTAAGGCTTCGTTTGCCTGAGCCTCCAAATGAAAGAATTCTACTGTCCATTCTAGCTTTAAATTCAATAATGCTCTAATGTCACTTTGCATCTTCCTTGGGAAGGTTGTCAATGGTCTCAAATGAGATAACAGTTTTTACGTTTGTTGTTTTTGGATAAAATTCAAATTCATTATGCAGCCATTTCAGGTGTTTGGAAATGTGGTTCTAATGCACCTTTCCTGGTTCATTTCATTTATGTCCTCCACATACTCCATTTTCTAGACAGATCCCTACATGCTATCTGCTGTCACATCCTGTTGATTCTTCCTCCAGAATATCTATCACATCTATACCATTTCTCTACTATGCTTCTTTCTTCATTCAGACCCTAAACTATCAAAACAGTTGATGGGTATGGAAGCTTACAGCTGCTCATTCCCCACCTATGCTCAGTTGTCTGCAGGCTCACCATATTGGGGAAGCACTTAGTGTGGATACCCAATCAGCTTTCATCTTAAATGTAGCCCAGAACTCCTGAACTCAAGAGAACCACCAGCCTCAGCTTCCCTAATAGCAGGGCTGACAAGTGTGCCCTACCATGAATGACCATAACAGCCTCTTCACTAGTGTCCACGTCTCCATGCTATCCTCTTTCTAATTCATTCTTCACAATGCTTCCAAGGTCATCATTTTTTTTAACATACCTGTCTGATAACCTGACACTCTGCTCAAAAACCTTCTATTGCTCTCTATAACCTATCCCTGATAAAGCATGTTCTTTTTCACAGCATTTGAGTAGAAGCTTTCCATGATTAACTCTTTCCTGCCTTCTCTAACCTTACCTCCTGTAGTTGATTGGTCTTTTCAGCCACGTGTGACTCTCCATGACCCCATTTAGGGTTTTCTTGGCAGAGATACTGGAGAGGTTTGCCATTTCCTTCTCAAACTCATTTTACAGATGAGGAAACTGAGGCAAACAGTCAAGTGACTTGCCCAGGGTCACACAGCTAATAAGTATCTGAAACCAGATTTGAACTCAGGAAAATGAGTCTTTCTGAATCCAAGCCTGGTACTTTATCCACTGTGCCACCTAGTTGTTCCAATCTTATCTCATACTATTCTTTTTTATGTAGTCTATATTCCAGTCAAATTAAGCTACCCTCTATCCACCAAAAACCTTCTGTGGCTTCCCATTTCCTACACCAAATCAAGAATAATTATGCTTTTTATCACAGCATAAGGTCCTCCACAATGTAATTCTGACCTGCTTTTCCTACTCTTATCTATAGTAGTCTCTTTTATGTATTCTATAGTCTAGGTAAACTCAAGCTCCCCTCTATCCACCATTCTGTGACTATGCATTGCCAGAGCTTAGCACGGTAGGATCTTGGCCATGAATGCTTAGGAAATCCTTTTCCATTGACTAATTCTTATCCTGCCTCCTCTTGGTACCTTTGGTACCCCAACCCTACAATTGGCTCTCCCCCGATATCCATCTATTGAAGTCCCTCCTTCATGGTCCTTAAGGTCTACTGTAGGTAACACTTCCTCACTGAAGCCCTGGTTCCCCAATACCAAAGTGAAAGTGACCTTTCCCTTCTCAAATTCCTCACACTGCTTTGAGTGAACCTCTCTTGTTCATTTACACTGATTGTCTCATAGCTGGGAGGGACCTTCTGGTCCCCAGAAACTCTCTGGTCCAACTCTCTCATTTTACAATTGTAGACCACAGAGGGGAAGTGGTCAGCTACAGATAACATAAGTCACTCATGCCCAACAAATACTCCCCCTTTGTCTACACCTCTTGGAATTCCTATCTCCCTTCAAAGCTCAGCCCAACTCCACGAAATCTTTCCTGGCCCCCCAGCTCTTACTGCACCGCTTTCCAAAATGATTTTTTCTCTGTCCTATACAGTATATATGCCGTATATAATGATATGTGTAAATGCTATCACCCCCATTCAAATGTAAGTGCTTTGAGGGCAGAGATTATTTCAGCTTTGCTACTGTATCCCCAGAACTTAACACATGGCCACATGCCACATAACACTTAACAACTGCTTTCTGACTGATTTATCCCCCTGTAGGAAATAATCTCTCCCTCCCTGGACAGCTTATAAAATTAAACTGAGTAAATCTACTGAGTTATGGTTCAAACCCTTGTGTCCTCATCCTAAAGTCAATTTGCTTTTCACTAAGCCATTCCCTCTCTGGCTTACTCTTTTTTTTGCTTTTTTTTTTTTGCAGGGGGGAAGGCAGGTCAAATGGGGTTAAATGACTTGCCCAAGATCACATTACTAGTAATTGTTAAATGTTTCAGGCTGGATTTGAACTCAGGTCCTCCTCCCTCCAGGGCTGGTGCTCTATTCACTGTGCCACCTAGCCCCCACCTCCCCTCTGGCTTACTCTTGCCAAAATCTTATCAATCACTCTTGCCTTTAGATTGTAAACTCCTTGAAACCACATCCTATAATCATACCTAGCATCAATTTTGCTATCACCTTGCTAGACCTTGCACATAGTAAAAACATAATAAATGCAACCCAGAAGTTCAAGAGGAAGTGTAATATGGTAGACAAAAAAGTAGGGTCTGCAATTAGGAAAACGTGGGTTCAGATCCCATCTCAGACACTAACTACCAGTTGTATAAATCTAGGCAAATCATTCAACCTCTCTAAGTTTTAGTTTCCTCATCTGTAAAAAAAAAAAAAAAAAAAGAAGTGGGAACAGATGACCCCTCATGTCCCTTCCAGTGCTAAAGTTATGATTCTAGGTTCCTCTATCAAAAATTAACCACATAAAATAAGATATGCAGGCACTGGGGTGTAGAAATCCATCTAAGTTAGGGGGGAATGGGGGATGATATAAGAGAGGGCAGACTGGGGGAAGGGGTATTCAGTAGCCTCACTATCTTGGGGTGGGGGGTAGGAGAAAGACAAGGAGAAAATTTGTAACTCAAAATCTTGTGAAAATGAATGTTGAAAACTAAAAATAAATAAATAAATTTGAAAAAAAATTAATCACATATATACATGTAGTCACACTATAATGGTATATAAGGCTTTTCTAGTACTAATTTAAACATCTTTATATATTTGATGGCAACTGGCAGAGCAACCTTTTAAAGAGGCTAACTACAAATATAACTAGTTTTAGCTGCATTTTTCATCTATTTTAATGGAAATTCTTGGTTGCTCACACCCTGATTTATTTTTAGGCTCAGTCACATTTATATTTGCTTAATAGAAACCAATATGAATGGTGGATTAACCTTCATGTATTTCAAAGGTGAGGAAGAAGGTGAGAAGGGAGAAAAGGTATAAAGGGGGAAAATAGAGAGATGCCAGATTGGTCAAATGCCTTCATATCTTAACATCTCTGACAAAGCCAGAAGGCAAAGCTAGAGAATCAATGACTAAAAAATATGCTGAACCCAAGCAATGCCTGCACTCTGGTCAGTAGGCAGTAATCCTGCTCTGTCCTTCTTCCTCCCCCCATCATTCTATGCCATTCTGGTCCCTGGTTTTCCGTGAGTTTTCCATAGAAGAACTCTCCAAGAAAACTAGAGGTCACCTTATGCTTGGTTATTTAAAGGCTCTGAGATTACCAGTGTAACCCTCAAAATGTCCAGGGACTATCCTTTGTTCTTTCTACAGGATATCCTGATTCAAGCATCCTATTGTAAGCACCTTAAGGACAAGGACTAACCTTTTTTTTTTTCTATTTGTATCTCCAGCACTTAGCACTCAGCCTGGCACATAGTAGGTGCTTTATAAGTGTGGTCTGAATTGAATGTAATTCCAATATACTGCACAAAGAAGGAGCATGGAACTGGTAACAATTCCTAAAACAGGAAGGTCTATCATACCTTGAGCCACTGCTCTGCTTGTTCTTTGCTCTGAACAGCCAGAACGAGGGCGTCCGTGCCTTGATGTGTGATTTTTAGCTCATGCTTCTTCTTCTTGCTGTCTTTGGGGATATAGGTGATGCTGCACCCATGCAGCGGCAGTTCCATATGGGGCTGCTGGTCCTTGGAACTTTTGTAGCACTGTATTGAACAATAACCATAAGGCACAAGTTAGAACATTCTTCAAAGAAAGCTTGTGAAGCAACACTCACCGCAACTTCTACCGGAAACCTTTCCCCATCCCTCTTACTTCTAGCGCCTTCCCTCTGTTGACTTTCCTATGTATCTGGTGCGTGGCTTGTTGGCCTATTGTCTCCCTGTTAGATTGTGAGCTTCCCAAGGGAGCTGATGGTCTTGTGCCTTCATTTTTCTCTCTAACGCAAAGTACAGTGCCTGGCACCCAGTAGGAGCTTAATAAATGCTTACTGATTGACTAAGGATATAAAGGCAATAAATAGCAGAGCTGGAATTTGAACTCAGATCCTTTTAATTTAAATTCATCACTTTTCCATCTGCCCCATTCTCTATTTACTGTACAATGTTGTATATTTTACTCATGTGTTTATTTCTTCATAGACTCCATGAAGTCAGGGTTCATGCTGGTTCCTAGCATAGTGCTACACAAAATGGGCCCTTAATATTTGTTAAGTGAATGATAAAACCAACCAGGACAAAGGGTAGGTAATTCTCAAGGCATCTGGATAAGTAATTACTCAAACTGGATATCCAAAGTGGAGGCTTATGCTGGAAAACAGATTAGCAATTTAATGGGCATCAGGTATTCAGTCTTATGACACATTAAAAATTCTTTTCTAAATGACTAACTCATTTTGGGGGAATAACTAGGCCTATAGATAAGCAAGGCAGGTTGACATAGTGGAAAGAGTCCTGAGTTTGGAATCAGGAGACTGAGGCTCCATCTCAACTCCACATTTGTGAACCACAGCAAGTAGTTTAAATGCTCTGGAGTTCCATTTTCTCCTTTGTAAACTGAGATGATCTCTAAAATTACTTCCAACTCTAAATCCCATGATCCTAGAAGTCACATGGCTAGATCTGGTGATGTTTGTCCCTGCTAAGCACAGACAAGTACAATGATAATATATTTAGACTTGATATAATTCTGCATAGCATGGTGTCAAGTGTGATGTACCCACAAAATTCCCTTGTGCTGCAAGAACCAGATTAAAATATGATTGGGAAATGTTTAACAAAACAAATAAAGATGCAATGCAACACAGACAATGCTAATTTGTGGTTTTCTAAGTCAATATGTGTTTTCTGTTTCTGTTTGAGTTTGACATCCTGGTATAATGGATAGAGAGGGAGCTATAGAGAAAAAGGACCTGTGTTCAAGTGCTGCCTCTAATACATGCTGGGTACACGAACCCTGGGCAAGTCAATTTCTCAGTATCAGTGATCACTTTCTAAGACTATATGTTCCAGAGTAAATGGCCACTTATCTTGTAGAGGGAGTTACCTCATTGGGAAGTTCTTTTTTCACTGAAATCACAAGTCCCGTCCAAAATAACAACAACAACAATATAGGACTTGGAGTAAGGAAGATTCGAGTTCAAATCCTGACTCAGGGCATTCACCAGCTGTTCGTCCTTGGGCAATTCACTTTATCTCTCACAGCCTCAGTTCCTTCATCTATAAAATGGGAATAATGATAGCACCTGTTCCACAGCAGGATTGTTCCAAGGATCAAATATGTTAACACGTCTAAAGCACTTTGCAAACTTTATGGTGCTACATAATTGATAATGAAGAGGAGGAGGAGAATAACTTGATTAATTGTGATGATGTAGAAGAAGGAACAGTGTCTCTTTCTCTGCTGGTTTCTATTGTTTTCTTTTTCCATGTAGCACATTGGAGATAGTACTGGGTTACAAGTCAGCAAAACCTGAGTTCAAACCTTGGAGATTTACTAGCTCTGTGACCCTTTAACCTCTTTTTCCTAAGTTTCCTCACCTGTAAAATGGAGAGAATAATAACTTCTGACCCCAGGGTTGTTGTGAAAAAGCTATCAAATGAGATAATAAATTGTAAAGCGCTTAGCACAGTGCCTTGTACATATGTGAATATTAGCTATTATTAGGATGATAATGATGATGATGAATGTGCCTGGCACAAAGCAAATGCGTAATACCCAGTGACTACTAATTGTCGAAAGTAGCAAGGGAGGCTTAAGATTATTTTTAAAGAAGGGAATTATTTGGGGATTTTGGGGGGCAGAGAGAGTAGGAGGGTGGTAGACACTTCAGAAAAGAGGAGAAAGCAAAGAAATCTCTTTAAGCAGGACATATGCCAGGAACATCATGTAGGGAATGCCTGCTCAGGGATGGATCAGATTAGTTGAGTTCTGGGCTCTCTCAACTCTAACATCCCACAGTTCTATATTCTCTGAACAAATGGTGAGAAGGCATTACCAACATGACACAAAAATTGTACGTTTCCATTTCCATGTGCATCCATCAAGACAACATATAGCAGAAATCATAACTTAACGCTGCTGTGCCCACCCAGTGTCTTAGCACCATCTCTGGAATTTGGTATTTTTAGCAATCTGTGGTTGATTCTTATGGTTAGCAATCCATGGTTTGATCAGTGAACTTATATGTGAGTGGAGACCAGCAAACCCTTCTCTCTCAGGCTCTAGGTAGGTTTTATTTGGCTCAGCTGTTAACCACTGCACTCCTTCTCCATACTTCTGCACAATGGATCCATAGAAAGAGCAAGAAGAGGCTTTCTGCATGGTATCTTTTACTGGCACCAGACAGAGTGGAATGCCATTGGCCCAGGGAAAATTGGAAATATCTACACGTAAGTTATAGAAATCTCTATAAATCATCTGTGTACCTGATTTAAATAAAGGATCAGATTGAAACCTCTCCCAATACCACAACTGTGCTCATTTACCCTTGCAATAAACATTTCCTAGTACAAAAAATAATAATAATAATGATATAAGGATACTAGCTAGGTCAACAGATTTTTCATCAGAATAGTTAAGAACGATACTACTTCAAACCCCTTTTCCTTAATCTTCCATTTTCTTGAAAACTTCTAGAGTCCATCTTTACCTAAATAATTGTGCTTATTTTCTCTTGAGCATTCAAAAGGCTTTTTATCACTTTGGACTGGTAGGGGTATAAAAGATCACAATATGTTTTCTGCTTTAAATTTTTTTTTAATAATTGATAAGTCTTTTCCTTTAAGGAAAATGTAGGATGATACATGTCACTATTAGAGATGTGTCTTTCCAGGCTTGAACATTTTTGGCAAATATAGGGATAGACTTAAAACAGAAGAAGGAAGAAAAGGAATATTAGCTAGAGAAAAGTTAGGAAAAGGCAACTTATTTCCAAATAATTGTAGAATACTGTAGAGAATCGAAGACGGAAGGGCTAGTTCTAGAACACAGAATCTTAGAAATACAAGGAAAAACATTGGAGCTAGAAGAACTCTTCATACCCAGAACAATGTCAGAGATGGGACCACAGAAAACCAGAGCTGGGGGTATCTGAGAGATCATCTAGATTCTAGTTGAATCTCCTAGTTCATGAAAGAAGAAAATGAGACTAATTCTTTTTTTAATGAAGAATAAAGTCCTACTACTTAATAGGTATGTGGCAATATAAGCTACACTTTACATTTTCATGTTTATAGTACAAAACAACCATAGTTGATCTATTTAAACTAGCTGTCTGGCTGCATTATAAAACATTCCATTTAAATCGCATTTAATTTTGATTTTTAGTTGACGAGAAACTTTAAAATATGTATGTAATTAAGCCGCAGAGGGCAATTATTCAGACAGACAGCGAATCTCATATGAAATGAGAACACATTCGTTAAGATTTGCTGCCCCTCCTCCCCCAGTTTCCTTTTTACTCTTTATTTTTATAACTCCCCATGGCATCATACTGGCCAAAACTAAACTTGGGAGCAATTCAGGCCACACATGTGGTGAAAATATGCACCCTCACTGTTTCAAAAAACTGAATGAGAAACTTAATTAAAAGGGGGAAAAAAAAGCAACATCTTCATTATAAATTTAGCATGACATTTTTGAAGTGCCTCATAATGAAAACTCAAAAGTTGAGAAAAAGAGTTGATTCTTTAGGCCTTACTGTAAAATGAGCCTTCCCAGGCCCACTGCTTCCTCATCTGTTAAAGGAAGGGGGTTGGACTACAGGGTCTCTGAGGACCCTTCCAGCTCTAAGATGCTATTCAGATATTCATAAAATCATCCATGGAAGACAAAGAAATTACGTTTTGATGAGACAACTCATAGGAAATTTTTCAAAACACACAGGAAAACAAAAGCAAAGGCTTCTTTTATGATACTATAATGCAGAGGCTCAACTGCAAGCTTATTTGAGAAAGAAGCCCCCCCAAAATCATTTAGGTAGTCTATGGACACTTTCCCCAAGTCTTCTTCTGCAGATTGTGTGGAAGAGCCTCAGGTCTTGGAGCCCGAAAATCTGCAACTGAGTCTGGGCTCAGCCATCAGCTATCAAAAGCATCAGAAACCAGTCACTTTATCTCCTTTAGTATCAGTTTGTTCATCTGTTCAATGGGAACAATTATATTTATCTAATATTTTTCCTTCAAAAAGTGGGAGGAAAGAACTTTGCCAAGTGTAAAGCACCATGGAAATGTGGAAAGGTGAGTTCTTCAGGATTACAGTGTTTTGAGTAAACCATATAGGTCTCCCTTTTCACTGCTGCTCGAGTCTTCATTTTTTTGTTCTCTCCTCTCTCCCTGCCTTTCTATTTAATTCTAGAAAACTCAGCATTTAGGTCTCAAAGGCAGAAAGGAATTTCCCTGCAGATCCTTTTCCCTTTCAAAACCTCCAGGCCCTTCATGCCCCACTTGCATGGCCTGGCATAGAAGAATACCATGGCTCACTTCAGAAGAGAACTAAAAAGTTCTAATTTTAGGCTTGTTAAAATGTCACGCATTACCTCCCTTGCAGAGGTGGGGGACTGTGGTCATGGTACATTGCATATGCTGTCAGAGGCAGCTGATGTCTTGGTTGGTTTTTTGAAGTGCATCTTTCACCTCATTTAAAAAAATGTTGTTGTTGCAAGGCATGGCTCATTGAGTCGAAGAAGGAGAAGAGATATATTCAGAAATGAAGATCAACAAAAGATGCCAATGAGAATGAAAAGAAAAGAGAAAATAGCCAGACATGGTGTCGCATGTTACTGGGGAGGTTAAGGCTGGCAGATCTCTTGAGCTCAGCAATTTTGAACTGCTCTGGGTTATGTCAATTGGGTGACTACAGTTAATTCAGCATGAATATGGTGAGCCCCTAGGAAAGGGAGGGGGAGAATAGAGAGGGGTGAAGTGGTTCAGATTAAAAGTGGAATAAGTCAAAGCACTCATAAAAATCAGTATTGGGATCAGGTCCGCAAGTAGCTCCTTACTTCTAAGCTTAGAAAAGATAAATCTTAATCTTGAAAGAAAAGTGTAAAAAATACCTGGCAGTAATGCTACTTATATTAAGAAACATGCAGCCCAGTAAAAACGGAAAAAGCAAGTGACCAGTCCCGACAATCACTATGAATTGAGAATTTTTCTTTCTCCAATCTGCTCAAGATCTGGAACTTGAAATCGTTCTATTCGATAAGTCTTAATTATTTGCTCTGTTCCAGGAATGACGTGAAGTGCTGGAGGTACTCAGACAAGAACGAATCAGTCCTCACTCTCCTAGAATTCACATTCTATTAAAGAGAGCTTGGGAAGGTGAAGGAAGAGTCAAATGCTCTCCAAATTTTGGGATCTGGAAGCAATGGATGGATGCCTAAGAGACACAATACAGATTCAGGCTCAAAATATGAGACTATTTTCTCTAATAACAAGAGCTATTCAAAAGGTTGTCTCAGATGGCCGTGGGTTCCACCTCACCAGAGGTCTTCAGAGAAGGGCTAGATGACAATTGGTTGTCTAAAACATAAAAGACATTCTTATTCAGGTAAAGCATGGCCTCCGAAGTCCATTCAAACTCTGAGATTCTATGAAATAGAGGAGTTGGGGGAGCATAAAGCTTGAAGGGAAGAGAATTTGTTCAATCTTTGGGTATGCTGAATTTGTAGCATGAGCCAAGAAGCCAGCTGAAGCCATGCAGCACTGGCCATTAGAAATAATAGTCTAGTGGGGAAAAGATGCTGAGGTGAAGCCATAAATTTAGTTGTCATCTACAGGGAGGTGATAATTAAAGCCATGGATGAAATCATAAAAGCATGGAGTAGAGAACAGAGACAAAAGACCAAGGAGAGAACCTCAGGAGGGCACTTATGCTCAGTGAGCGAGCAAAGAAAAAGAGAAAGTACAGTCAAAAAGGTAGAAACACAAATGTGATAAATAGTAGTATCTCAGAAGGCAAGGAGAAGAAAGTGTCTATAAGAGAATGATCCAGGGCATCAGATGTCAGAACAAAGGTTAAGAAGGATGAGTACTGCCAAAGGCCATTAGATTTGGCAATAACATGTGGCTGAATCCTGCTGGTTTGGAAGAGCAATATCACATTGACAGCAAAACACAAATACCCCCAAACCAAGGACATCTAGAAAAAGATGACTGGTATTTAAAGAGTAGTGCCATAGAGAACCACAGTGATCTGAGAGGCGAACCCTCACATATCATGGACCTAACATTTTTTAAAAGGCAGATTTACAACTGATAGTTTGCGGCATGAGTATTTAATTTGTGAAAGGATTCTTTTCTTTTTCCTATAAATAATAAGCTCACCTCAAGGAAGGGAACTATGAGGGGTGGAGGAGGTGGGGAGAGGTAGCAAGAGTCCTAGATTCTATCCCTTCCACTAACTGTGTGATTCACTTCAAATCTCTCAGCAGTTTCCTCATCTGCAAAATGAAGAGACCAGAGTGGGTGATAATGGATGAAATTGATATAATATGTACCTTATTGTTTATAAGATACTTTCTTCATAATAACTTTCGTGTTGTAGGCAGCCCAAATATCAGTGCTCCAATTTTACAGATGAGGAAATCAAGACACAGTGAGGGCAAGAGAATTGCTCAAGGTCACATATCTAATAAGTAGAAGAAATGAAACTAGAAGGCCTTTTCAATTCCACTATAAAAAGAAGATTTATATTCATAATTTCTGATGCAGTCAGTTCTTAATGTTTGTTGAATAGAACTGACTTGAATTTAATTTAAAATGTAATTCAATAAGCAAAAATTCAATTTACACATAACTTTCTGGGCTCACTTGCTTGATATACAGCTGTCAGAAAGTCATTCGATACCTTAGCGCTTTGGTTTCCTCCCCTTTCCCAAAGTGAATAGTGATTCTGAATGTTTAAGCAATGGGCAATGTATTAGAATTTGGTACTAGGTTAGATTTTACTTAGATAGAACTATTCATTCCAAAAGTTTTACCAGTAGTTTGGTGTCTTTAATGACGCAAAGCAGCTTGGTCCACTGTCCGAAACGTTTCTTTCTTAAGAGGAATGCACAGATTTTAGCATCTTTCACAAGGTCCATGGAGGCTTCATCTGATGGCCATTGATGTCTCGTCTTCTTCCCTTTCCCATCTTCTTCTTCTTCATCATATGATTCATATGAACTGCTCATTGCATCCGAATCATAATCTTTCAAGAAACAACAAAGTAGACAAGTTAAAATAAACTGCCATGGAGAATATCTACAACCTTGAAAAGGTATAAGAATACTATGTTATCTTGCCCCCTCCACTACTCTGAATAGTCTGTAAGTTCCATGATGGAGGGAAACCAAGTTTTATGGTATCACACCCTGCTCTCCACCTCCAGTATACTACACAGTGTCCTACTTATGTGAATACATAATAAATAGATCATTGAATTGAATGATGAACTGAACCTTGTTTTGGCCACTTATTTTACAAACCAGGAGTGTTGAGTGTTGGAAAAGAAAATAACATCAGTTTACAAAATTAGAGATGTTCTCAACCCCAATCCTTCAATGACTGAAAATTTATTTGAAATTAGAAATGGCTTTTTAAAAACCCTTCTGTGTGTTGTTTCCCTCACCAGATTTATAATGTCAAAGCAGTTCAAATTTCTATATCAATTCACAGTTTACAAAGCACTTTGCAGATATGATCAAATTAGTTCCAAACAACTGTCTTATGAAATTGCTAGCAAGGGACACAGAAACATAAACACAAGACAGTGAAATGGTTTATCCAATTCCACACTGGCAGCTCTAGCCTTGAAATCAGGATACCTGCCTTGGGTTTAGATAGAGATGTTTCCATTTGCTTATTTTTATAACCGATCTTAAGTCACTTCCCATCTCTTAAGAAGGTTTTCTCATCTTTAAAAAGTGAATAATGATCCTTGAACTCCCTACCTCTTTGGGTGGCTGTGAGCAAAGGACTTTGTAAACCTGAAAGTGCTGGGGAAATTGTTGGAATTCTTGTGATTACCATTAGTAGAGGTAGTGTTCTGCATCAGTACTCACTGAAATGAAAATCCCAAACAATTGATGACCAAGAACCTTATGGTCAAAAGCGAAGCAGTTCATAAAGAAATAAATTACCTTTTACTCCAGAATTAACTGGGCTAAAATAGAACAATGAATTGGAAGTCTGGAGGCCTAGAATCCTAGGCCAGGCCCCATTGTTTAACCAAGAGAAATCACTCATTTTTGTCCTTATTTTCCCTATCCGTAAAACAGGGGAAATAATCACTGTCCTGCCAATCTTAAAGGGTTAATATATGGTTTAGATAAGATAATAGATAAGGAAAGTCCTTCAGATCAGAGTAAAGTGCTCTGAAAGTATGAACAATGATTGCTCGGATATGCTACAGCATCACCTGGATAAAAATTTCCAACTAATTTTTGTTGAAAACCAAGCAAAAAGCTGAAACAAAACAGCTCGCAAAACAAATGGTGGGCAAAGGAGGATATTTTATATGTTTTTGGTTTGTTGAGTTTTTCAATAATAGGCATATAACCACATAAATTCTAACATCCTCAATTTACAGATGAGAAGACCAAAGCCCAGAGGGATAAAGTTACTTGCTCACAGGCCCAGGGCTGCTATCGAGTCAGGAATTAAACCAATGTTTGCTGACTCTAAATCCAGGTTGCTTTCCACTACACCAGAGGATTCTTTAATTACAACACAAACTAGTTTCACAATGCCAAAAACTGGCATAATTAAATTAAATCTATGGTAACCTAGAAGGCCTAAGCAAACCAGCATGACCTTTGTACTCAGGACCACTTGGGGTTACAGAAAGAGCTTGGAGCTAGAAGAATGAGGGTCATATGCCAGTGATTACACTATAAAGTACAATAATTATGCTGGTGCTCTATACCTCACAGGACTGTAGTAAGGGAAGTGCTATGTGTGAATTATTAATGCCTACCTTTAAAAAAAAAGAAGGATATGGAATATGGGTTCAATGAAATATCTCTTCTCTCCCATCCCAAATTCTTAAAAAAATTTTTTTAAGCAAATCACGATCAAATCTAAACATTTCAGCAATCCAATGAACACTTAATGTTCCAGGTTCTGGGAATACAAGGACAAAAATTATAAACAGTTTCCATCAAGGAGGCAACATTCTATATTCAAACATACATTTACTTTTCTGGAAAAAAAAAGTTAGAAAACTATTAAATTGTTATTTTGGTTCAGTTCAGTATTCACGTCATTGAACAGAATAAAAAGTATGAATGGCTTCTGTGAATAGGAGTTCCAAAATGGTGATTTCTAAAGATTTTGTTCATTTTGATTAACCCGAGCTAAGGGGGCTGCCCAGAAACCAGACAGCATTTCAGGAATCATTCTCATTTGGAATGCTGAACTTGGAGATACAAAATTTATATCCTAGTTCTGGCTCTTGACACTTACAAGATATGTGAGCTTAGAAAAACCACAAGCTCACCCCAATCCTGTTAAGTCCCAACTAAAATCCCACCTTCTATAGGAGCCTTTCCCAAAGCCTCTTAATTCTAAATAATTAATTCGCAAAACAAATGGTGGGCAAAGAAGGATATTTTATATGTTTTTGGTTTGTTGAGTTTTTCAATAATAGGCATATAACCACATAAATTCTGGTCATTATTTATTATTTCTGTTAATTATTTCTCGTTTATCCTTGTATATTTGCATGTATGCTCTACCTATATATATATATGCAATATATGCAAATATATGCTTTGCATATATTTGCTTGCATGTTGTCTCTCTCATTAGATTGCAAGATTGTAAACTCCTTGAGGGCAGGTACTGGCTTTTGCCTCATTCTGTGTCCTAGGCACTCAGTACCATGATTGACACATAGTAAATGCTAGACAAATGTTTATTGACTGATGAATCCAATCAACAAACAGATATTAAATACCTACAGGAGACAATTGTTCTATACTAGATGCTAGAAATGAAAAGACAAAAAGGAAAATAGTCCTTGAACTCAAGGAGTTTATATTCTATCAATGAGATACAACCTCTAAGCTTCAGTTTCCTCCTCTGTAAAATGGGGTTTATTATCATCCCTACTTTAAAAGATTGCTAGAGAAACAAAGGAGGTAAAATAACAGTATCTGTTGGGCAAGCTCAAGTCCCCTTGTTCAACTTGGACAAGGATGATGAGAGAGAAACGGTAGAACTACCAGCAGGTAGAATATTAGGGATTAACATATCTACATTGGGCAATTCTATACCATTTCTTACAAAGATGGAAATGAGCTTAAGCTAACCATAGAGTTTCTCAGAATGAATAAATCCCATCCAACTAAAAGAACCAAGATCCCCAGCAGGCTTTGCCCTCTGCTCTCATTTTATCTCCACCAGGAAAAGCCATTCCATGAACCTGATCTTTAGAGACTGTGCTATTCTCTTCTTGGAAGGTTAATCCATTCTATTCTGTTGTGATTGATGTGTGAGAGAATAAGGGAGTGTAAACACACCTAATTCATTACATATAACCAGTCCTCTGGACCTTGTCTCTTGGAGACCATTGAGCTACAGGGTTCACCCAAGCATCTTGCCGTGTTCCCTTCTGACCTGTTAGTCCCTCTCCTTCCCTCAATCTCCCCCAACACTTTCTACCTCTTGCTGTGAGAACAGTAGTCAGATCAATATTACCATTGCTACTGAAAATGATGTGACAATCAACAGTCAAACTAATGTCCTAAGGTTTCACCTCATAATCCTTGGGATTCCCCAGACCAAATTTTTCTTCCCTGGCCACGATTTGTCTACATTGTCATTCCTGATTAGAATATAAGTTTTTTGAGGGCATTGAGTTTTTTGTCTCACCTTTGTCTTTGTATTCTCAGTACCTAGCACAAAATGTATGCAATAAATTATTTTTCATTCCTTCATTCATTCCCTTAGCAAAAATCTTTTAAGACCCTCCACAATCTATCCTCATCTTTCCCATCCAACCTTTTTTCTCAATACTCCTCAATAAGAACTCTCCAATTCAGTCAGGCTGGTTTTCTCACAGTTGTTCACCTTACCATCATTCCACCTAATCCTTATATCTGCTTATCCTACAACTCCAGCTTTTAACAGCATTCCTTTCTTCCACAGTTCCTTCCTCCATGAACCCAACAACTTACTATAAATTACTGCCTGCCACCCCAAAGCAAATTTTATAGCAATTAATAAGCAAATATTTTGTTGTCCTGTCGTTCAGTAGTTTCAATTTTTTCTGATTCTACATGACTCCATTTGGAGTTTTCTTGGCAAAGATACTACAGTGGTTTTGCCATTTCATTCTCCAGCTCATTTTATAGATGAAAAACTGTTAGGTGACTTGCCCAGGGTCACAAAACTAGTAAATGTCTGAGATTTGATTTGAACTTTTTGATTTAAACTTTTGATTTGAACTCAGGAAAATGAGTCTTTCTGATGTGAACTAAGGAAAATGAATCTTCTGACTCCAGGCTGAGCACTACCCATTGTACCACCTAACTAATCCTTAAATATATTAATTACTGTGCTAGGAATGCTGGAGAAGAAGTACCCAACTGGCCAGTTTGTAGAAAGGCCACACGTTAGGAATGGGAAAGGTGCGTTGCTAAGCCCAAGGTCTTACTAGAATTGGTGGATCAACAGACTATAGTGGACCCAGTCAATGGTCATTACATAGTAGCACAATGCAGGAATAGGGAATACACAGAATTGCTACAGAAGGCCAGAGCCTTGGGTATATGGGGTGAATCAGACATTCAGTATCCCAATATTTCCTGTATCTCACTTCCTGATCCAGATCCAAAGTGCCACTCCTATAACGGCCTTTCCACTTCCATTTCACTCACTTGGATTTTTCTCCTCTGAAAAAATCCTAGAACCGACTCAGATAGGCCTGTTGGCTTACACATTTGTGTGGCTCCCAATTTGGACATCTGTCCTCACAAGGGATTACTAACCCTTCAACAACAGTGCTTAGCTTAACGACCAGCTTATGTCGCTACATGTTATTAATAAAAAAAAACCCACTGGACTTAAAAGTGAGAACTGATTACAAATCCCACTTCCCCTTTCCTGTGACCCTGGCTAAGTCACTTAACCACTTTTAACCTTATCTGGAAAAAAAAAAAAAGGAGTCATTAATCCTTGTTAAAAGCAAATGAACTCAATGAACTCAAATGAAATCAGGTCCTTAAAGGGCTGTGTAACTAGTAACTGTGTAACTTAGGTGCCTGCTAAATGCTTTGGTAGTCAAACAGACTGACTGCCAACCACCTTGCTCTCCATTTCAAGTATCCTGACAACTCATCTAAGAGCACAGAGAAACGTGTAGGAGAATTCAGCGTAGTGTTGTGGTCCAGACTGAACAAGTTCCTGAGCTTGCCCAATAGAGATAATGGAATCTCATCTCCTTTTGAGGTTTTTATTGGCAGGAAACAGGAGGGTTTTGAGAAGAAATCAAGGAAAATTGGAAGATCATAAACCTTGGTGTTAAAAGCAAGTGACTTGGTCAGAATTAAGTAGAGACACAACTCCAGCCCCCAACCCCCCCATACCCCTCAACCTCTCCAGCCTACTGTCTTTTCTGAACGTTCCCGGGAGGGGTGGAGTTGTCAGAGACACTAAAAATAGAACTGTGTGGGTTCTTTGTACATTTAATGGTGCTGTTGGTCAGGGAAATGCTTTCTTGGGCAGTCATCACCTTAAGGGTGAAGCCCTGACAGAGCCAAAATGTTCTTCAATGGATTTTATTCTTGCAACTACAACATATCATGACAAAGGCCAAAACCAAGCAAGCAAACACATTATGTAGCCTGGACTTCCTGTCTGGAGAAACTGGCTATAGGAACATAATTCTTTTGTATGGGGGGGTTGAGGGAGCTTAGGGGTTTTTTTTGGGTGGGGGCTTTTTTGGATGGGGGAAGGCAGGGCAGTTGGGGTTAAGTGACTTGCCCAAGGTCACACAGCTAGTAAGTGTTAAGTGTCTGAGGTCGGATTTGAACTCAGGTCCTCCTGACTCCAGGGCCCCGGTGCTCTATTCACTGCACCACCTAGCTGCCCCTAGAAAATAATTCTTGAATAATAATTTTTCACCCAAATTTAGGGAGAATAATTCTTTCATAGGGCAGTAGGTACCACAATGGATAGAGCACCAGACTCATCTTCCTGGGCTCAAATCTGGTCTCAGACACTTCCTACTGAGTGACCCTGGGCAAGTCACTTAGCCCTGTTTGCCTCTGTTTCCTCATCTGTAAAATGACCCAGAGAAAGAAATGGCAAACCACTCCAGTATCTTTGCCAAGATGGGAGCGCAAAGAGTCAGACAGGACTGAAATGACAGAGCAACAAGAACAATTCTTTCACAAGGTCTGAAAGACCATATGTCTAAAGTGACAAGATCACAAAAGAGGCATCATGATCTACTGGAAAAAAAATCACTGGGTTCAAGGGTCAGAAGGCCTAGGTGCAAACCCTAGATCACCTATTCTTCTATCAAGAAACATCAAGAGGAAAGAAAGTTCCTTCTCTTTCTCTTGTGCCCTTACAATCCCTTCAGCTCTTGACCTTCCTGAGAACCAATTTCTCACCTATAAAATGGGGTTGGATTTAGCAGCTTTATGGCCTTATGAGTCCTGTCTTGCCTCTCACTGATTACATGGCCTTGGGCAAATCACATCATCTCTCTGATCCCCAGAATGGTGATAACCATCTGTAGTATGAGATGGCTATGAAGATCAAATGTGACGATGCTTGGAAAATGAATTGATGATTAGGAAGTGGAAGCAAACTGAGCCATCAGGAAGCCTCCCCTCCTTATTCTATAAAGAAAGAAATAAAGGCACGGAGTGGGGGAAACAACATATCCAATTATCCAATTCCCACCTATCCTTTAAGGGTCATATCAAACGTCACCTCGATCATAAAGATTTCTTTCATTCCTGCCCAGCTAGAAATGATCTTTTAACTCCCTATGAATTAATGTCATATTGTATACTCCACTTTCTACACTTTCAAATTGTAGAATTATCATATTTATGAATTCCAGAGTTGGGATAAAATTTTGAAGTTCATAGGATCACAGAACTTAGTGCTGGGGGGGGGGGGGAGACTTCAAAGATCATGAAGCCCATCTCCATCATTGTATGAATGAGGGAAATGAGTCTTAACGATTTGTCCAAGGTCACACACAACATGAGTGAGAACCTTCTCATTATTTCCAAGCCTGGGATTCCTTTCACTATACAATGTATCCTTCTAGATTATGTATTCCCTTTGCTCTTAACCTAAAGTCTTTGAACTTGTGAAGTTTTAAAAATACATATATAATATGTATTTTATGTATACATATATGTATGTGTATACATGTATAGTATGTATTTTTCATATGCATATATAAATTTTACATTTATTTATATGTATATTTATAATAAATATACATCTGTGAATTTTTGTTTTATTGATTTTTAATATTTAATAATGTTTAAATATTATTTATTTTAAATTATTTATTATAAAATATTATTCCAAGAAGGAATCCATATATTTCATGCTCCTCCCACCAAGTCACCTCCTCCAAGTTGTCTGGGCCCATAGCCTCTCTATTTGATTGCAAGTTCCTAGACACTAAGGACAGTGTGCCTTTTTCATCTTTAAATCCACAGCACCCAGTATGGGGCCTTGCACACAATAGATATTCCATAAGTGTATGTGAAATGAAATTGACTCAAATAATCCAGTACAAAGGGAAGAGGCAGCCAAAATGGTCCTTGGTAATGTATTCAAACACCCACCTCCCAAGAGTCTTATGGCATCCTGAACACTAGCAAAATCTAAGAACAAAGACCTGCTAACATAGTCAAAGCCAAGATGAAATGTAAAAAGAACTTGGAGGAGAAATAAATCAAGAAACCTATAAAAGCAACTCTAAACTCAAGAAAAATGAAAAAGGCAATATAATGCATGACTGATTTAGGTCATCAATCAGAACAAAGCTAATCCATGCCTATTATTCTTCAAGGGATGGAAGACAAGTTCTGGGTGCCACAGGCTATAAGAGATTTCTCCAATGCATATGATGAACAGAGGCACCATGTGGTGAGCCCCTGGTGACCGAATTGATCCCTAGGGCATTTAGCTCCACTGAGCTATTTCCTCTGGAATTAGCTTGAAGCAAATCACTCACTGACTCAGTCTCAATCAGAGGAACAGGATGTGACAGGTTGGGCTACTCACAGTGAGGCTAGTAGCTACAGTATTCATTTCAATAAATCAAACAGAAATGCTTACTAGCTCTTTGGAAGGCTATGACCTCCTCTCACAGGCTACAGCTGAATGATTCAAACCCCAGGCAATAGACTTTTCACAAAGCTCAGCTTGCCAACAAGGAGAAAAGAGCTGTATGAAACAGAAATTGAACCTGGGTCATGTATTTCAAATCAGGCTTTAATTAACTTAATACTTTAAAACATCAAGGAAAGAATGCTATCAATCAATCACTTAAAACAGTGAAAGTACTACTTCCTATCAACATGGATTAATGTTACAATAGATTGTCATCCTGAATTTTTTAAAGTTAAAAACCACTTCCACCGGCCTTTCTGGTGACGAGCCACACCATACTTAACTAGCTAGCCTGGTCTTTGAATGGCAGACACAGTCTTGCATAGGACCTACCCTCAACAACCATCCAGTATGGGAAGATGGGCCAAAGTTTCACCCCACTAATTCATCCATCAAGAACCCACAGTCCCCTCCAGAATATGATGTGGCATTATAGAAGGAATTTGGTAGCATAATTAGCTATTTTAAAACCAGGTAAGGATAAATATATTTTAAAATGTTTTATGGAAATAAGAGATGAACTCAATATGTTTTTCCAAAGCAGCATTTTTAATCCTTTCTTAATGAAAATGGCTGAATTGGGGCGGCTAGGTGGCACAGTGAATAGAGCACCGGCCCTGAAGTCAGGAGGACCTGCCTGAGTTCAAATGTGGCTTCAGACACTTAACACAAAACTAGCCACGTGACCTTGGGCAAGTCAGTTAACCCCAATTGCCCTACCTTCTCCCCTCCAAAAAAAAAAGTGGCTGAATGAAAAAAGGAAATTTATTGTAGTTGACACCAATGCATCCTGATTTCCCAACTACTTCTAGCCAGTAATGTCCTTTTCTTTTAAACTTTCTCTAGCACTTTGTTTACAATGTGTCTAATATCTAAAACTATATAATAACTAAAAGTATTTCTCAACCAGACTGAGTTTCATGTGTCTAGCACAGTGCTCTGCACAAAATACATTCTTTATAAGTATTTATTGAATTATATCATTTTCAGAATCATAGTAAAATAAAATAAAAATCTTATTTTATGCTAATTAAAGAGATCAGTTTTGATACCTATTTCTCAAAAATTGAGATGATTTCTACAAAAAAATTGTTCTTTCTTCTTATAAAGGAAGATCATAGAACAGAGAACAAATGAGGAAACTAAAGCTCAGATAAGTTTCATGAATTGTCCAGGGTCACACAAGAAGCAGGAATGGAATTTGAACTCAAGTTGCTTAACTCCAAATTTCATGTTTTCCACTATACCATGTTTCCATCAGTAGGGAATTTTTATCTATTACATTCTTATCCATGGCTCCTCCAATGGGCCACCACTTTGCTAAAATTATGCTCAAAATTTACTTAAAGGCAATGTAAAAAATATATATACATAGGATGTCTGAAGGAAGAGCAAGAATTTGGGGTAATACCAAAGATCGTCAGAGATATGAAATGGTGTTGTGAGCCCCCAAAATATTCATAGCAGTACTTTTCATGGAAACAAAGCAGTTGACAATTGATTGGGAAATAGCTAAATAAATTATGGTACACTGATATAATTAGAAAATTATTGTTCTGTAAGAAACCATAAGCATAATGAATATAGAGAAGCAAGAAAAGATTTATATGAACTGATACAAAGTGAAATGTAAGCAGTCAAGAAAAAATATATAATAACTACATGAATGTAAATGGAAAGTACAACTACCACACAATCATTGAAAATGAATGCTGCAGAATATAGCACCTACTTTACAAAAAATTGGTTTACAAATCACTCTACAAAGCTTAAAGTGCTTTGTAGAAATGTTAATTATTACTATTATGTTTCAAAACTATGAAGAACAAGTTT
The DNA here is from genome assembly GCA_028646515.1 of Pseudochirops corinnae. Lineage (NCBI taxonomy): Eukaryota > Metazoa > Chordata > Mammalia > Diprotodontia > Pseudocheiridae > Pseudochirops > Pseudochirops corinnae. Next base: position 139,020,470 of record CM053592.1, read on the forward strand.
GATCCCAAAGAAGGTAGTACAGTGGAAAGTGTGTGGTCCTGATTCAGAAAGATCTGAGTTCAAATGCAAAGTTAGATATTTACTAAGCTGTGTAACCCTAGGCAAATCACTTAATTTTTCTCAGCCTCATTTCCTTCATCTGTAAAATATCTCCAGGGGTTATTGTGAGGATCACAATACTTAAAAGCACTTACACACAGTGCCAGGCACATAGTAGCTGCTTAATAAATGATTGTTTCCTTTCATCCTTCTTTCCTTCTATTTTGGTCGGCTCCTTTGTAGAGGTGTCAGAGGTATGTAGGAGTGGAACAATGCATATGATATCAGATTTTTTAATGTACTAATATATTTTTATTATTTTTTCTCTTTCTTAAAAAGTCCTTTCATCCTTCCTTCCTTCTATTTTGGTCGGCTCCTTTGTAGAGGTGTCAGAGGTATGTAGGAGTGGAACAATGCATATGATATCAGAATTTTTAATGTACTAATATATTTTTATTATTTTTTCTCTTTCTTAAAAAGTCTTAGAAATGGAAGAATTAAAATAAGTAGTGAGGAAACAAAGCTATCACTCTTTGCAGATGATATGATGTTATACTTAGGGAATCCTAGAGAATCAACTTTTAAAAATCTAATTGAATTAACAATGTTAGCAAAGTTGAAGGATATAAAATAAAACTATATAAATCATTGGCATTTCTATATATTACTAATAAAACCTAGCAACAAGAGATAGAAACAGAAATTCCATTTAAAATAACTGTAGACAATATAAAACATTTGGGAGTCTACCTGCCAAGACAAACATGAACACAATTACAATACATTTTTCACACAAATAAAGTTAGATCTAAATAATTGAGAAAATACCAGTTGCTCATGGGTAGGTTGAGCTAATATGATAAAAAAAAATACCAATCAAATTACCAAAAATTATTTTATAGAGCTAGAAAAAAATAACAATTCATCTGGAAAAATGAAAGGTCAAGAATAACAAGGAAATTAATGAAAAGAAATACAAAGGAAGTTGACCTAGCTACACCAGATCTAAAACCATATTATAAAGTAGTAATCATCAAAAATACTTGGTACTGGCTAAGAAATAGAGTTGTGGATCTGTGAAATAGATTAGGTACACAAAACACAAGTAGTCAATGACTATAGTAATCTACTGTTTGATAAATACAAAGACTCTAGCCTCTGGGATAAGCATTCTCTTTTTTACCAAAAACTGCTGGGGAAACTGGAAAATAGTATGGCATAAACTAGGCACAGGCCAGCATCTTATACCATATACCAAGATAAGGTCAAAATGGGTTCATGATTTAAACATAAAGGGTTATACCATAAACAAATTAGGAGAGCAAGGAAAAGTTTTTCTGTAGGATCTATGGAGAAGGGGGAAAAAATTATGACCAAACAAGAGATAAAAAACTTTATGAAATGCAAAATGAATAATTTTGATTACATTAAAATTAAAATGTTTGGCATAAACAACGTCAATGCAACCAAGATTAGAAAAAAAGTCAGAAAGCTGAGGAACAATTTTTACAGCCATTGTCTCCAATAAAAGCCTCATTTCTAAAATATGTAGAGAATTGAGTCAAATTTATAAGAATACAAATCATTCTCCAATTGAGAAATGGTCAAACGATATGAACAGGCAGTTTTTAGAAGAAGAAATTAAAGCTATGTATAGTCATATGAAAAGATGCTCTAAATCACTATTGACTAGAGAAATGCAAATTAAAACAACTCTGAGATACCATTTCACACCTATCATGTTGGCTAATATTACAAAAAAGGAAAATGATAAATGTTGGAGAAGATATGGGAAAATTGGTACACTGATGCATTGTTGGTGGAGTTGTAAACTGATCCAATCATTCTGGAGAACAATTTGGAACTATGCCAAAAGGGCTATAAAACTGTGCATACCCTTTGATCCATCAATACCACTTCTAGGTCTGTATTCCAAAGAGAATTTAAAAAGTGGGGAGAAGGGGGGAATGGTGAAGGATTTATTTGTACAAAAATATTTATAATAGCTCTTTTTGTGGTAGCAAAGAATTGGAAATTGAGGCAATGCCCAGCAATTGGGGAATGGCTGAACAAGTTGTGGTATGTAAATGTCATGGAATATCATTGTGCTAAAGAAATGATGAGCAGAAAGATTTCAGAAAAACCTGAAAAGACTTTTGTGAACTGATGCTGGGTGTAATGAGCAGAACTAGAACACTGTACACAATAATAGCAATACTGTGTGATGATCACTTTGATAGACCTAGCTCTTCCCAGTAATACAATGATCTAAGACAATTCCAAAAGACATAGGATGGAAAATGCTCTCCACAGACAGTAAAAGAACTATGGAGTCTGAATGCAGATTGAAGCATATTTTCTCTCTTTTTTTTGTTTGCTTTTTCTTTTTTGTGGTTTTTCCCTTTTGTTCTGATTCTTCTTTCACAACATGACTAATGTGGAACTATGTGTAATATGATTGCACATATATAGTTTATATAAGATTGTATGCTGTCTTGGGGGAAGGAGGAGAGGAGGGAAAGAGGGAGAAAAATATTTGGAACTCAAAATCTTCTAAAAGTGAATGTTGAAAACTATCTTTACATGTAATTGGAAAAAAAAATTCCATTAAGTGTGGGGGAGGCAAAGTCTTTGTTAACGGGGTAGTTCTCTAAGGGGGAGAGAGAGAGAGAGAGATAAAGGGGTAATTCTTCTTTCATTTGTACTTCTTAAGTAATAACCTGCCATTAAGACCATTGGGTGTCATCTTGAGAGTCTACTTCAATTTCAATGGAATCCAACAATGAGAGACTACCATAGCCCATGCAAAAAAAAAAAAAAAATTGAAACACCATTAGAGATTATTGATCCCTAATCAATGCACTCCAGGAGAATGCTTGTTCTGACAGATTTCGGGGCTTAGTCTGTTAGATTTTTCATTTGAAGTGAAAAAATTGGTGTTGATTACAAGAGCCTGCTGAGAGTTATCAGGTAGCTACAGGGGACAATTCTCTATCAATGCTACTGCTTTGGTACAGATGTCTCCATTGTACCTGTGACACAGAATCAGGACACTAGGTGATGGCAGCTTCTGTCCAACTTGTCAATGCTTTATTTTAACCCAAAGCAAGACCTGCTAAGAGCAATTCCACTGACTCTGATTCTCTAACACACGAGAACAACATAGTAACATGGAAAGAGCAACAAACAGCCTGAGGGCCAGGAGGGACCTTTGTTCCAATTTCATTTACTGTGTGACCTTGGAAAGGCTATCTAACCTTTCTGAGCCTCAGTCTCCTTATCTGTAAAATGTATGTAACAACACCAGAACATATACCTCATGGGTTGTTTGCACTTTATAAACTTTACAATGCTGTACAAATGGCAGTTATTACTGTTATTGTTATAATGAATAATAGTAGTAATAATAATAAATCAATGGGAAGACATCACTGATTAAGATGGATAATAGCACAATCACCTGACATACACCAGATAATGATCATTAAAATATTTATTTATTTGCATTAATAGTGGGAAATCAGTCTAAATTAGGAGAAAATATAAATCCAGTTTTATTTTTAAAGGAATTATAAATAGGAGCTGTCCCAGGTGGCTTCCTTATGGAATCAGGAATTCCCTAACACTGGAGCTCTTTAAACGGAGACTGAATAACCACTTGTCTCTAGAATTATATATTTGCAAGGAACACTATTATATCTGTATTTGTACATGTAAGGTAGTATCGATGGAGGCCCTGAACAACAGAGGAAATTCTCTAATAACACCTACTACCATTATTTTATCATATCACTAATGCTACCTTAAAATGCAAAATGCTTTCTATTTTTCTTCAGTGAACTTTCATCAACATTATCTTTCACCGATAGTTTAACTTTCTACTTTGGCTGAAGGTTGTGAAAGTTCTTGAGGGTATCGCCCCCATCTTCCTTATCTTTATGTCTCCAAAGCACTTGAATAATAATATTAAAAATAATTCCTTTATAAAGCATTTTGAAGTTTACAAAGTATTTCGCAAAGGTTCTATGAGACAAAACAATAAAAAGGCTATTTTCTGCATTTTACAGAAGAGGAAAAGGATACTCAAAAGTTTAAAATACTTGTCCATATTCACATGGCTTTGAAGTAGCTAAGGCAGTTTCAAACTTAGGTCTAATGACTCATGTCCAGTACATTTTCTGTTATAACATGCACTCTCTCATCACAATGCCTTATATAGTGTGGTAGTGTGGAAAGGCTATTGGATTTGGAATCAAAGGACCTAGCTCCTCAATTTACCACCTATCTTGAGCCACAGTTGTTGGTATTCAGTTATTTCAGTCACATCTAACACTTCCTGACCGTATTTGGCGTTTTCTTGGCAAAGATACTGGAGTGATTTGTCATTTGCTTCTCCATCTCTTTTTACAGATAAGGAAACTTAGGAAACAGGATTAAGTGACTTGCCCAGGGTCACCCAGTAAGTGGTTGAGGTGAGATTTGAACTCAGAAAGATAAGTCTTCCTGATTCTAAGCCCGGTGCTCTATGTACTATGGTACCTCCTAGCTGCCCAAGTCTCAGTTACTTATTCTGTCAAGTGAGGATGTGGTGCAAAATCAACTCAAAATTGCCTTCCAGATTAAAATTTATAACCCTAAGATTTATTGGAACCAGACAGGTAACTAATAAATAACATTTGTTGAATTGAACTGAATCTCATTTTGCATGTAGACCTAAGCTCAGAATCTTCACTTCTGCTTTCTCAGAAACACAAAAATCCTCAAAGTTGGAAGGGCCCTCAAAGACTGTCCCTACATGACTTCTCTAGCATCCATCCTCTTCTTGAAGACCCCTAGTGAGGGGTAACTCAATACCTCCTAAGAATACCTATTCCACCAGTGGACAGCTCTGTTAAGAAGTTTCCCAAAAATTTTTCTGCTGTGAACTTCTCCGATAACATCAACCAATAAGAATTTCAAGGCATAATCTGAGCTCATAGAATCATAGTATTTTCATGCTGCAAGAAAACATCAGTGATTTTTCCTAGTCTGCCATTTTCATTTTATAGATGAGATCACATGGTTAGCAAAAGGCCAATCAAACCCTACTTCCTTCTTAAAATCCACTGCCTCTTCCAAGGCAATGTTACTCACTTGAAGTGATATACTCGGGAGCTTTTCCGGGACTCAATGGCACAGCTTCTTCATAATAGCCTTCTGGGAGAGAAGATGTTGGTAATGGTGGAGGTCCACTGTCTGGCGGCTAAATGAGAAAAACAGAGTCTAAGATCATTATGAGGCCCAGAGATAAATCAGTCAAGTCAGTGGGAGTTCAATATTCATCAAGAACTTGCCAATGATAAGCCCTTCCTTCCTGCCTACCTGGATAATATCTTGCTAATCCATTAGATTGTTAACTGCTCCTTGAGAAGTAGGACTGTTTCCTTTTCTCTTTTTCTTTGCATCCTCAGAACTTAGCACAATGTGTGGCACAGAGTAAACATTTAATAAATAATTTTTACCTTAACAAAGACTCACAAACTTTCTGGTGTTCTCCACCTTCCCATTAACCTTATATTATTAAGGTTTGATATTATATTTAGATTTAAAATAACAACAACAACAACAAAAATCAACCATCTGTGAACAGCTCAGGAGACAGGATTCCAGAACTGGAAGGTAATTTTAGAGATAACAGAGTTGAAAGGGTGCTTACAGACCATCTAGTTCAACCACCTCATTTTACAGATGAAAAAAATGAAGTTCAATGCAGGAAGGTGTCTTGCCCATGCCATGATCATATGGGTAAAAAGTGAAAGCCAAGATTTGAATCCAGGTTTTCTGACTCCAAACCTGATGAATTTTACCACGGCAATGGGCCTCTTGCTTCTCTAAGAGCAACGAGCATTGGTTATAGAATAAAGTAGGGGAATGGTTAGCACTACCAGATGCAACCTCCTACTCCTCTGGGTATCACAGCAAACTTCAGAGGGAGACAAAGTAGTGGCTAGAGATTGGGAGGTCTACTGGGAGCAGCTAAGAGAACGGCAAGTAGATCCCCACCTATGGGTCCAGGCTTCCTTATCTAGACAACAACAGAAACCACACAAATGCTTCATGTTCCTGATGGCTTATAAAGCTGTTGGTGGTGGTTTTCCTCATACTCCACCCTACCCCATCCGAAGATGACTTTGTGAGGACAGATAGTTTAAGTATTATTATCCATTTTTAATTCAGTTTTTTTTTTCCCAAAAAACAGACACCACTACCTCCTCCTACAATTACCTTTTCTGCGACACCGTAATTCTTGTGGCCAAGAAATTGTTTTACAATGATCTGCCTCCCCACTGGAAGAGCAGTTCACCTCTTCGTCTCCTCAGTCAGAACAGGGATAACTCAGTGTCTACCACCTGCATGAGATTTTTTCCTATACTTGAAGATAGCAATTTCCCTTCCACCCCCAGTCTTCTATTCCCCAGGCTGCACATAACTCCAATTCCTCTGGACTCTGCTCACAGGGCTCCTTTCCCATTCTTTAATCATCATGTTTTGTTCATCTGGCCCAGCTCCAAGACCTCCACATCTCCCTCAAATTGTTAAGTCCAAAATAGAATACAATACACTATGGTCAGCATTGAGCAGGCCCCTACTAGACCTATTAAATATTCTTGCAACAGGAAAGTCATAAGGTTCAAGTGATATTCATTTTCATAACATTTTGAGGTTTATTACATAATTCCCTCATGACAACCCTCTGCGGCAAGCACTGTAAGATTTATCTCCCTTTAACAGATGAGAAAACTGAGGCCTAGAGAAATTAAGGTGTAAATAACATATAGCTAGTAACAATGAGACTAAAAATAATAATAGTACTAACATTTTTATTAATGTTTTTGTTCAGTCGTTTTCAGTCATTTCAGACTCTCTGTGATCCCATTTAGGATTTTCTTGGCAAAGACACTGGAGTGGTTTGTCATTTCCTTATCCAGCCCATTTTACAGAGGAGGAAACTGAAGTAAACAGGGTTAAATGACTTGCCCAGGGTCACACAGCTAGTAATTGTCAGAGGCTGAATTTACACTCAGAAAGATGAAACTTTCTGATTCTGAGCCCAGTGCTCTAGCTACTGCACCATCTAGCTAATACTTATTTTGTACCAGGTACTTACTCTGTCTTACAATTTTTATCTCCATTTGATCCTCACAACAAGCCCAGGAGGTAGACACTACTAAGATCCTCATGTTACAGGAAACTCAGGAAAACAGATGCTAAGTGACCTGCCCAATAAGGGTCAAAGCTGGTATTAGAACCCAAACTCTTGATTCCAAAAGTACTACCCTCTCCATTATGCTAGAATGAATCTCTAATTCAATTAATGAGAAGGAATGACATTTCACTGATTTTGGAATTGAGATAATCCCATTCTTCCCATGAATGGCCAGTTTTATGAACAGGATTCATACAAATGATGATGGTGGTGGTGGTGGTGGTGGTGATGAGGATGAGGATAAAAACTAGCACTAATATAGGTTGGCAATGTACATTATTTCATTTAACCCTATAACAACACTGGGAGCTAGATGCTATTATTATCCCCATTTTACAGATGAGGAAACTGAGGTAGCCAGAGATCAAGTGTCTAATAAATGTCTCAGACCAGATTTGACTTCAAGTGTTCCTGACTCTAGTGCTCAATATATTGCACTACATAGCTGCCGGTAATGATGATCTACTATGTTCAATGCACTCTGCTAGGCACTATGAGAGGAGAGAAAGATAAATAAGACACAGTGCCTACTCAAATGAGATTTTTGCTGATAGCTCTTTAGTATTTGAAAGACATGGAAGAGAAGAGATTTGCTTTGCTACCAATGAACTCATGAGATCTATATCCTATGATGTTACACATTGATTGGATGACCACTGCTCTAAGTGGGAAGGTATTGTCTCAAGTCCCCTCTAATACTAAGATTCCATGCTTCCCAAGATAATTTATATTCTAATTAGGTGGTTAAATAGTATAATTTGAGGGACGCTGTTTTTTCTCATTTGATGCTTACAACAAAGCTAAGGGGTAGGACATTGAAGCTATTATGTCTTCCATTTGACAGATGAGGAAAGCAACACTGAGAGAGAACAGGATCACATCCAAGATCACAAAGGTAGTAAATGGAAGAAGACTTGAACTCAGGCCTTCAGATTACAAATTAGAAACCACCAGCATTGCAAGCTATCGCATCATTATAGCCACTATGATGATGGCATTGTGAAATCCCTCCCATGTCTAATCTTCCTATTCCATTTTCTTCTGTAACCTTAAACATGAACCTGTGTTCACCAGCTGAACCCTGTGCTTGAATTTATGATTAGTGTGTTTTCCTTGGCTAAGCATTTGAAACAAAAACCAATAGTAATTTTTTTTCTTGAGAAACTTGAATTGGACCATAGAGTTCTTAATTGTTTAAAGAAAAGTAAAGAGGTTTCATTTTGGGGGGATTTTTACAAGAAAATCCCCACCTTTTCCTTTCCTTTGGTCCAGACAGAGTGGAGACAAATGCCAAAGCACCAATTACTAAATTACCTTTGGATTAACTGACAGATTTTTTTAATGTCAAGATAATGTTGAAATGGAAATCAAATATGTTCTGTTAAAAAAAAAAACAGTTATTACTGTGTAGTGACTTCCATTAAGGTCATCATGTATTCTAAGAGGAAGTTCGTTTCTTAAGAAATTTTTCTAATACAAGAGATTAGTGGAGGCCTTTTTAAATCTCAAAATGATGGTTGTGGTTTTAAAGGTCTCCTTTTCATTCACTCAATAACCATTTACTAAGGATCTACTATGTGCTGAGCTCTGTGCTTGGCACCAAAGATAAAAACAAAAGAGAAAAATAATGATGCTACTTACCCTCAAGGAGTATACATTCTATAGGGGTCAAAGAACATGGATAGATATGAGTAAATTCCAAATATACACATGCAAAGTAATTTCTAGGGAAGGAGGAAGCAAGTAGCAATTAGAACTGGGGAACCAATCAGAAACTAACATTCCACAATCATCTCTCAATTCTAGATCAAGGAAGCATGTTTCATCATCCTTTGCCTAGATTATAACAAAGCATTCCAAAATCCCATGTTATTCTTGCTGACAAAGTAGAAAGATGTAACCTAAACAATAGTCAAATTAGGCAATTTAGGATTTAGTTAGGTGTGGACCCAAAGAGCATTCACTGATGGTTCAATAGCACCTTGGGAAGGGAGGTCTCTAGCTAAGTGACCCACGGGTGCATCCTTGTCCCCCATTGTTTGGCATTTTTGTCAATGACTTGGCTGCAAGCATAGACTGGCATATGTGACCAAGTTTACATATTTCATAGAGCTTTTATGCTGGATTACAAAATTGGGAAGTAAAAAGATTTTCAGGTTAGAAATTTGTGTCAAGTTGAATAAGATGAAATTTAGAAGATATAAATGTGGTCATTGAGATAAATGTAAAATTTAACCACTGGGTTCAAGACATTAACTTCACAAGTACATGATGATCAGATGATGGATTTGGTGAGACTAGATGAGATTTTGAACTAAATGAGACTAGACAACAATTCATTTGAAAAGGATTCAGGGGTTTCAATGGGCTGTGAGTTTCACATGAGTCAAAAGTATGACATAGCAATCCAAAAAGCTAAAGCAATCTTGAGCTGTATTAATAGAGTTAGTGTGCAGGAACAATGAAGATGAATACTATACTCTAGTCAGGCTACATCTTGAGCAATGGGTTCATTTCTGAGTCCCAAATTTTAGAAAGGTTTTTGGATAACTAGAAACCTTCCACAGGAGGGTGACCAGGATGATAAATGACCTTGTGATCCTGCCATATAAGGACTAGTTGAAAGAACTGGGTGTGTTCTACCTAGAGAAGATGAGATTTGAAAGGTAAGATAGTTTTCCTATGACTGAGATGAGACTAGATTAAAATTAGACTGAGGGAAATACTACAAGTAATGGGTAGATGTGGCAAAGAATCTCATCCTAGGCATATAACCCAAGGAGGACATTGATAAAAATTAGAAAAATGTCACCAAATACACCAAAATATATATAGCAGTACTTTTTGTGACAGCAAAAACTGGAAACAAAGGAGATATCCATCAATTGAAGAATGGCTATACAAACGATACTCGAATGTAACTGAATATTGCTACAAATGCAGAGAAGAGAAAAAGAATGGAGGTATCTGATACAGAGTCATGAAAACAACACCCATAGGACAACTACAATAATATAAATGGAAAGAACAATCAAAAGTGAATGTAACAAAATTACAACTAATAAGAAACATGAAAAAGACATCCCCACACTCCATTCCTTTTCAGGGACGGGAACTCCCTGAATGGAGCACTAAACATATTTGTGGAATTTTTCTCTATTAATAGGGTTTTGCTGATTTTTTTTTCCTTCTTCCTCTTTTTTTTTTCTCTTAAAAATACTTCTTATATACACTGGCTTTCTGAGAAAGAGGAGATGGAAGAATATTGGGAGAAATGTTGGCAATGTAAAAACAAAAGATCAATAAAATTTATTTTTTTAAAAAAATAAAGTAAGGTTATTAAATGAAACCTCAAAAAAGTGGAAGAGAAACAAAGGTTTAATATAAGGGGAACCTTCCTCACAGTTTGAGCCATACAGAGGTAGAATAGACTGCCTTGGGAGGTAAGCAACACCTCCTTCACTGAGGGTTTCAAGCAAAGCTTGAATGATCATTTCACAGGTATCTGGGGGTAGTGGGACAATTGTTCAGGTATGAATTGGTCACCAAGATACCTTCCAACTCCAATTCCGTGACTAGTTACATTTCGAGAGCTTGTGACTATGAAACAAAAGTCTCCATACTAGGTAACTTGTTGCCACAAACCACAATTTAAAAACAACAACCTCGGAGAGTTTTCTCTAGTCAGTGGAAATCCCTATAATCCAACATTTAGCACAGTGCCTGCCTGACATATAATAGGTTCTTAATAAATGCTAGTTGACTGACTATTGCTACTATTAAGTCAAAATCTTTCTGAGAAATAGATGAAGGAATTTGTGTATATGCGTGTGTGTGTGTATGAGTCCATACAAGTGCATACATGTGCACACTTATGGCCTTGGTCCACTCCACAGTATGCCTCCTCTACTTGGACCATTATGTCCTTTCTATGTCCACTGGTAATGTGAACTCTACCCTTAGGGCTCCTGGCTCTGATAGGTAAGTTTTTACCTTTTCTTACCAGGGTCCAAGTATCTATGACATTTTCTGGCCCGTTCATAACCATGCCACAAATCATGCCCTCTTTTCACCACTCCTTAATGCCCTTTCCTTCCCCTCCTTTTCCCTCCCTTTCCCTTCTCTTTCTCTCTCTGTCTTCCAGGATGGCTCTTTATGAACAACACCATAGGCTCTCTCTACCTAGATAAATGTCAGAAATATGTTTCTTTTAAGACTGTTATTCTGCATATGTTGAGGTTGGGGGAGGGGGGAGTGGAAGAAAGAGGAAATGAAACCCAAATGGTGCTTGTCTGGATGAGCCCCCTTTGGTGCACCGGCTGCTTCACAGGGTTGGTTGGGAGGACATGGATGGCCAAAGTCAACACAGATGGAATCCATTTTGGAAATGAACTGGGTCTCAATTTTTGAAATGCTCTCTCAGCACTTGCCTCTGACTCTGTACAATCAGTGCTGTAGATGTATAACTTTGGGTCTGAAATGAAAACACGAATCTTCTGAAAAGTACAGGTCTCCCTTCCAAAGAACATTTTTATAATCCAAGTGCATTTTCTTTCCCGTTTTGGCCTATTCTAGTCTCCCTTTTTATGGGCAAGGCAGCTTACAACAGAATATGTAAATGCCTCAAAACACCACACTGATGAATGACATGGTTAGAAAGTTTGGAAAGTTCTAAATCTCCCTAATCCATCAGCCTTTCCCAAAGCATCAATGAAAGATAATTTTGCCTCATGGTATGAAAAACTAAATTCAAATCGAGCACCTTCTTTGGGAGTCCTCTTCTGAGTCAAGTACCTGCCTAAGGAAAAGGAAAAAAAGGAATAGTAAGAAGAGGTAGAGAGGAAGGAAGAGAAGAATGAGGAAGGAGAAAAGCAGATGGAGAAGAAATGGTAGGAAGAGAGGAGGGCTTTTTGACATGACATCAAGCCCTTAATCACAATATTTAATGAGTGCTCACTCCATAGATGAGAGGCGTCATGATACAGGGAGAACAAGCCTCAAAGGCAAAAAGATTAGAATCATGACATACATCTGCCAAATGCTGGCTAGGTAACCCTGAGGAAGGATGTTTGCTCATCTGCAAAGTGGAAATAATGGCATCTGAATTACATTGCCCACAATACTTTTATAGAGTTTAAATGAACATTGTAAATAAAGTGTTTATGCACAAAGTGTTCTATAAATGAAATTTGTTATTGTCATCATCATACCCATGGTCACATGGGATCAACGAAGTGTCAGAGTCAGGATATGAGCTCAAGTGTCCTGAGAACAGGTCTGATGTCAATTCATCACAATTCAAGTGCTTAGAGTGCATATGGGGAGCCCCACGCTTTAAGAAGACCAATATTCAAGTGAAGCAAACTCCTACAATCTCTCTTTTACTCAGTATAGGGCTATGGAAAGAACACTGGATTTGTGGTCAGAGGACCCAGGTTCCCCTCTTCCTCGGTATCTGGCCAGGGGGTACCAATCAATAGAGAAATACATGAATGAAGTTCTTCAAGGCTTGAAAAATGCTCTATTCACAACAACTTTGTGAAGGAGATAATATAAGCATCCAAGTGCCATTATTCCCACTTTAAATATGAAAAAAACCAAGACTTAGAGGAGGGGAAATGACTTGTCTAAGGTCACGTAGATAAGTGATCGAATCCCATAATCCTCTTGACACCAAAGTCCAAGCTTTCCCACTCCATCCTGTTGCTTCTCACTTAATCTCTCCAGGCTTTGCTTTATCTATAAAATGAGGGAAATGGAACCAGCTGATCCCTGAGGATCCCTGCTTTTTTTTAAACAAGATATTTTCCTCAAATTACATATTAAAACAATTTTTTATACTTTTTATCACTTAGGCTTTAAAAATCATTCTAGCTCTAAACCCTCTGACTTTTCACTCCCTTGTGCCTTTATATAACCTTTCAGAAAGTTCCTACAGTTGTTTCTAGGGAAACCAAGAGGAAACTAAAAGCCTCTCCCTCCTATATACTCTGAGATTTCCTTTTTTTTTTTCCACTGACTGCATGCAGGTATAAATGGGCATTAATCAGGTTTTAAGTTCACTGTCCTATAATAGAAAGGTCACAAAAATGTTCAATGTAGAATTCTGTAGAATTCTGTTCAAAGTGGCATTTACTGTATGATGTCTATTAGGGACAAGGAGGAGGACTACACCTGTGATTTCACTGAAATGGAAAACTCAAGAGGAGAAAGCTCCCTCTGCCAATGTAGATCAGTGCCTTCAGTCTCAGAGATGTTCAATACTTATCACCTTATATGGCAGTGAGAAAAGCAAATTACAATCCTAAAGGACTGAAGCAAGATGTTTTGAGTGAGTATTTGTCAGAAGATGGGTGCCCTTCTGAGGATGGGGTCCAGGAGGAAAGAAGAGGAAGGAGAATCCCAGACTGCAGCAATAGGGCAAAAAGGGGAGTTTTGGTCTCTACTGGGCTATGGAGCTGAGGCAGCTGTTTTTGCTGTAGTCTTTCATCTGTGAAACACCCATGTACAAATTGTGGTCATTGTTCCTCCCTCCAATAGTAATATCATTGATGCTTCATCCCAATTTAGGTTAAGGATGGAGTCAAGTGAAGCTGGAAAAATGCCAGTACAGTTCACTGAACACTTGCCAATCTTCTGTGCTCTAAAGTGAATACACACGTTTCCACTCACAAACTCTGAGCCCCTCTCCTGAAATGCAGGGACATTTGGATATAAGGGGAAACTTCCTCACAGTTCGCGCCATACAGAAGTAGAAGTTTCAAAATAGTAAAATTGTTGAATGGACAGATGAATGGATGGATGGATGGATGGATGGAAAGCAACGAGGTGCAGTGGAAAGAGGACTGGATTTCAATTGAGAAAACATTTATTATTGATGTGACATTGGACAAGTCACTGAACCACTCTGAACTCAGTTTCCTCATTTATAAAATGAGGCTAAAGTCTCTAAAGCACCTAAAGATCTCTAACGTCTCTTCTATCTCTAAATCTATGACCCCAAGACCCCTATACATAACCTAGTGTGCTTACCTCAGAGAGCTAAAAGTAATAATAATAAAAAACCAAACTCATTCCAAGACAGACATAAGTCATATCCAGTGGAACTGAATATTATTTAAATAACTGGAAAGAAAGGAAACATTTTCAAGGAAGGCTTCATATTGCAAAAGGTAGAGTAATTGAACATAGGAGAACAATAAAGTTTCTATAATAGACAAGTCATGAAAATGTTAAATGTAAAATTCCAGGGTTCAGGATGATGTTTTTAGATCACACAGCCCAGATCTCAGGGTCCCCCTTTGCAAAATAAGGTTAATACTTGCTATTACCTACCTCGCAGTATTGTAAGAAAAACATGCTACAATCCTAAAGCATTAAAGAAGTGGTATTTGGGGCGGCTAGATAGCACACTGAATAGAGCACTGGCCCTGGAGTCAGGAGGACCTGAGTTCAAATCTAACCTCAGACACTTAATACTTAACTAGCTATGTGATCTTGGCCTTGACACTTAAGCCCAATTGCCCTACCTTCTCCCCTCCAAAAAGAAATTTAAAAAAAAAAAAAAGAAGTGGCATTTACTGTATGATGTCTATTAGGGACAAGGAGGAGGACTACACCTGTGATTTCACTGAAATGGAAAACTCAAGAGGAGAAAGCTCCCTCTGCCAATGTAGATCAGTGCCTTCAGTCTCAGAGAGTGGCCTAGAGCACCAAGATGTTAAACAACTGGCCCAGGATCTCACAGTATCTCTGGATCTGAGACTAGATTTGAACCATGTTCTTCCTAGTTCCCAGCTCTCTATCTGCTCAAGTAAAATACAGCATAACAAGCTCTGTAATCATAAAACACCATAATAATACATTACCGTGAAAGGATGAATACAAGGAAAGCTAGCCCATTCCAAGATTGGTTTAGGAAATTTTAGAGGCAATGCTAGTAAGAATGTCAAAAGATCAGAACAAAAAATATTAAATTCAATTCAACAATTATTGACTATTTCTGCTATGGGCAAGACACTTCACTAGGTGCATACAAAGTCAAAAACAAATGATCCCAAAAAAATTAACATTCTCTGTCCTCAGGGAATGTATATTACACTGGAAGACGCTGTTATTTGGTCATTTTTCAGTCATGTCTGACTCTTAATGACTTCATGGGGTTTTCTTGGCAAAGATACTGAAGTGGTTTGCCATTTCCTTCTCCAGCTCATTTTACAGATGAGAAAACTGAGGCAGACAGCATTAAGTGATTTGCCCAGGGGTCACACAGCTAGGAAGTGTCTAAGATCAGACTGAACTCACGTCTTCCTGACTCCAAGCCTGGCACTCGGATGTGCCACCAAGCTGTCCAACTGAAAGAAGAGGGGGGGAAAAAGGAAGATTCCAGAATGCTGCAATCATTCAAATATCTCCCTTGCTTCTTAGACCAGGTGCCAATTCTCATCTCTTCTTTGGACCATTGTGGGACATAGTTCCTCTGTGGCATACGTGACCACAGACCAGGCTTTAAAAGAAAACAGTCTCTAGTTTTTCCAAATCCCCACATCAGGTTTGTGTGAATGGATTCCAAGAAAGCAAAAAGCTAAAGATTTCAATGACCTGATGCTATTTCCCTGAGATCTGACTAATCTGTGTGACTCTTGCTAACCTCTTATAATCAGTTACTCTGTTCCATGAATTTGTCTTTACTCCATAACATTTCTTGAATCTATTCATTCCATTCTATTGCCACCACCATCTTTGTATGGTATCTCCTTACTGTCTGTGTGGAATATTGTAATTGCCTCCTTAGGCAAAACTTAGATAGCTGGTAGGGCAGCTAGGGGGTGCAGTGGATTGAGCACGAGGCCTGCAATCAGGAAGACATGAATTCAAATGGGACCTCAGATACTTCCTAGTTGTGTTACCCTGGGCAAGCCACTTAACCTTGTTTGCCTCAGTTTCTTCATCTGTAAAATGAGCTGGAGAAGGAAATGGCAAACTACTCCAGTATTTTGGCCAAAAAAACCCCAAATGTAGTCACGAAGAGTCAGAAATGACTGAAATGACTCAATAACAACAAAGATTCTTGATCCTCCTTTTCTATTCTAGACTTTAATCTCTACCAGACTATTCTTTCTTTTGCAAAGATTCAGTCAAGTCGCCCCTCTGCTCAAAATCCTTGATAGCTCCCTACTGAATACCAAGTAAAGGTCAAACTTTTCTGCCTGGTGTTCTAGACCTGAGATAATCTAATGTTATCTTACCCCTAGACAAGCTAGGTGGCACAGTGGATAGAGTGTCAGGCCTGGAGTCAGGAAGACTCCTCCTCCTGAACTCACCTCTGGTCTCAGACACTTATTAGTGTGACCCAGGGCAAGTCATTTAACCCTGGTTGCCTCAGTTTCCTTATCTGTAAAACAAGCTGGAGAAGGAAATAGCAAACCACGCTAGTATCTTTGCCAAGAAAACACCAAACGGGGTCATGAAGTTGGACATGATTGAAAGGACTGAACAAGAAGTAGAAGGAAAAGGTTTTATAAACGTTAATAGAGTGAGGGCCTATACCTATGTGATTTCAATGGGGTAGGGAATTGTCAGGTCAGTCAGTCAATAGTTAATAACTATTGAGCTGGCTACATGGCACAGTGAACAGAGCACCATTCCTGGAGTCAGGAGGACCTGAGTTCAAATTTGGCATCAGATCCTTAACACAAAACTAGCTGTGTGACCTTGGGCAAGTCACTTGACCCCAACTGGCCTACCTTCCCCCCTCAAAAAAAAAAAGTCAATAAGTATTTATTAAGCGAGGCAGCTAGGTAGTACAGTGGATAAAGCACTGGACTTGGAATTAGAAAAATTCATCTTCATGAGTTCAATCCAACCTCAAACACTTACTAGCTGTGAGACCCTAAGTAAGTCATTCAGCCCTGTTTGCGTTAGTTTCCTCATCTGTTAAATGAGTTGGAGAAGGAAATGGCAAACCACTCTAGTATCTTTGCCAAGAAAACCCAAATGGGGTCAGGGAGAGTCAAATATGACAGAAAAGACTCAACAACACTAATATCTTACCTCTCTAACCTTACCTCCTATTACTACTCTCCATGCAATAACAGCTCCAAACATACCTTGTCATTTACCACTCTCTGAATCTGCTCACATTTCTTATAGCTAAACTATCATTTCTTCTTCCTTTACCATGGGAGGAAAAATCCATTGTTTAAATTTAAAAAAAAAAACCCAACATAGCTAATCAGTACCTGTGTGACCTAGGTCTTAGTTCCTTTCTTAATTTTTTTTTTATTTAATTGATTTGTTTATTTACTTTTAGTTTACGAGATTCAGTTCCACAATCCCTTGAGTTTCAAATCTAGATCTCTAAAGGGGTTTCCAGCAGTAAAAGTCACAATCCTTTGATTGTATGCAATGCTGCATCTTCTTACCCTGAAGATTTTCCTGATAACCACTGAAGCTAATAACCCTTTCCCCAACAGGGTCTCATACAACGCTTGGCTTTGGACCTCTCTGATGCATTTATCAAGTATTATCTTGTAGTACAGCTAATTGTGTTTCATGAACCTTCTCCAGACTTAAGTGGTTCAGCAGTTGCAGGCAGCACTGTCCTATTGGTCCCCCAGGCTAGACTCTTCTCTATCCATCTCTTTCCACATGCAATCAACTGCCAACTCTGGTTGCTTCTCCCTCTACATTTCTTGTATCGGAATCTGCTCCACTCATACAGTCCCTATCATCATTTCTAACCCACACCATTTCAACCTAAATGATCTCCCTGCTTTGAGGTTCTCCATCAACAAGGATCTTCTTGTTGCCAAAGTAAATTTCATGAGCTACACATTTGACCAGGTTGCTTTACTGCTCAAAAATCTTCAATGGCTCCCTACTGTTTCTCAGATAAATATGAACTAATGCTCTAGGCATTTAAATATATCCATTATCAGGAACCAATCAGTCTTTTCAATTTTATTTTATATTACCCTACTTCATGGACTCCATATTCAAGTTAAACTGGTCTACTAGTTGCTTCGAAACTTGGCAATATTTCTTTTTTGTTTTTTAAGTATTTTTCTTTTTTTTCTATTTCCATATTAATCATATTGTAAAAGAAAACACAGACCAAAATTTTTAAAAAGACAAACAAGAAAAATGAAAAGTTTAAAAAATTGCTTCTATATGTATTCAGACTCTATCAGTTCTTTTTCTGGGAATGGATAGCATTCTTCATCATAAGTCCTTCAGAGTTGTCCGGGATCATTGTATTGCTGAGAATAGCTAAGTCATTCATAGTTGATCATCCTACAACATGGCTGTTACTATATACAATTTTCTCCTAGTTCTATTCATTTCACTTTGCTTCAGCTCATATCAGTTCTTTTCAGGTTTTCCTCAGAGCATCTAAATTTTCTATTTCTTTCTTTCTTTTTTTTTTTTTTTGCTTTTTTTGGGAGGGCAATTGGGCTTAAGTAACTTGCCCAAGGTCACAAGTCTAGTAAATGTTAAGTGTCTGAGGCTGGATTTGAACTCAGTTCCTCCTGACTCCAGGGCCGGTACTCTATTCACTGCACCACCTAGCCACCCCTAAATTTTCTATTTCTTGTAGCACAAGAGCATCCCATTATAATCATTTGCCACAACTTGTTCAGACATTCCTGCAGTGATGGGTATTCCCTCAATTTCCAATTCTTTACCACCAGAAAAGAGCTGCTATAAATAGTTTTGTACATATGGGTCCTTTTCTTTTTTGTTTTTTAACTTCTTTTGGGATACACACCTAGTAGTAATAGGGTATGCGTGGTTTTATTGCCCTTTGGAAGTAGTTCCCAATTGCTCTAAATAAAGTTCACAACAGTTGAAACAGTTCACAACTCCATCAATGCATTAGTGTCTCAATTTTCCCACATCCCCTTCAACAATTGTCATTTTTCTTTTTTATCCTATCAGCCAGTCTAATAGGCATGAAGTAGTACTTCAGATTGTTATAACTTGCATTTCTCTAATCAATAGTGATTTGAGTATTTTTCTCCTGTGACTAAAGAGAGCTTTATTATTTCATCTGAAAACTGATTGTTCATTCTTTTTTATCATTTATCAACTGGGGAATTCTTCTTATCCCCATCAATTTGACACATTTCTCTATATATCAGACAAGCTGGTTTCAAAAAAAATTTTTTTACAGCTATAATTGCCAACTGCAATTCCCTCCATTCTATTCCCCCCCCCCCCCCCGTTTATTCTAGTCTCTCTCCTTTTACCCTGTCCCTCCTCAAAAGTGTTTTGCTTCTGACTTCCACTTCCCTAATATTCCCTCCTTTCCATGAGCACTACCCCTGTCTCTTAGGCCTTTCTCTCCTACTTTTCGGTAGGGTAAGATAGATTTCAATACCCAATTAAGTATGTATGTTATTCCTTCTTGGAACCAATTCCAATGAGAGTAAGGTACAAGCATTCCCTGCCACTTCCCCCATCTTCCCCTCCACAGTAAGAGCTCTTTCATACCTCATGTCAGACAATTTACCTCCATTCTACCTCTCCCTTTCTCCTTGTGCATTCTTCTTTCTTACCCCTTAATATTTTTAGATATCATCCCATCATATTCAACTCATACCTGTGGCCTCTGTTTATATATACTCCTTCTAACTGCCCAAATAATGAAAAAGTTCTTATGAGTTACAAGTATCATCTTCTCGTGTATGAATATAAACAGTTTAACCTTATTAAGTCCCTTATGATTTCCCTTTCCTGTTTACCTTTTTATGCTTCTCTTGAATCTTGTGTTTCTTGGTGCAACAGACCTTTTCTGCTGAATGTCTAAGTCGTCTTGGGCTGAAAAATTATTTTGCCCCATCCTTTTGTGGGTTTGGTCACTCCAGAATTTGTTTTGGGGCATTTTCTAAAGGTTTTCATAAGGGTTTGGGGGAGAGATCAGGCAAGTTCCTGCCTTTTCTCTGCCATCTTGGGTCCACCGCCTTATCATTCTTTTATCTCTTTGGATGATGTTGTCCCATCTGGAACGCATTCTCGTCTCCACTTCTCGGAATCCTTCTCTTCCTCAAGTATCAGCTCATGTCATTTGCTGCAGGAAGTTTTTCCTGATCCCTGCAGAAACTAGGGTTCTCTCCTTTCTTATCAAATTATGAATGTCCTGTTTTTTGTTTTTTGCATATATCTCACTCCAGTAGAATGCAAGCCTCTCTCAGAGAGGCGGAACTTCTGTTTGCTTCATCTTTGTAACCCCAGCTGCTAACAGAGTCTTACAGTCTTACACATAGCAAGTACTAAAAAGAAAGTTTGTTGCATTGAGTTAAACTGAAGTGCACTGATTAGATTGCTCATGATTATAAAAGTGCTTAGCAGCAGAGGAGTATTCAGATTAATGCCTCTTGATTCTTTGACCAAAAGGTCTTTAGCATCACAATGTGCTATCTCTCAGGAAAATCATCTGAACTCTCTCAAAATGTCTTTGTAAAGCAGCTATGTGGCAGTGGATAGAATGTCAAGCCTGGAGTCAGGAAGAACCAACCTCAGACGCTTACTAGCTGTGTGACCCTGGGCAAGTCACTTAACTTCTTTGCCTCAGTTTCTTCATCTGTAAAATAAGGATATAATAGCACCTATCTCCCAGGGTTGTTGTGAGAATCAAATGAGATAATCATTGTAAAGCACTTAGCCCAGTACCTGGCATAAAGTAAGTGCTATGTGACCCTGGGCAAGTCACTTCACCCTGTTTGCCTCAGTTTCCTCATCTGTAAAATGAGCTGGAGAAGGAAATGGCAAACCACTCCAATTTCTCTGCAAATAAAACCCCAAGTGGGGTAGAGTTGGACAAAAGTGAACAGTAATAACAAAAATACAAGTTAGCTGATATTATTATTGTCATAGTTATTGCAAATGTAAATTATCGAGCATCAGCTTTCTGTCCTAGTGTATAAAGAATAATATAATCAAATGATCTATACTGAGAGGTTTTTCAAAACAAGAACTCCCTAAATGCAAAAGAAAATCAATTAATGTTCACAAACAGCCCAACACTTTGTTCTGCATCTCTCAGATGGACCTACCTAGCCCACAATGGTATGTGTTAGAGCTCTCTCTCTCGGTGTCTAATACCCATACTAGATTCTCAGTTCCATAGAGACAAGGAGTGCCTAGCACAGTGTTCTACACACAGTAATTATTTCATAAATGTTTGTCATTTGTTGATAAATAAAAAGTACAAAAACTTCCCCAAAGCGTTAAATATCAAGAAAGTCTTTGTCCCAGGCTCTGAGCAGAGCTATTATCCCAGCAGACAGAAGGCCTGACTAGAATTTTCATTTGCAAGCTGGTTACAACCAGCTGACTCCTCTTTCTAAAGAATGTCTTATAATATGCTACAGAAGGACATTGTTGTTATTTTGAATTAAAAAGAAGAGGGGAGGAATTCAACCTTGAGATTTTTAAGTCAGATAATACTGCTTTGGAAGGAGAAATCTATCTACTATTTACCAACTGGGTTAAGATGAGCAAAGCTGCATGACGGTGGGTAAATTACTGAACCTCTCTGAGGATAATATTATATGATCTGTACTCTCTTTCATAAGGTTAAGAGGACGAAATGATCATGGATACAGAGTGTTTCCAAACTTTAAAGCACTTCATAAATGTCAATCATCAACCTATTTATACCAGTATTTTTAGTCACGGCAAAGAACTATAAACTAAAGGGATAGCCCTCAAATGGGCAAGAGCTCAACAAATTATGGCATATGAATGTAATGGAACAAAAAACATTAAAAATGCCAAGGGGGGTTGATTTCAGAGAAACCTGAAAAAACTTGCATGAACTGATACAGAGGAAGCTGAGTCAAACCAGGAGACTAATTTATGCATTAACAATAGCAACAGCCTTTAGAGAAAAACAGCTTCAAAAGACCTAAAAATTTTGATCAATTAAATAGCCACAACTCCAAAGGAAGGAATCTACCCACCTCCTTATAAAGAGGTTCAAAATGAGGTTCAGAATGAGACATACATTTTTGGACATGAACTTGCTCTGCTTGACTATGTTTTATTTGTTACAAAGACTGAGTTTTTCTTTTTCTTAGTGGAGCTAAGGGAATACCAAGTAATAGGGTTGCCAGAATTAGAAAAAAAAAGAGAGATTCATGAAAACATGCTTTAAATCCCTTTTTAGGTGTTTGTTAAATTCAGAATTTTAAAAATTAAATTTGAAAAGTTTTTCCTTTGATACCCATTCAACTTCTCTAGGAAATCAGTTTCCTCATTTGTACAATGATGGAGGTGGACTGGGTAACCTCTAAGAACCTTCCTACCTCTAAATCTATGATCCTCTCTGAGCCTCAGTTTCCTCATCTATGAAATGGGAATTATACGATGCATTGTTATGAAACTCAGATGATACGTATTTATGTATATGTATATTTATATATATATGTATACACACACACACATATGAACAGCTATCTAAGTGTCAGTTATACTACATATTTTATATAATTGTGATGATAAAATCATATGGTTATGTAAAGTACTTTTCAGACTTTAAAGTACTACATAAATGTCAATCAGTCCATATTAAAACCTTAGTTGGCATCTCCAACCTATTAATATATCAGGATTTTTGCTTATTTGTATCAAACAATACCAATGATAAGCATGTGAGAGGCAAAGCTAGTTGCTCTCGGAGGTTTGAGGGGGAATGTCATCCTAGATTAATTCAAAAGATTATGGGAACTAGGAAAAACTTTCTGAAAGAATAAACATTTGAGCTAGATTTTAAAGGATGGGTATAAACTCATCCAGAGAAGGCTGAACTATCATGTCAATTGTCTTCTGTTTTTCCTATCCTGCCTTTCTTCCATAAATGACAGGTGCCCAGGTAGACTGGAAATCAGTCCTAGAAACTGAAGCTCTGCAACCTACTTTTTTTCTTAATTTGAAGTGAAAGTCTCACGAGCCTGAATAAACACATTGTTCAAGCAGAGAGATTAAATCATAGATCACTGGCTCATGGAACAGTAGCACAGGAAGTGTCTTTACAAGTCAGCTAGTCTGATCTTTTGATTTGATATATGAGGCCACCCAAAGAAAAGGTACATTTGGCTCAAGGTCACAAGGAGAGTAGTAAACAGCAGGGTAGGTAGGATTTGACCCATTTCGACACGCGAAGAAAGGCAGATCTAACAATTGGCTCTGTGATTATTTTCAGCAAATAAAAAAATATATCTGATATGGCAGAAAAAGCACTGCTGAGTAAAAATACTTAGCCAGTCACTTAAACTCTCTGGGCCTCAGTTTCTTGTGATGAAAAATGTAGACAATGATCCTTGCATGACCTCTCTCACAACAGGTGCTGTGATGCTCAAATGGGAAAGTATGAGTATAGCTCTTCTATAGAATCGCAGAGTTGTACAGGACCTTGGGAATTAACCCTTAATCCAACCCACCACACCTAGTATAGGAATTCCTTCTGCAATATTCTTGAGTGATCAAACCTCCCCCTGAGAAGCTACAAATTCCCTATCTCTTAGACCACTCATTCCATTTTATAGACAGCTCCAATTGTAAGGAAGGTCTTTATTTTGAGCCAAACCTACTTCTTTGTAACTTCCATGCCACTACCATAGATGCTAGCTAGCTCTGTTCTTTGGAAGAGAAGTCTTTTCCTATATCCATAAAATATTGCTTTAAATATCTGAACTAGCTATCCTACCCACTCCTCGATCATAAATTTCTTCTCCAAACTAAATATCCTCAATTCCTTCAACCAATCAATGAGATGGTTTGGAGACCCTTCAACAGCCTGGCCACCCACCCTGGGACACATTTCAGTTTAAGATCCCCCAAAAAACATGGTACCACTAAATGTAACTATAGCCTATTACATTTTAAAATAAAAACAACATTAACAATATCCCTCCACTCAAGTCCAGTTCTGAAGTCTTAACATGGCAGGAAAGTGACCCTGGACTCTCAGGGCATATATCAGAGGAATCTAAGCTGCAGAAAGACCTGACAAACAGAAAAGATTTCTAGGATAAACCTATTGATGGTCACCCAAGAACCAGCTAGCTAAGCAGACAGAGATCCTTCAAAAGAGGGTTGGTCACCAGGAACTGATTTGGGGGGTGGGGTTACTAAGGCACATAGGAGCTGTGCTTTGTGTTGGTATAGTAAGGATCCATATTAAAGAAATTATGGATTCTTGAAGCATTTTATTAGTAATAAAAACAATAATGCTAATAACAAATAGGAATTATTTTGCCTGTATGACAACTTGTAGAATATTAAATATAAACAATTAATAATTAGGATATTGACTTGCCTCTGGGTCTTTTCAAACTGAATTCTCTCAAAAACACAAGAACTTTTTAATAATAATAATAATAAGTAATACAGAACTACTATTTCTGTACCACATTAAAATTGACAAAGTCCTTACAATAACACTGTGATGTAGGAAGT
The DNA here is from genome assembly GCA_028646515.1 of Pseudochirops corinnae. Taxonomy (NCBI): domain Eukaryota; kingdom Metazoa; phylum Chordata; class Mammalia; order Diprotodontia; family Pseudocheiridae; genus Pseudochirops; species Pseudochirops corinnae. The sequence continues at coordinate 139,045,218 of CM053592.1, forward strand.
ACATCATCTCTATTTTACAGACAAGGACACTAAGGCATATAGTCATTAAATGACTGCCTAAGATCATTACATTTATAAATATCAGAGTTGGGACTCCAATCCTAGAGTCCTGATCAAGATCAGTCTTCTTTCCTCTCTCTTAAAAATCCTGAATCTATAAAAACTGAACATAACATGTATTTCTGGGGTAAATGTTTATTTGCCCACTGGGACTTCTGGGAGTTCTTAACATCAGGTCCATGAACTCAGTTTTGTTGTTGTTGTTTAAATATTTTGATAGTTATAATCCAATATAATTACTTTCCTCTGAGATCCTCTATATTTTATAAAAACATTCTGAGAAAGGGTACATAGGCTTTACCAGACTGCCAGAGGGGACCATGACCCAGAAAGGGTGAAGAAGTCCCATTAGACACAAAGGACCATGACTGAAAGGGATTTGAAATGGGAAAGAAATAAGACTGGAAAATTTCAAAGCCAGGTGTTTAAAATCACAGACTAAGTCAGCAAGAAGCGCAGCCCCTCTGGAGGCCTTTCAGGAATTTTGCCCCTAAAGCCTCGCTCCCCTGCTACTTTAAAATCCATCATCAAAGCAGGATTACAATGTATTTACAGTACTGTCACTTTGTAAAGAAGCAGCTGCCATCTCAAGGCATGCTAATTTCCTATATGATTTTCCCAATTATCCATTGGGAGTGGCCATGTGGGAGCTGGCAAACGGCTGCCTCAGCATTCCGCCTCATTCCTCATGTCCTCAGCTAGACTCAAGGTAATGGCAGGATCAGACAGTTTCCTGCCACCCGGCTACAGGGTCGTAACTCACCAACCACTGCTGAGGGATCTCGGGCAGCGGCATCTGCGGCGGGGCCGGCAAACTGCTAGTAACTTCTTGTTTCTGAACATGGTCTTTCACTTCAAAGCCTGCAAGTATTAAGAGAAACCACATCAATCCATGTATCTAAAACCCTGGAATGGGGCTCTTCTTTTTAGGGCCAGGCTTTAGGGCAAGAGGGAGTATGTGGTGGAAAGGGAAGACCTGAGTCTGAGACCCTGTTCCACCACATACCGACTGTGTGGCCCTGAAGAGCTCCATTTGACAACGATAATTAGTGAAGGACTGAAACAAGTCTCTCCAAAGTCACCAAGAGTCTCTTAATGGCTAAATCCAATGAATAGCTTTTTCTCAGCCCTCATTTCACTTTAATCTCTTTTATTACAAGCTTCTAGTAGACATTCTACTATCTTGGCCTACATGACCCTATTTTCTACTGGATCTCCTCCTACTTAACCTGACCATTCCTCCTTGGTCTCTTTTTGATGGCTCATCATCTCTTTTCCCTTTAACATGAGTATCTTTCAAGGCTGTGTCATGGCCTCTCTCATTTTAGAGCTGACGAAACAGTTTGAGATTAAGTGACTCATCCAAAGTCACACAGCAGTGTTAGAGGTGAGATTAGAATCCACATCCTCTGACTCTGGGGCCAGAGTTCTTTCCACTATACCATGCTTCCAAGTGGCTTAATAAACTCTTTGTCTCAAATGAGACAACATATGTAAAGTATTTTTCAATCTTTTAAATGCTATTAATATTATTATATTACATCTTTCAATGCCCAGCACAAGTGTTCTTTATATAGAAACACTTAATAAATGTTTGTGGCTGTTGTTAGTAGCATATTACATCTGCACAACTTTAAAATTTATTGGCCCAAAGTCACACAAAGAGTTGTGGTACAGCAGAATTAAAACTGAGGCCATCAGATAATAAATCCAAAGCTTTTTCCACCACACTAAGGCTTCAGAATGCAACTTTGTCTGAGAGGGGGCAACATGCTAAGTCTTATTAGTTACTGACCCCTTAACATCAGAAAGGCTTACCAAATTGGATAGCATAGCTGGGTTGATCAGATCCTCTCCTGGAAATATATTTTACTCAGACTGAGAGGAAGAAAACATAAAAGGCCTGAGTGTCTAAGGAATGGATAAGTACTACGAGAAGGTGAGGAAGATGCTAAAGGAAAAGAAAACAAAATTTACCTCATTTATAATTTTGCCTAGGACTGTGGCCCTATTTCTACTTATAACAAACTGTCAGATGGTAAAGACAGATGGATAGAAAGGAAGGAAGGAGGACAGAAGAAGGAAGGAAAGAAGGAAGGAAGGAAAAAAGGAAGGAAAGAAGGAAGGAAGAAGGAAAGGAAGGAAGCAAGGAAAGAAGGAAGGAAGAAGGAAAGGAAGGAAGGAAGATTTTAAATAAGTAGACACAGTTATAGCATCACAGATTCATAGCTGGTTGGGACTTCAAATGTTAGCTAATCCAGTCCCTTTATTTTATAAACAAGGAAACTAAATTCTAGAAAGCTTAAATAATATGCCCAAAATCTAGAAAGTGGCAGTCAGTATTCAAACCCAGGTCCTCTTACTCCAAATCTCTCCACTGTAAAGTCAGTCAGTCGGTCATCAAGCATTTTATAAGCACCTACTATGTACCATGCACTGGGCTAGGCTTTCAAAGACCATACATACGACCTAATAGAATTGATGAGAAATACATAGATAACTATGACAGAAATTATAATAAACGCACAAGAAGTATACAAAAGCTATGAGAGTAGAAGAGGGAGAAACCATTACCAACTATGGAGCATGTAACACGTAGGGTATAATTTGAATCTGCCAATAGGCATGTCTCAAATAGTGCATGGAATTCAGGTGTCTCTTGTTTCAATTCCTTAATTACCCTCCATGGTATATAACCTTGAACAGCTATTGACACCCACCTTTTGACGACTGTATCCTCAGGAGAATGTTGGTTATCACTGCTTTTTTTTCCCTGACTGTTGATGTTAGGTATTCATGGTCCAGAAGCTCAAGGAACAGACGTAGCTCAACGATTAACTCTTCCATTGCTGAAAAAGAAAAAAAAAAGCCAACCTGTTAACTTGGAAATTTTTTCTTGAGGCTATTGAGGTTAAGTTACTTGCCCAGGGTCACACAACTAGTAAATCTCTGAGGCAATATTTGAACCCAGGTCTCCTTACTCCAGGCCAGTGCTCTATCCACGGAGCCACCTACCTATCACTTAACTTGGAAATCTTAAAATATAAATGAGATTTTTCTTCCAGAAACAACATCCTAAACTACAAATATCTGATTTACCTAAGACAAGATTGACATTCAAAACTCACCACAATTTGGAACCATCACCCAATCAAATAATATGATATTTGTAAAGCACTAGACACAGTGTCTATTCTATATTAAGTGTTTAGTAAATGCCTGTTCCACCTTCTCCAGCCAGCTAATATTCTTGGGTCACAAACTGTTTACATTCCTGCTACCCTAGACTATTAAGATGCCTTAGAAAGATGCCTGGCCCTTTTCTGTCTTTGCTTCTATCATTTTTCCTGTCTTGAATGTCCATCCTCCCTCCTCTTTTTCCTCTCGATTCTTCTCTGTCCTTTAAATTCCCCCCTTCCAAGAAGCCTTCCTTGATGTCACCAATAATGACTTCTTCTTCAGAGTAAAGGAATAAAGACAAAAGTGGAAGGGATCCCGAGTGCAACCCATTCACCCTACAGATGAAGAGACTGAGGACAGAGAGAGAAAAAGTCACAGAGCTAATAAGTGTCTGAGGCAGGTCCAGCTGGTTCCACGTCCAGTGTCCGATTTACTATGTTACATGATGACACTTAGTACCTTTCTAATGTGTTTATGACATTATTGTGAATCATACTTGTCTATGTCTGGGTCTTTTCCCCCTGGCAAACTTAGCCCTCTTAGAGGGGCTATGTCTCATCAAAGTCCTACAATGTCCTCAGCAATCTAGCAGAGTACTCTTCTCATAGCAATTTGGTCAAATTGAATAAAACTTTAAAAGATGTACCCTTGACACCAATGCACTCCTCTACAGAAACCAGTCCAGGCAAAAATTAAATTAAATTAAAAATTAAAAACCCAAGCTCACATAGCCCTGGATTCACTTCAAGGCCATCTGCCAACAGATGGAGTTATGACCCCAAAGCCTCAGAGTGATTCTGACATCATCACATCAGATGTCAGTTCCTTGGCATTAAATTTCCATTTTGTAAAAGCCTTGTCTATCGGACGGTTTTCAGGACTAAACACAATTTCAGGCAAATAGGGGGTACAGTGGAAGAAGTGCCCAGCCTGAAGTCAGGAAGATCTGAGTTTAAATCCAGCCTCAGACACTTACTAGCTATGTGACCCTGGGCAAGTCACTTAACGCTGTATGTTTCAGTCTCCTCATCTGTAAAATGAACTAGAGAAGGAAATAGCAAACTATGCCAGGATCTTTACCAAGAAAACCCCAAATGGGGTCACAAAAGAGTTAGACAGCACTGAAAATGACAAAATAGCAACAACAACAACAAAAAAGAACCAAGTTTGAATAAAAAAAAAACCTGGGTCACAAAGAATAGGACACAGTTGAAGTGACTGAACAACCAGAAAGCAGTTTTAGAAAGTCAGCATCCGATTCTGCTCTGACAAACCGGTGGCACTGACGCCATCATGAACATGAACATATTTTCCCTGAAAAAAATATGACAGTCTTTGAGCACTAAAATGTACCTTAGACATCAACTAGTCCTGAGAGGCGGTATGGTGCACGTGAACCAGGAGGAATCCAGGTTCGAATCCCAACTCTGATACTTACTTACATGTAAGCCTAGAAAGGTTCCTTAACTTCTCTTGAGTCTCAGTTTCCTCATCAATTAAAAGGGGTAAATCATATCTGGAGCACCCACCTCATGGGATAGTTGTGGGATCAAATACATTAGCAGGTTGTATATACATGTCACTTAAATTATTGTTGTTCAATGTTCTCGTTTTCAAATGAACAGAGATGGCCCTATAAAGGCCAGGTGGTAAAGCGACTTTTCTAGTAATCATAAAACCAATTTTAAAAAGCCAGAATATTTCAGGGACTGGGCAGGATCTGAGTAACAAGAGCAAATGTCCTTGGCAAAGATGCTAAAGGAGTTTCTTGTTCAAGTAGAGACTAAAGCAGACTCATCATCATGCCTCAACTACCTTTTTATCCTAGAGTGGTGGTTCTCAACCTTCCTAATGCCATGACCCTTTAATACTCATATGTGGGCATATCTGCATGTGGGCAGACCCACCTGGAGACAGATAGAAGAGTGGTGTCTCAGTTCCTAAGACCATTGGAAATATGTTTATATTTGACCTGTGACCCCTATGAAAGGGTCGTTCGACCCCCCCAAAGGCATCGTGACCCACAGGTTAAGAACCACTGTCCTAGAGCTTCCCTTCCTGCCCGTGACTCTGTCATAGCAATCCCTCTTTGCCTTTGTTGCTCACTTCTCCCATTGGTGAGTTTTTCCTGGGGCCTCCATTTCAGGTATAGGCCCAAGGTGGCTATCCTTCATACCTGTCCTTGTTTGGCTTCTAAATCTCTGGACTTCACCACCATGCCCCTAAATAGGTACCTTTTTCCAGATTCTTTTCATATGTTGTCTTCCACCATGAGAATTCTTTTATTCGTATCCCCAGTATTTAACATGGGGTCTAGCACATTGTAAGAAATTAAGACATGCTAGTTGACTAACTATTGACTTACTGAACTCTCAGTTTCCTTCTCATTCAAAGACTTTACAATTCCATGCCAAATTTGTACACACTGTCCTCTTCAGGTCAGTGTCAATATGCTTAAACCCATCAAGAAATCAAACTACCATATTAGTTCTATTCAATACTTGTTCATGATTTCTCTCTCATTAAGCACCATGATGAACACTGCCCGCCGCTACCTGCTGGGGGGGGGGGGGGGGGGGCGGGTACCTTGATAAGCAAAGTAGAGTCACTATCTGATAAGCAAGGTGGAGTCATTATCCAAACAGATCTTTCAGTACAGTTAGGATGAAAAGACAAATGAGATAGCATCTGTAAAGAACTCTGCATACCTTAAGATGTTATGCAAATACTTGCTATCACTATAAGATTTAAGACCATGGATTTGGACCTAGAAGGAATCTTAGATATAATCTAGCCCAATACCTTAGTTCTAAGTAACAAAGCCCATATTCAAACCTTGGTCTCTCAACTCTAAATGCAGCAATTTTCCATTATACTGTTCTGTTTTATGTATATGTCACTATGCTTAATATAAATTAGAATATCATACATAGAAATATTGAAGTGTTTTATATTTCTTGATCCAAACTCTTCTGGGCTACCATCACCTCAATCAACTCTCTCATACCCAATATTCAATATCTACTAACTTCTTCCTTCCTGCCTACAAACACAGCCCAGTGTATGCTGAGTTTTAAAATCTTCACAGTATCCTCCTATATCATTCTTCCCCTTCTCAGCCCAACTTCCAGAAAAAGTAGACAATCATTGCCTCTACTTCCTCTCTTCTCACTTACTCCTCAGTCCTTTGTAATCTGCTCTCCCCAAAGTTAACTGGTGTTTTCTTAATTCTCACCATTCTTGACCTCTCTGTAGCATCTGACTCTGTGAAGCATCCTTTTGTCCCTGGGTTTTCATGACTGCTCTCTCTTTGTTCTCAATCTCACGGCCCTTAACTGTGGGTGCATCCCCATAGGGGGCCCCTCTGCTGGGCCCTCTTCTCTCTCTACATTCTTTCTTGGTGACCTCGTCAATTCCAATGGGTTTAATTATCATCTCTAAACTCCCAATGATTCCCAGACTGATACATAGCCCTAGTCTCTGCCTACTGGACATTTTCAGCTGAGTGTCCTAGAGGAATCTCAAGCTCTACAAGTCCAGACAGGCAATCATTCTCCCAAACCTCACTCCTCTTCTGGATCTCTCTTTCTATCAAGGACATACCATCGTTCCTGCTCCTCGAGTTCACAACCTCAGTGTCATCCCTCAATTCCTCACTTTCATTCATCCCAAATATGCCATCAGTTGCCAAATCTTGCTGTGTCTGGGAATCAGGGAAGGTTTTGAGGGAAAAGTGGCATTTGAAATGGTGCTCATAGGTTAGACAGGATGTCAAAAAGTAAAAATAAATTCCCTGATATTATCAGGTGTCTGGTTTATAATAATATGTAATACATAAATAATAATTTATTTTTCTCTGATATTATTTATGCCTTTGTATATCTGTCTTGTCTCCCCAAGTGTAAGCTTCTTGAAGGCATGGAACAGTTCCTGCTATTTTTCTGTACCCATTGTACTAAGTATACATATACTGTGCATATACTAGGTCCTCAATTAAAACTTGCTGAATTACTGAATTGTAGTCTGTTTCCTGAAAACATGTTTTCTTGGCCACAGAAGTATACTGGGCTAGCAAGGCCAACACAAATTGACAGGAAGGAATGTGAGACCAAAGTAGAAAATGGTATTTTCACTTTCAATGAAGAGATTGGCCAAAGGAAGCTACAAGTCAGCCCGTTGCTTTCTCAAGAACAAAAAGATCTAAGAATAATCATAACCATAAAACATGGAGAAGAAGGAGGAGGAGAAGGAGGGGGAGGGGGAGGAGAACAACAACAAGAACTAATAATAATAAATAAATCATGGCAATGGGGGGATAGCACAATAAAGTGGAAATAACCCTGCTTGAAAGACAAGAAACTTAGATTCTCATCCTGACTATGATTACCAATTTGCTGTGTGATTATGAGTAAGTTCTTCCTTCCCATCTCTAGACTCTTCCATCTCTAACATTCTGAAGGCTTGACATATAGCATGTTGAGGAGGGGAATGAATTGTTTCTCTCTCAACTGCTTCTTGAGTTAAAACCGCTTAGCCTCACATACTTTTTCACTTAAGATCTGAGGGAACAGACAGATAAATCTTCCAGTCTCATAGTCATAAAGCTCTATGAAATGTAGAGGCTGAACTAGGGAGTCACATAACTCAAATCTCCGGGATGTCCAGAAAGGAAGGAAATTCAAAAGAAGCCCCCCAAACACACACATATACATTTCTCTAGCTCCCCACCTCTGCCACACCCAGATGCCAGCAGGACTTTGCTGTGGGCCAGAGGCAGAGGGTAATGATATGCTAATCAATCAGGAGCCAAGTGACTCAGAAGAGATCTGTGCAAATTTATTCAGAGAGTGACACTCTCCATATGCTTCCTGAGACTTATCTCCATGATCCAACTTTTCCACTGCCCTAACACAGCCTTTGCTGCTCTCTACTGAGGGGCGAGATGCTACTCCAGAGTGAAAATAAAAATCACTTGTATGTCTATGCTTCTCCAAAAAACTGTTTAAAGTCTTTATCATATACTTTCTCTCTTAATCATCCCTTTTTAGATAGGTAGGCAGGTGGAGGAGAGGATGGATAGATGGATGGAGAAAGAGAGGGAGAGATAAAAGGGATAGAAGAAGACAAAAGGACAGAGTGGAGAGAAGAAAAAGAAAAGGAAGAAGGAAAATATATGGAGAGGGGGAAAAGCAGGGAGAGGGAAAGGCAGATGGGGAGGGAGACAGAGAAGGAGATGGAGCCTACTGTATATGAGGTGGTGGGGTTCTCTTATGTTTGCTACAGCATCCTTATTTTAAAAAATGTTCAACAGTCAAGTGTTGAAAAGCACTGACTTCGGAGTCAAGAGATCAAGATTATGGCTCTGACACTAATATGTTTTGCAACCATAGGCAAATCACATCTCTGTCTAGGCATCAGGGCCCAACTCAGAGAGACAGAACTAACAGAATTTCAGAAGACTTAACAGCTCAATGAGCAGAAGAGTGATGATGAAGACTGCTCCCATCTCTCAGCAGGGGAGTGCTGGACACAGGACACAGAATGGGAGGCATATTTGTGGCCATGACCAGTGTGGGAATATGTTTTGCATATTTGTTACAGGGGTTTTGATTTTTCTTCTTTTTCCAATAGGAGAGGAGAAAGAAGGAAAATGAAGGCTTGTTTATCAGATTTTTTTTTCCCAAAAGATGGAATATATAGAGTCTAAGTCTGCTTCCAGTTCTGACATTCCATGTTCTGAGGTCCCTTCCAACCTTAACATTCTATTTTCTACAGTCTAAGGTTCCTAAGTTCTAACATTTTACATGGCAAGTTCTAAGATTTATTTGAGTTCTGATATGCTATTTTCTGTGTTCTAAGATTCTTCCAATCTTAACAATGTGATTTCTATGACTATTCTCCTTTATTTGGGCATTTTCTGTCAAAGTCCTTAAATAACAAAATTCAATTTCTTTAGCTTCTTTATATAACAAAGAATAGGACAGCTGGGTGACACAGTGGATAGACAGAGCCCTGGACCCAGAGTCAGAAAGACCTGAGTCAAATCCTGCCTCAAACAATTATTAGTTATGGGACCCTGTGCAAGTCACTTAACCCTGTTGGCCTCAGTTTCCTCATCTGTAAAATGAATTGAAGAAGGAAATGGCACTCTAGAAAACCCCAAGTGGGATCATGAAGAGTTGGACATGACTTAAACAGCTAAACAACTAAAATTTGATATTCTTCATTTAAGTTCATTCAGTGACTGATTCAATGAAAAATTGGTTGACCATTTCCTATGTTCAGAGCACTCTGTGCCAAGAATCAAAGGAGACAAAGAAGACTAAAATTTTTCTCAAGGAGTTCCTGTCTACCATGAAATGGAAGGTTAGCCCTTTTGATGATTCATAGGTCATTTTAAAATGTGAGTTTTTTAACCTAGGGTATATGAACTTTTTTTTCATAAATATATTTTAATGTAATTGAGTTTCCTTTATTTTATTCATTTTTAAATATTCTGAGAAGGGGTCTATTGCCTTCAACAAACTACCAAAGGGGTCCATGATATAAAAAAGTTGAAGAACTCTTGCTTTAAAGGGGGTCTGTTTGGTTTCCCCCCTACATTTTACTGAAATCTAAATGACAGAAACCTAGATTATCAGGAGCTGAGGTAACTTCATACATTCTAGTTCTACTCCATTATAAAGGGAAGGCCAACTGAGGCTTGAATAGTAGAAGGAGCAGCCTAAGGTCCAGTGGTTGGGGCAGGATTCTAGATCTCCTAACTACTGAGCAGTGATTGCCACCACACCACACTGTCTTCCATCAAGAGCTACAAGAAGAAGGTCTGAGTTCTGTCTAAAATTCTGGATTTTATCACTGGCTCCTGGAAAGACAATCTTTGTCAAATGCCACTAAAAAAAAAAATAACTTCCCATGTCCTATGATCATTTAGTGAAACTGCCAACAATTATTGGCTCTAAGAAAATAAAATAAATATGCTGTCATTTCCTGCTGCTTATTCAGAAACAGCAAAGAATGCTTCACAGTCTCATATTATTTAATTTTCCACGGGTGACAACTGACTTGGCAGATGTTGTCCAATGTGTTATCATACATATGTCTCTGAAACACTAATAATGTGTAAAGTACATATTTCTATTTGCATACTGAATTACAGCCAAATCTCTTGGCACAAGAAGAGTATTTGAATGTCTTTTTTGTGGTCAGGAAGCTCACAGACAGACTTATACTTCATCCTTTTTCCTCTATCACTAATTCATTGAATGAAACTAGGCAAGTCACCTCCCCTCTCTGGTCTCAGTTTCCTCATCTGTAAAAACAAAAAGGGCTCACCAGGCCCAAGCATCCTGTGTTTTCAGGTCCCGTCCAGCTTTGGCAATCTGTGTTCTATGTCCTATGATCCCCTTTAAGATATGACATTCTGTGTTCTATGCTCTAAGATCCTTTCCAGTTCTAACATTCTGCATTCTGAGATCCCTCTCAGCTCTGACATTTTGTGTTCTACGACTCTTCAGAACAAGAAGACGACTCCTACAATGAGCTGAAGGGAAATGTCAAGCAAGCACCAATACCAAAGTGATCATCTCTCTTTTCTTCTTCATGTTCCAACATGGCTCTTTCCTGTTTCCTCTACTTTACCACACTGCCAATCCCTCACATAGCATTGGGACTTGTTATCAGAATCCATCTGGTCTCATTCCAAACTCACCCATTGTAGCCACCTCTCTCCTGCCAAAACATCTCTTTCTTTCTTTCTTTGCTTCTTTGGAGTGGGGAAGACAGGGCAATTAGGGTTAAGTGACTTGTTCAAGGTCACGCGGCTAGTAAGTGTTAAGTGTCTGAGGTCGGATTTGAACTCAGGTCCTACTGACTGCACAGCGGGTACTCTATTCACTGCACCACCTAGCCGCCCCAATGTCTTGCTCTTTCTAATAGGATCATAGACTTGGAGTTGGAAGAGATGCCACTGTGCCAAAGCCCCATTTTATACATGAGTCAGTTGAGGCACAGAGACTAAGTGACTTACTTGTCCAGGGTTATACAGCAAGTATCAGGTGTGGGAGTTGGATCCAGGCCTTCCTAAATCCAGTGTGCTGTCTACAAGCTTTTGTTCACACGAGTGTGCAGCTAGGTGGCGCAGTGAATAGAGCACTGGCCCCGGAGTCAGGAGAACCTGAGTTCAAATGTGACTTCAGACACTTGACACACTTATAAGCTGTGTGACCTTGGGCAAGTGTCTTAACCCCAACTGCCTTGCTTTCCCCCTCCAAAAAAAAAAAAAAAAAAGTGTGACCTTCTCTAATGCCCTCCAGGCCAGACTGGTCTTTCCCTTCACTAAACTCCAACAGAGCACTTCCATTGTTCTAATCTTAGACTATCTTGGGGTGTTAATTATCTCTCCCACAAGCAATGGGCAGTCCCCCTTATCACTGCTTCCTCTTTTACTGATCTTCTCATTTGACCCAGTCCAATGAAGAGCTAGCCTTCATTTCTTCCCATTACTGCCCACATAGTTGACAATTTCAATCCAAGTCCAAAAAGACAATCTCCCCTACACAAATTGGAGCTTGTCTTATCTTGTGGGTAAATCATTTCAAAATGTAGTCTCCCGAAATTACATCTAAAAGTGGGAAATACCTATTTATGTCTACTAAGGACTGTTTTGTTTAAACAGTGCATCTCCCACAGTTTCTAACACAATACTCTCCATACAAGTAGATAGTTAATTCTTAAATGTTTGCTGAATGAAGGAAGAGGACCTGGGTCAGACCCACCCTCTGGGCTGAGTTGGATCAAAGGGCTGGGTCATTGGACAGTACCTCTCTCCAATGGATACAGGAAGCTGGATGAGTCTGTTGGCTCAGCAACAGCCTTTTAGTTTTGTCCTGGCAAAGTGAGATCTCCTGATCCTCTCCCTCCTGGCTCTGGATTTAGGCTTTTGATTTGGGTAATGAGGGCTAGGTCTGGCACCTTGGCTGCAGCTTTTCCTGCCCTTGACCTAAAATCTCTTGGGCTCTAGCTTTTACAGTCCTTATAATGTGACTATTAGTTGAAGTAGAATTGTTAAGAATCATAGAAAGAGACTGGTCCTTAAAACTAAACATGAATCCTGGTCTCAACTCTACTGCTTAATTAGCTGTGTGACTCTGGGGAAATTATTTAGCCTCTTTATACCTCAGTTTCCTCCTAAGATAATGCATCAAAAACATTTGTGAAGTCTCTTGCACCAAAAACATTTGTGAAGTATCTACTATGTATGTATCAGGCACTGTGGTAGCCACAAGAAATTAAGAATCATATCCTTATCTTACAATAAAGCATTTTACAAACTTTTATTGTTCATATTTCTACTGCTACCAAGAACTCACATTTTTATAGCATTCTACAATAACAAAAAATCCTGTGGTGTTCACTATATCCCAAGAAGTAAGGTAAAGAAGGTAACATTGTCTCAATTTTATAGGAAGGAAAAGAGAATCTCAGAAAGGTGGGATGACCTGCCCACAGTTGCACAGCTAGTAAGAGTCAGAGCAAAGCCTGGAACACAGGCCTTCTAACTCTTAAGTCCACTGTAGTACACTTGCCTCTCTTCTCCCCCTTTTCTAAGTGGTCACTAACTCAAATTTCAATATTATATATTTCTACAAAGTTTTAAAGCTTGAAAAGCTCTTTCCTCACATCTATTCTGTGAGGTAGGTGATACAAAAAATAGTATCCCTATTTTTCAGATGGGGAAACTGAGGCAGAGAGGTGTAATCACTTGCCCAGAGTCACCCAGCTAATAAGTACTGAAGTCAGAATCCAAGCCCGAATTTTCTGGGCCCAAATCCAGTGCTCTTTTCACTATATCATCATCACTACAAACAAAGTAGCTTGATAGATGGTCTGTTCTCTCTCTCCCAGCTAGCAAATGAATAGTGTTCTCCAAAGGCAGAGGGCCAAAGAGCCAAGATAAAAAAAGCCATCCCTCCAGTGGTCTGATTTCCATTCTGTTTAACAGCCACCTGCTAAGTTAGAAGGTTTGTCAGACTGTAACTTTACATAAATTCTGGGTGGAAATATTTGGAAGTGTGCTTAAGTGATACAGTATTAGTGTGACATCCCGACAATCTCTCTGATACCGCTCTGCCTTCCTCACAGCAAGCTCTTGCATATTTTCCCTTATAGGGCTACACTGTAGCGTTGTCATACAAACTCTCCAGATTATTCCCTCAAACCTCTGCAGAGAGAGAAACCTTTAAGCAATAAATCCCGACTGAGGCACAAAGAAACATCACAGGCCTGGCTATTGTCTTGGTGCTGTGTGACTGAAAAATGCTCTGCAGGCTCAATTGTAAATGCAATCCATGGAATCTTCAGTCTCACATTTGGATCAGAGTGCAGAGGGCACCCCAAACCACCTCTAGCTGAGGCATAAATTCCTTCTATGACATCTACAAATACGAACTCAAGTTATGACCCGTGGTCAAGTCACTAGACTCCAGGGGATGCTGTTTTGTCCTCTGAAAAATAAGAGCCTTGCACTAGATAAACTCCAAGGTCCCTTCAGCTCTAAAAATCTCTGAACTAAGGAACATCCAGCCTCCACATGACCACCAGTGACAGGGAACACATTATATTCAAAGGCGGCCTATTGCATTTAAGTACAAAGTTAATAATCAGCTAGTTTCCATACATCATGTTGAAATCTTTTTCCCCAGTAACTTCCATTCACTAGTACTAGCTCTACCTACCAGATGGTAGTACTAATCTGCAGCTAAAGACATCTTTTGGATAGCTAGGTGGCAACACAGGGCACAGAGCACCAGGCCTGGGATCAGGAAGACTCATTGTCCTCAGTTCAACTCTGGCCTAAGACACTTACTAGTTGTGTGACCCTGGGAAAGTCGCTTTACCCAGGCTGTCTCAGTTTCCTCATCTGTAAAATGAAAAGGAAATGGCAAACCACTCCAGTATCTTTGCCAAAAAAAAACCAAACAAACAAACAAAAAAAAAACCTCTGTAAACTCCAGGGCTGCTGTGAAGATTAAATGACAGTGGCACAGTGGGTAGAGCACCAGCATTGGAGTCAGGAGGACCTGACTTCAAATCCAGCCCCAGACACTTACTAGCTATGTGATAGTGACAAGTCACTTAATCCCAATTGCCTCCCCCACCCAAAAAAAAAAATTAAATGAGATAAGATTTATAAAGCCCTTAGCACAGTGCCTAGCAAACTGAAAGCACTATATAACTGTTCATACCTTTCTGCTCCATCACCTCCACCCTATTAAAATGTGAGCTACTCACAACATCCTTGTAAATAGAAATTGTTTTATTCGTTGTGTTTTTATTTCCAGCCACTAGCACACTACCTGGAATTCAGGAGGCACTTAATAAATGTTTGTTGATTGAATTGTTCTATGTATGTCTATGGCCGTGAATATATGCATTGCTGCTATAAGTCTCCAACAACTGGAAGATATGACTAACCACAAGGCATTCCTGCTTATATCTAATAATAGCAAGCTTAATCTATCTAATTGATCACTAGTAGAATCATAGAACATCATCATTGAAGGGGAACCTATAAGTCCAAATGTTTCATTTAAGAATAAGAACACATCACACTTACCAGCTGTGTGACCTTGAGCAAGTCACTTAATCCCAATTGCCTTGCTTCCCCCACTCCAAAAAAAAAAAAAAGAATAAGAAAACAAAGGCTCCCAGAAATAAAGTAACTTTCCTAAGGTCACCAGCTTGTAAATAGCAGTGGTGAGACACAAGTCTATGGTCCCAGATTCCCCATTCTAATGTTCATTCTACCACACCAGACTATTATTATTAAATACTCTCTGCATTTGCTTATTGCAATGTTCCTGACATCATCACACGATGGCAGCCCTAAAGGCTGATTTTTTTTTTAATTTTAAGATTTGTCAATGTCCCAAATGAAAGCATGTGGTCTTAAAAATGTATGCAAATTCTGGCTCTCTGGATTTGATATCTCCTACTGTCTCCAAAACCGAATAGAGAGCAAGCAAATTGCCCTCAAAGGAATTGGGATGAAAATCCACAGAACACATTCTTTCAGGAAATTGTCATAATCCTTGGAAATAAGGCTAATATATGGGAGGATGATGTGAGTCCTGAGAGAAAACATCCTTCCACTGTTTTCAGGAATGGGGAATGGGAGAATGGGGGAACACTCCTGCTTCTTAGTAACTGTGTGACCTTGGGCAAGTCACTTAATTGTTTCCTCTGATAAAATAAGGATGTTGTACTAGATGATAGCTGAAGGCCCTCCCAACTCTGACAATGCTAACATTTTTGTGATTCTAACATTAGAAATCATTTAATAAAATGAATAGTGGACACAAAGCCAAACACTTACTCCCTTTGTGGTCATGGGCAAATCCCTTAACCTCTCAGATCCTCAGTTTACATGTCTGTAAAAAGAGGCTGATCACAGTTGCACTACATGATTCTCAGGGTCGTTATAAGCAAAGAACTTTCCACACCTTCAAGTGCTACTTACTTGTTGCTAGCTCCAGTATCCCATAATTACTTTTGTAACCAAATTAACTACTAAGGAAACCAATTTCTTCTTTTTTTTTTTTTTGTTTTTTGGAGAGGGGAAGGTAGGGCAGTTGGGGTTAAGTGACTTGCCCAAGGTCACATGGCTAGTTTTTCTGTTAGTTGTCTGAGGCCGAATTTGAACTCTGATCCCCCTGACGCCAGGGCCAGTGTTCTATTCACTGCACCATCTAGCTGCCCCAGGAAACCAATTTCTTAAGAGCTGAAGTTAGTGATACGATATAAATGTGGAACAGAAGATATATATGTGGAATAGAATAAGAAAAGAAGTGACCATGACTAACGAAAGTGATTTTTTTGCTTGATACACTAGAACACTGTAATTCACTTTCTAAATAAATTAGCTCTCTATTTAATGAAAGTTACCTAATTCTTTTTTTAATGACCTTTCCCTTCCCACCTTCTGAAAATCATCCTTTTTAAAAGACAACACAAAGTAATGGTAGGTTTAAGTGTTTAAAAGCTTCACTTTTTCTAGAAAACTGCCTAGAGGGAGAGATTGAAGAACGTTGTACAAAAAGCACTGGATTGAGAATCAGTATTCTTGGATTTGCCTCCTGGCTGTGCCTTTGACCTCCTAGGTGATCATGCACAACCCACTTTATCATTTGGAGCTCCACTTTGTCCATTAAAAAGAATAAAAAATCATCATGAAAATGACAAGCAGGACAGCAAAATGTATTATTTATTGTATTTGAAATCAAAGAATCGGATTTCAAATTGTAGATGCAGTTATCCCTTCCACAACATGACTTTCCCCATTGAGATTTTGCTATACCACAAGTCATCATGAGAAATAACTGTAGTATTTCATATTTTTAAAATTTCTTTTTCATATAATATTTTTACTTAATATTGACCTACATATAGCCTACACCCAAATATTTAAACCAAAATTTTACAATAAGGTGCTTTGAATACCCCCATCAAAGAAGACAAAATTCAGCCTTCTTCTCTGGTACAAAAGGAGGGCCAAAAAATTTTAGGTGGATTTTCCAGATTATAGGGGTGCTGTGCCCCTAACCCCTGAGATGTGGAAGGGATATTCTATTCATCATCTATGTGATCTTGGGAAAACCTCTTCCCATCCCTGGGCCTCAGTGTCCTTATCTACAAAGTGAGGAAAATGATTTAGTAAATCTCTCGAGTTTCTTCTGGTACTCAATCTTCAGATCTTATGAAGTAATTATAATAAAGAAACACTCTACTATCTACCATTCTATTGACTGTCAATGTGGCACAGTGGGCGCAGCTCTGGACTTTGGAATCAAGAAGACCTTTGCGGGCTGCTAGGTGGCACAATGAATAGAGCACCAGCCCTGGAGTCGGTTGGACCTGAATTCAAATCCAGCCTCAGACACTTAACATAAAACTAGCCATGTGACCTTGGGCAAGTCACTTAGCCCTAATTGCCCCTGTAAAAAAAAAAAAAGGGAGAAGACCTGTGTTGGAATTCTACCTCAGACATTAAAGTGCAATGTGACCCTAGGAAAGTCACTTACCCTCTAAGCTCCCATTTTCTTTTCTGTGAAATAAGTATTTCAATAATGAGCCACCTCCCAGATTATTGGGAGGACCAAATGGGGTCATATGTGTAAATAGCCTGGCAAACTTTCAGTAGTTCTCATAAGAGGCAAATGAGATCATGAAGTATAACTAAGAGAAGGTTGGGAGATAATGTAAGAGTAACAGATGGAGAGACAGAAGACCTGGTCTCTGAGAATCCAGCCTCTTTCACTTACGGCCTCAGGCAAGTCACTACATTTTGCATCAGTATGTACAGGTGCAAAAGAAGATGATTGGTCTAGATGACCTCTGAGGCCCCTTACAACTCTAAATCCATGATGCCATCAAAACAACCTGATGATATAAGTAGGGTAAATATTATTATTTCCACTTGAAGAGGAAATTGGGGTTCAGGAAGATGAGATTCTCCAAAAGCCCCCCAACTCATCACTGGTGGAGTCAGAGCTCAAGCCCTGGTCTTCTGATTCCAAGTGCAGTGAGTATTCTTTCCCCTGTACTGCACTAAGCTCCATTTCATGTCTAAGCTGCCCTGATTCTCTAAAACAGGCATGCCAAAGAGAATGTGCAACCAAGGTAGAATGTAATGAGAGACAAGCCAATTACATCATTGGTGCAATGTCTGTTCCAAACCAAAACTCAAACCAACTGGCCTGAAAATCACAAAATGATGTAATCATTTGAAATGTGCATTTATGGGAATTCAAATCTCTTTCTACTTCTCCTGCTGAAGGACGAGATCAGCTTGCACTGCAAACTTCCTTTGACACATAAAGGAACTCTGCCACAGGCAACAAATGATTTTAGAATTTGCTTAACTCCCAACAACACAGAAAGCAGGCACTGCATATGTAATGGGTCACTCTCTTGGCTCCATAGCACAATGGTGTCTTTGCTCTTCATCTTTAAAACAATTTACTTCATCTCCCCGGACACTCGGGTCTTCTTGGAAAATCAGAATCTTCTTTTGGGATTGTGGAAGAATGGGCATAGGAATGTACTGTTAGTGCAGTTGTGAAGTGGTGCAAACATTCTGGAAAACAATTTGGGATCATAGTAGAAAAGTGATCAAAATGCCCATGCTCTTTGACCCAGAGATCTCCTGGCTAGGCACAGACCCCATGGAGGTCTATGATAACTAGAGAAGCCCATCTAGATTAGATCCCATCTAGGTCGACTAGATCTAAACCTTGCTGTAATGGGAATGGGAATTTGAAGGTCTTCCCTGCCCCTTAACAGACCTACAGGTTTGAAGCCTTCCCCTGCTCTGAAAGTAAACTCTGTCCACTAATAGGCTGAATGTAATTGCATGGAGCCTGTGTTGGGAGGAGTTTGCTGAAGAGAAGCAGAGCCTATAGGAAGCTGGTTCAGAGCTAGGCAAACAGTGGGAGAGTGTAATGCCATGCACCAGCAGATTCCCAAAGGAATGCTACTGTGAACAGCTTTTAGAGTTCAGATTACAAAATATAGTGAACACTCTGTTTATTCCATTACAAATCAAGACAAACATTGAAAACATTATAATATTCAC
>CM053592.1:139064591-139089345 GCA_028646515.1 Pseudochirops corinnae
CATTAAGAAGATAGAGAGGTTTGTGAGTAAATATTGATCTCATGTCATTTTGTGGGAAGGCTGAAGGATGCTGTGGCTCTCAGTGTTATTATGGCTTCTGAATATCTTTGGTACTATGATGGAATTGGCTTACTGGTTTTGGGATTCAGTTTTCTGGTATCTGAATAAATCCTTCAGTTCTATCCTCTATCTGGAGAATCTGGTAGATTTTGCATTCAAACATCATGCGATACATCTTTATCACCATAAATACTGTATTGGTGATACACTTATTACATTAAAATATTTATAACAGTATTTTTATGGCAGCAAAGAAGTGGAAATAAGGTAGATGCCCACTGGTTGGGGAATGGCTAAATGAATTATGGCAAATGAATGTAATGGAGTTTCATTGTGCTGTAAGGCATGATTAATACATTGAATACAAGGAAGCATTGGCAGTCTGTTGTGAATTTAAACAAAATGAAGAAGAGAAACCTTCAGCTCCTCCTTTGTACTTGCTACTTCCTGTCTTGTGAATGAATAAATGAATGAATAATGAATTAGAATCAGATTAAAAGGCATCAATAAAGCATTTAATATCTGCCAGGCAATGTGATAAGTGACACAAATACAAATCCAACCAAGCAAGACAATGCCTACTCATGAGGAACTGAGCATGGTATTGGGTGGAATGACATAGATAAGTGAGCCATGGTTAGAAAGGAAGCAGAGGATACTGGCCAAGTATCCATAGACAGCAGGGTTTGGGACTGGTCAGGAAGTGTGTTATACATCTGTAGTTTATATTTTCTATTTCATCACGAGCTCTGTGAGAGCAAAAATTGCCTTATTTAACTTAGTAATGAACAAGATTATAACAATAAAGAGGGATAACACTTTAAGGGTTACGAAGCACTTTACATACACTTTGTCATTTGAGCCTAATAACAACCCTGTGAAATGAGGACTGAGATTTCTACTTTACAGATTAGGAAACTGAAGCTCAGGAGGGTTAAGCGACTTGCCCATGATCACACAGCAAGTAAATAGAAAAATGGAATTTGAATATACACATTTTCTCTTTACTACCCCACATTTCTCCCAGGGTGTACCACAGTGATCTATACATCATAGGGAAGTATTTAATAAATATCTGTAAAATAGAACTAAATATTTACAAATTACATTTTTCCTGGTACCTAGGGGGCATATTAGATAGAGCACTGGACTTGGAGTCAAGAAGACCTGAGTTGAAATCTGACCTCTGACACTTATTAACTGTGTGACCCTAAGCAAATACTTAATCTCTGCCTGCCTCAGTTTCCTAATCTGTAAAATAAAAATAAAAACAGCACCTAACTCCTAGTGTTGTTATTGAAAATGAGATAATGCCTGTAAAGCACTTTTCAAATCTTAAAGCATATATATATGTTATATATACACATACACATACATATGTATTTATATATGTGTGTGTATCCTACACATATATGTGCATATATAGATATACAAATATCTAAAAGAAGGTTATTATTTTTATAAAGGGAAAAGATACAATTCAGATAGAGCTGAAGAACTAAAACATACTTTATAGATTCTCTAGTCCAACCATTATTCAGATAAGAAAGCCGATGGGCAGAGAAGGCAAGTGATTTGCCCAAGGTCACTAAGAGATTTTACGTAACATGGACAGAACTGAAACTCACATCTATTATGAACCCAGAGCCAAAGCTTTTTTCATCACACCACACCATCTCTTAGGCCAATAACAAATTCTTTCATTCAGAGAACTTATCAAATCTTCAACGTTGTGAACATAGGGAACTCCAGGTAGGAAGTGCATGTAGAACAGAGGGAATTCTGGCACCTAATTTAACTGTGTCCCTACAGGGTTACTAAGTCCTAAAATAAATGAACACTTCCTACCTGTGTGACCCTGTTCAAGTCACTTAACTCTGTTTGTCTCAGTTTCTTCATCTGTAAAATGAGCTGGAGAAGGAAAAGGAAAACCACTCCAGTATCTTTGCCAAGAAAATCCCAAATGGTGACATGAAGAATCAGACACAACTGAAAAATGAATCAACAACAACAGTGAAAAATGCTACAATATTCACACTGTTAAGTTCACTTAGCCAATGAACCATGGTGGTGTCCAAGGGCCTCGTTGGCCCACAGTCACCAATAAATGAATGCTAGATCAAAGTTACTCCCTCTTCATCCCATGCTTATGAGTGAATATACATTAAATAGAATGGGAGAGGAAAATCAAGCAGGACAGGGGAGATTAGGCTTGCAGTTACTTGGAGAGGTGCTTTGGGTTTCTTGAAAAATTTTCTTAGGTTTGGAGGCCAAGATCCACAGTTCAAATCACAGCTGTGCCTATGTGACCTGAGATCAATCAGCCTCTCTGTGTCTCTCTCCCGTACATTAAATATAACATAATATCTCTTCCAAAACCCACAGTCTATATTCTAATGTCCACTCCAGTTCCAAATTCTATGAACCATACATAATGAAATAAATTAATTTTTACTAATTTTCACTATTTTGCTTTGGTTTGTCCATAAATTGAAACAATAACAAAAAGAAGGAAAGTCCTTTTTACCCTAGCAAGAGTAAACTTTAAGAAGATCCAGATATTTTTCTTTTTCTTCTTTTTTTTAATTTAAATTATATGTTTATTTTTAGTTTGCAACATTCATTTCCACAAGATTTTGAGTTACAAATTTTCTCCCCATCTTTCCCTCACCTCCCCCCAAAAGCGATCGCACTGAATACCCCCTCCCCCCAGATATTATTCTAAATGTTGTACACAGGTGGAAGATAGGTTTCTGCCTGCAGGTTTCTTATTCAGGACTCAAATTATCCCATGGGACTTCATAATACTAATCATTAGCTACTTCAGCTCATGTCCATTTCATCTTAGTTATAGTAAGGAACTGAATGATTCTCCATTCCTTAATTTCTTTCCCCATGATCTAGAACAGAGCCTCCCACAAACCAAGCGCTTAATAAATGCATGTTGATAAATTGTTGCTTTATCAAAGGGAATCCTGATATAGTTAAATCCAGTGCAAAGAAAACTGAGTCAGAAAACCTGGAATTTATTTTTGGCTCTGAAACTTACTAGCTGAATGACCCTGGGCAAGTCAAATCCTCTCTCTGTGTCAGGTTCCTCCTCTTGGACTGGCATAGAAATAAAACTGGTCTTAAATCAGAAGACCTGAAGGGTGACATTGATCCTTATACTCTTATGAGTCCATTAATCTATGGGAAGGGGTGAGAGGGAGAGAATTAAGAATAGACTTCCAAAATTTCCATGAAAAGTCTAGGTTATGTTGAAATGAGAGGGAGTTCCAATGAAAAACATCAAGGAGGGAATGGAGGGAGGGTACCTTCTGCTAAAGAAGAAAGCTCTGACACTGACTAGTTTGTGACTATTAGTGAGTTTCTTCAACTTCTTTGAATCTCAGTATCCTTAGCCTTTTGTATGTCATAAACCCCATTCTGGCAGGCTGATGAAATCTATGTATTTCTCAGAATAATGTTTAAATACATATGTTAAAAATGCTTTGAATCACAAAGAAAACCAATTGTACTGAAACACATAGAAAAAAAAAATTACTCATAGACTCCAAACTAAGAACCTACTTACTGCCTTTGGAAAGTGTCCTAGAACTGGAGTCAAAAGACCTGGGTTTGAATCCTAGTTCTGCCACTTCAGAAATGCTTTTTCCAAAGACAATTCAGGCATTCTCCTACTAGCACCTGACAAATCATATTACCATTGGCCATTTTTATTTTGCCCTTTCCTTTCCAAAAAATAATGATCTTACTTATCAGAACAAACGAAAACAAAACTCTACCATCTCTCTGTCATTCATCCTGCCATGATTAGGGATTCTAGGCCTTCTTGGATCCTCTTCTTTGTTCCTAATGTGGATTAAAAATAAGACCTTCACCACCTTCATGTTTTAACCATTTAACCATGGCTTAGCTATACTTAACCATTTGATTTTGCTCTTAAATTTATCTTCCCTTAGCTACCCTTGTTTCCACCTTCTACTTGCCACCATTTCAACTTTTGCTTATAACCTATGTGAACCGAGATGATTTATTTCTTTTCTCTGGACTTCAGTTTCCTCATCTGTAAAATGAAAGGTTAGGATAATATGACTTCTGAGGTACCTTCCAGTTCTGAATCTATGATACCAAAGTCCCCTCCATCTCCCGAACTTATGATTCTAAAAATGACCACGGTTCTACAATCCTTGACCCCATTCCTCTGCCTCCTCTGTTACTGCTAAGTCTGATAACAGTTTCTGGCAGAGGTGCGGGTGGCTGGAACACATCCTCTTCACTAGCAGAGTTATTCATAGACCTGACAGATTTTCTACTAATGATATAAACAGTGCCAATTTGAGGGTGGGAGAGGGAAGTTTTGAAGGGAAGGTCCTTGCATCAACTCTAAACAGAGAAGAATCATTACGGAAAACATTTAAGATTCTTACCTTCTTACATTCAAAAATTCTTACATTCAAAAATGAGCCTGCCAAGACCAGCTGCTCAATTAAGGGACACCTAAAGCTATACAGATGTCCCCAGCAACAAAGCCACCTCTAAACTCCCAGGTGGCAGGCTTTTTGAAACAAGAAGTAAGAACAGATTCTGAAAGAAGAAAGCCTTTCATGCAGCTCTCTATTCCCCCCAGGAGACACTGAGAGTGAAGGAGGAAGGAATTAAGATTCTATCAGTTGAGAGGTACTATTCTCCATAGGGAAAAGGACAAACCTTTTCTCATGAATTAACCATCTATCTTTTCACACCTCAGATAGATAATGTGCATCTTCCTCCCTAATCCCCCACACACACCATTAGCAGTTGGTTTTTAATTACACAGGGCCAACTCAAGTTAAGCAACTTGGAAACCCTAAACTTTGGATCTGATAGATGAAACGGAGACAGTCTCCAACCACTTTGGAATAAAGAGTATTGACAAGGCTTTGGATCTAGTCTTTCCTACTGGGCAGCAAACCTGAAGGTACATAGTTCCCTAAACCACAAGGAGAGTAGAATGACTTTTGGACATGACCCTTGTGGCAGGCTGTCCTTTCCTAGCCAACCACCATTCATCTGCCAATGTGATTTTCCTAAAGCACCGTTATGACCATGTTATTCTCCAATCCAATAAATTCTAATGGTATTCTATTACCTCTAGGATCAAATACAAAATCATCTGTCTGGCACTGAAAGTCTTTCACAACCTGGCTCCAGACTATTGGTCCAGCTTTTTTTACCCATGACTTCCCTTTGTGCACTCTGTGGCTCAGCTAAACTAGTCTGCTTGCTCTTTCTCACACATGCCACTCCATCACCTACCCATGTCTTTGTGTTGACTGTCCGCCTTTCCTGAAAGGCACTTACTTCTCACCTCTCTCTCTCAGATTCTCTCATTTCCTTCAAGGCTCAGCTAAAATACCACCTCTTATAGGAGGTCTTTCCTACGATCCCTCCTGCCCCAGCCACTAGTGCTTCTCCTTGCTCCCTAGAAAAAAACAGAAACAAACAAAAACACAGACTTGCATTTATTTTGTATAGAAATATACCCATCTGTCTTTATTAATAGAATGAGAGCTTCCTGAGAGCAGGCATTTTTTCACATTTGTCTTTATCACACACAGTAGGCAATGAATAAATGCTTGCTGATGGAATGCTCAGTCATTTGGTCTGAGAAACAGCTGTTATAGACTGTCAAGTGCACTGAACTGGAGTCAAGATGAACTGCATTCAAATCTCAACTCTATTACTTACAATCTGTGTTACATAAGACCTTAGCTTTGTCATCAAAAAAATGAGGAGGCGGAAGAAATGTTCTTTAAGGGCCCTCTCAACTTTCAAATCTTCCTACCAAGTGTGTCCTTGGACAAATCATTTCACCTGTCTTAGACTCAGTTTCCTTCTCCGTGAAATATGGGAATTAAACTAAATGACCTATATAAAATCCTTTCCCATTCTAACTCTGTGATTTTGAAAAACATTTCTTTCACTGTTACACTCTTCAGAAGGACTTCTTCCTAGACCACTGGACCAAGCCAATTAACTCTAAAAAGCAGGCCACTTGGTCAAAAGGACCAGGTGAGAGAGAAGAAAGGAATCCACATAAATTCACTGTCAAGCCTCAAAACAACATTTCAGGATCATATATGTACCCTACTCTAGGTCAACAAGAATTGGCCTCTGGGTTAGAAGGATGGAGGATTTTAATATGGTCACTCAATGAAGAGCCACAGGGCCTATACCCAACTCATTGGAGTTGGGAATACCAATGTAGCATTCTGATACATCAGTACCTCTGAGGAAATAGAAAGATAATGAAGATAATTAAGGCAGCTAGGTGGCACAGTATAGGAAGAGAATACTGAGCCCAGAATCAGAAAAAATGGAGTTCAAATCTAGGCTCAGGTTCTCCTTAACTGTATGACCCTAAGAGGGGCCAAGCCATTTAACTTCTGTGTGCATTAGTTTCCTCATCAGTAAAATGGGGATTATAATAACATCTACCTCCCAGCATTGTTGTGATGATGACATGAAGTAAAATTTTTAATACATTTTACAAACTTTAAAGTGCTATATAGCTTTAAGTGTAGGAGTATCTGGGGCGTTTAGGGAGAACTAGCACCATGATACCATTGGTACTCTTCTAAATGAAGGGTAAACAACCATGACCTATTCATAGTGCCAAGTCATTAATATGGGGCTCATAGACATGTATCTGAATGGCTCTGGCCATATTATTCTAAGAAACACCTTGTGAAAGGGCAGTTTTCTATTCTAGAAAAGAAACAAAGAACAAAAGGATTCCCTTGACAAGATATCTCTTTTCATTGCAATAATTCTTGACTCAACAGCCATTTTATCGAATATCATTGGTCTTCTTCAAAAATGAAGGACAAACAACAGCTTTAATTTTTAGGAAGTAATTGTTTTCCCTAATATCTATTCTTGTTGAGTTATTTTTCAGTCATGTCTGACTCTGTGACCCCATTTAGAGTTTTGTTGGCAAAGATACTAAAGCGGTTTGCCATTTCCTTGTCCAGTTCATTTTATAGATGAGGAAATAGAGGCAAACAGAATCAAGTGACTTATCCAGGATCACACAGCTAGCAAGTTTCTGGGGTTAGATTTAAACTCAGTAAGATGAGTCTTCCTGACTCGAGGCACAGTGCTCTATCCACTGTACCACCTAGCTGCCTTCTTTCCCTTATATCAGCCTATCAAACTTAAACTCAATTCATTAAAATCCCCATTTCTGGTTCTACCCTCTGTGACCAAACAAAACAAGTCTAATCTCTTTTCCACATAATATCCCTTTAAATATTTGAAGATAGGTATCATATCATTCTTAAGTTTTTATTTTAGAAGTGAAACAGAGTACCTTCAACCAGTTCTCATATGATATGACTAAATGCCCTTCCTCATCCCGACTATCCCCTATACTCTCTCCAATTTATCAAAGTCCTTTCCAAGCTGTGACAGTCTGAAACAAATTTTCCACACTTGTTCTGACTAGGAAGAATAGAATGGAACTATAACCTCCTTACTCCTGATGGCTGTGTATTTCTTACTGCAGCTCAACTTGGCACTGGCTTTTCTTACTATCACAGCACATTGTTCGTGCAGTCATGAATCCCATGTATTTTTCAAACTGTCTATCCCTACTCACCCAAATTATACATATAAAGTTGATTTTTTTTACCCAAGAATAAGATTTCATATTTATCCTTCTTAAATTCCATCTCTTCAGATTTAGCTCAGTTCCCTAACCTATTAAGTTCTCTTTTGATCCTAATTCTTTTCTCTAGAGTGTTGGCTATACTATGCCTCCCAATTTCCTGTCATCTGGAAATATCAGAAGCACAAGATTTGTGCCTTTATCCAAGTCATTGATAAAAATGTTAAAGAGCCCAGTGCCAAAGACAAATCCCTGGGGCACTCCACTGAAGACATTCTGCCAAGTAGACATTGAACCACCAGTAACTACTCTTCGAGTCTAGCCATTCAAATAGCTCCTAATTCATTAATTTTATTACTGTCTAGCACAGGGCTTCTTCAACTTTTTCCACTCATAACTCCTTCAGTGCTTCTTAAACTGTGGGTTGCGATTCCATATAGGGTCGTAGCATTGATCCACTCTGTCCACAATTGCAAACTGTTCTTTATCAAGCAGAAAGAGTCTAGGAAAACTACATCTACAGCATTTCCCTAATTTACCAATTTAATAAATCTGCCTAAAGGATAAATAAAGTTAGACTTGGTAGAAGGTTTATTGTTGATGATGCCATGTTGAATTTTTCTAATACTGCTTCCTTTTCAAAGGTATTCACTAACCAAATGATCTGCACACTTGTTGCTCTATAGTCTAGAGAGCCTATTAAGGTCTATGAACTATAGACTACGGCCTATTCTCTTACTCTCTTGATAATCAAGGCATCTGCCTTTCTCCAGTCCTTCAGTACTTCCCCTAGTCTCCATCATCTATCAAGTATCACTGATAGTAGCTCAATAATCACATTGGCCCTGTTCCCATCACTCTAAACCCCAGCTACCAGACCCCACACCAAGAATAAACAAGGCAAAGGGTATTTCAAGATCAGATCATAACTGTGCAATCTTATGAGTCTATGCACTTAAATTTGACCTTAATGATCATTTAATCCTTGCTCTCTCCTCTTGCAGAGAAGGAAATGAGACTCAGAAAGGGAAAGTAACTTGTCCTAATTTTCCAGCTTGGAAGTAACATCAAACAGTGGAAAAAATTTCTTCATCTGGAGTCAGGGGACCTGAGTTCAAATGATGACCTTTATGCTTATTACCTATGTGATCTGGGATGCATGACTTAACTACTCTAGGATCAGTTTCTTCAACATGCAATGAAGGAGACAGACTGAAGGGTTTCTGAGATCCCTTCCAGCTCTGGAGCTATTGTCTGACAAGTATCCTGGGCCTTGAACTCTATTCTAATGGGATTATCTTAAAATTCTAGAAACATCAAATGCTATGCCATGCCATGCCCTCTCTTCCCCTGATCTTTTATTTTATTTTGAGCCTACTCTGTCTTCCTAGGACTATTCTTCGCAGGTCTGCAATAGATCTGGTTGGATCACTTTTTAATCAAACAGATCAATGATCAATGAGACAAACACATGGATGAAGGACAACATCCTCACCTCAAGACCCCGCTCTCACAGCTCCAAGTGTCTCAGGGACCAGAGTACTCTAAATAAACTCATCTGGAATCAGTGTTTCATCTGTTCACACACTCATCAAAATCCCATCAGTCCAAATGACTGGAGAAAAAAAATCCCAACAGGAAATCCCAAATGTCAAAGCTAAGGATGCATTGTTAATAATTGTCCAACGTCTAACCTAGTGATGCATTCAGAATGTGGGAGAAGAAAAAAATGAGGCCCATGTCAGAGAGATAGGTGAGATGGGGCTAAAAATTTAAACCCTAACTGAAAACTGAAAGACTTCACACCAGAGTCAAATGACTATTTCTTTTTTCTTCAGAGATAATTTCTTCCCTGAGATACATCATGAGATACATGAGATAACTGGGTCTCATAAGTTTCTGGCATTACAAACAAAATATAGGCGGCCCACAAAGCAAGGCTTATGCTTTCCCTGTGTTTTGGTATGATCCATTGGACCCCTGGTGTTCCCCAACATCACCAAAATTCTAGAATTTGACTCTCCTCAGCTTACTTGGATCTACGCCAACTTGTCAATGTGATGGGCTCTTTGCCTTCAATCCCAACTGAGCACAACCCTCTTTGAAAAAAGGCTCAAACTGCCTAAGAACCCCAGGTGCAGCATGCAAAAGGCAGACAGGACAGTCTCTAAAGATCTGTCCCTCAGCCATTAGCTCCCTAGGACAGATGGTGCGTGGTTACCAGGGGAAGCCTGGGCTATATATGCTAATGTAGGCAAATGATAGGACACAATGAGTCCCACCAGCTGGCTACAGCTGCTTCCAGGCTCCTTACCCCTACAAGAGGAAAGTGAGACAAGATTTCCACACAAATATCTCCTTACTCAAATGGGACAAGGAGAAGAGAAAAAAAATGGCGTCTCTAACTTTCCCCTAGTCTCTATCATCTGTCAAGTATCACTGATAGGAGCTCAATAATCACACTGTTTCTCTGTGCTTCCATTAAGAGCTTCTTGAACTGGGAATGCTTTGTGTGCGAGAGGCAAAGACATCCACAGAGCCCATAACTACCTGGCTCAGAGGCAATTTTCAATAAATAAAGCTTCATTACCAAGGACATCTAAGACTGGAAAATGGAGCCAAAGTAAGTAATAACAAAGGGACCTCCTGGGTACTGCACTGGTACTAAGAGAAGTACTGGTACATGGAGATAGCCATCAACCTATAAGGAGAAAACTGCTGAAAGAGGGATTTATTCTGAGATGACAGACAAAAATTACACAGGAACAGAAGAGGTGGAAGGCTCCCATCTGTGTCAGAGAAGGAATCCTGATAAATTCATTGAATTATAGTTATGGATTTGCTACCAACTTAGAAAGACAGTATTTAGACCTAGAAGAGACATGAAGATCTCTCACTCAACCCTCGATATCAGAGATCAATAAACTGATGTCCAAAGAAGCAGATATTTGCCCACAAACACGTGGGCAGTATTTTCCTATAACAGGAACTCTTCACCTTTTTGTGTTATGGACCCCTTCAGCAACTGAGGAACCATATGGGCTCTGTCTCAGAGTATTTTTCAATGCATAAAATAAAATACACAGGATTACAAAGGAAGACAACTATATTAAAATAAATTATTTACATACACCCACATATAAAGGTCACAGACCCCAGGTTAAGAAGCAAGGATTTTGTCTGGTTATTTCCTTTAATTCTCTTATTCTGTCCTTTGATTATATTTTTCTACATACATGACATTTCCTTCTGGTAGAATTTAAGCTCTGTGAGGGCAAGGCCTATCATTTGTCACTCCTATTTCCACAGTATTGAGCACAGTGCTTTGCACATAAATAGTAGATATGTGATGAATGCCAAGGACACAGTTGGGCCAAGATTTGAAGTCAGGTCCTCACACTGTAAAGCCAATGTGTTTGCCATTTTATCAGAGACTTGGTGTGGGTGTGATCTTGGTCAAGTCATTTACACTCTCATAAACACTTTCCATCATATGGTTCCTTTCATTTTTCCCACAATTCTCAACATTACTAACCTTCTGATCTCCCAACAGGCCACTTCCCTTTTTAATGCTCTTACCCTACTGGATGGTGCCTTTCTGCCGAAGGACATCTATAACCCAATCCTCAAGACTCTCAACTATTACTTCTTCCATGAAGTCTACCATGTTCTCTTACTGTTTTGAATTCCTATAGTCCATATTATATCTTGCATCCCCTTGGTTACTCTTTCACTCAAAATAAGTTTCTGAATAAAAGTAGGATGTAGAAAGCTCCCAGAAGAAAACAACAAAAACTAATAGCAAAAAACCCAGAAATTTATCCATAGCAGAATGGTAGACCAAACCATGGATGTATGATTGTAATGAACTATGATTTGTGATTTAAGAAATGGTAGATATAAAGAATTCAGAGAAACGCAGAAAGGTTTGTACGAAATGTTACAGAGAAAAGAAAGCAAAACTTAGAGAATATACATAATGACCAAATAAATGAAAACAATATTAAAAGGCAACTCAGTTCAGATTCGTTGCTATGATATAACTCAGGTCCTAATAATACAGTATGACACATACATGCCTCCCATCAAGGAAATGGGGGGCTAAGAATGTGAAATCTGTCATCCCTACTAGATTACAAGCTCCTTGAGGACAGGAGCCATCTTTTTGCTTTGTATAGCGAGTGCTTAACATACTGCCTGCACAAAGTAGGTCTTTAATGAGTGTTTAATGATTGATGTTTTATAAATCTGTCAAGGTTGCTTTATCAGTTTTACATTATTTTTCTAATTACAAGATAAGAGTAAACATAGGAAAGGAAGGCACATAAGCAAATGAATATAACATTAAAAATAACAAAAAAGCATCATTTTTTAAAATAGAAAAATGGAACTAATGTTTGCATCACAGTTGGAATTTATACCAAAGACTAGGGTGATGATTGGTCATTTAACATGGAGAAGTAAAGCACTGAAAAGTGACAGTCACCAACAGCTGGATTCTATTTTAAGAGAAAGCCTACAAGAGCAGTTTTCCAAAAGATGCCTTTTGAAAAGGCTCACAGTAAGAGAATCAGGGAAACATAAGAGCTTAAAGACATCTGGTCCAACCCCCCATTTCTTACAGATGAGGAAATTGAAGCCCAGGAATGGGGAGGACCTTACCCAAGGTCACAAGGGAAGCTGTGGCCAAGCCAGGACCAGCACCAGGGCTTCTGCATCCCAGTCCAGGGATCTGTGGTAACTAATCTGATCAGTCAGATGGACTTTTTGCAATGGACCAAAGTAATATTTCAATACTGAAGAAATCATGCCAACACTGATTTTGAGATTCTCTCTGTAGGAAATGCCAAACTCCTAGGTAGTAGCTGAAGATTCCTTTGAATATCATCCATGCACTCTGTATATACTGGCACATCTACTGCTACCTTAATCCAAATTCTTACCTATATTAGGTGTGCTTCTTTTTCCATATTTAAAAGATTCTTTCTTGGAAAGACATGGTTTAGTAGAAAACATCCTAGCTGGTAGTCAGGAGACAGGGAGGGGGTTCTAATCTAGATTCTGTTACTAAATAGTTATGTGACTAAGGAGATATTATGTGTTATCTAGATTCTGTTACTAACTAGTTATGTGAATGAAGATACCCTTGTCAGGTCTCCATTGGTTTTTCATATTTTGCCATTTAAAAATAGTGCAGATAATATGACTCCACTACCCTAAAAGAATGGTGATTAGGACAAACAAGACAATATTCTCTGAAGGCATGTTAGGCATTCTTACTCACCCTACCCGTCCTTCAATTATTACTTTTAAAACACTGGATGAGGGATTTGGAAATAGAATGATCAAACATAGCGACAAGGAGACAGTGAGAAAGTCTGATATTGATGTGCTTCTCCAAAGCAAACAGTGTAAAAGATGGGCATGCAGAACAGGTAGATTGGGGGTGACAGGGATAGAGTTGAGAGTGTAATGTACTTGTCTTGTATGCACCCACAATTCTTTTACATCATGCATACAAATTAAAGTCAAAAGCATAGCAGCTGAAAACAGCCTACTCCCGCCAGTTTCTGGCTGTCAGAGTTCTCATCAACTGTGCCATGCACCACAATGAAGAGCTGTCAGCCAAGGACACCTCATTGCCAAACAATCTCTCCCTATAAATATAAGGGGCAATTTTCTAAGTTTTTGCAATGTTAGATAATGGAATGTTCGAGCTGCAAGCAGCTGCACAAATATGGAACACAGAATGTTAGAGCTGCTGGCAGTGACCTAACTTCCCAAAACCAAAGAATGGAACTATTCTGTGCACATAATGTCACAGCTCAGGAACAGGAACGGGACTTAGAACACAGAATGGGAATGAAGAAAGGGAGCTTCAAAATAGTCAAGTCTGATCCCTTCATTTTACAGATAAAGAAACAGAGGCCTAGGGAAGAGAAGTAACTTATCTAAGAAAACTCTGTAAGAGAGAATCAGAGCCAGCCCTGGAACTCAGGTCTTGGTGAATCCAGTCCAAGACTACTGACATTACATCTTGTAAGAGGCAATAATGAAGGGAATGTTGAGCTTGGAATCGTAAAATCCAAGGTTCACATTCCGCTTCCAATATTTACCAGTTTCTTTCATCCAGCCCAATGGGGGGGGCGGAGAAGGGGGGAAAGGGCAATGTAATTATCCTTTGTGATTTTTCCTACATTACCTTACCAGCTTCAGTTTATAGACAGCTTTTGTACTCTTCAATCTTTTTTTTTTTTTTTTAAGTTTGGGTCATACATCAATTCATTCTCCATAATTTGCCCTTGGGTATATTTTCTGAACATTTTTTTTTTTCGAAATCTAAGTTGGTCAAAGGATCCTCCGTGAATGAACATCTGTCTCTTTAAATAATCACCCCTTTTCCTCCTCACTGGAATTGTTTCTGTGTTTTCATTGGTTCAATCTTGAGCACTGAGCTCCGGAGTCCTTGATCTGCAGTACAATGGATAGTAACTCTCTTCCTGATGTTTCCAACTATAGATGTAAAGTGGATAAGCCATGAGCTCCAAGGCATAGCATCACTCCCAGGCCATCTACCCTATTTCTGCCCCTAGAAATCACTGTGGAGGATCCTGACATCTCCATCACTACTAAAAGTACTAGGGCAGTCAAGGAAGCCTAGATGATGTCTTGAGGGACAGATGGCACCAGCTTGTGTCAGGCAGATCAAACTACTGAAATCAATAATCAGGTACCTACCATGTGCCAGGTTCTGTGCTAAGCAAATCTTTACCTCAGGTAACAGTCTAAAACTAATAGTTGCAGGGAGTTGTCACTATGTGTTAGTGAAAGGAGTTCTATACCACCAATTTCCTACACAATGAAATGATAAAGTTAGACTGTGTGTGTATGTGTGTGTGTGTGTGTAAGAGAGAGAGACAGACAGACAGACAGACACAGAGAAAGAGACGGAGGCAGAGAAAAAGAGGAGAGGGAGGGAGGAAGGGGGGGAAGGAAAGAGTAAAGGAGAGACAGAGAAAAAGAGAGAAAGAGGAGAGGGAGGAATGAAGAGAGATGGGAGAATGGAAAGAGTGAGGAGGAGGAAGAGAGGAGAGAGAGAGAGAACAAGAAAGAAAGGGAGGGAAGAAGAGAAAGGAGGAAGAGAGGGAGGGAGAGGGGGAGGAAGAGGGGGAGGGAGACGAAGAGGAAGGTCTTTCTGTAGTTACTGGACTACCACTGACTAGAAACTGAGAAGCATCATCAAATCTGCAATCCCAGAAAACTTGTGTCAGCCTGGAATATGTTTAACCTATCTCTTTGGCTACAATATTCTAAACACCTCAAGTATCAATTGCACTTACAGATCTGACTACAAATACAGCTGTCTCCATATCACATTAACACTGAATAAACCTTGAATAATTAGAACTTGCAAGGGCGACATTCTCAGTGATTGAAATTATCACTGAAACCTCCAGGAATTTGAAACCTTGCCAGGAGAACACTGTCAAACCACTCCATCATATGCAAAGAATTTCCTATCCCATGTGTTAAGGAAAATAAGAAACAAGTTCTCTGGAAATAACTCTTTGCATGAAGTTATTTAGAAAAGCAATCTTGAAGGAGGCAGCAGTGGAGCAGAATAAACCAGTGGAAAGAACACTGGACAAGGAAATGAGACTGAGGTTCTCGACCCAATTTGCAAACACAGGCTGAGTGCAAGTTAAAACTGCCCAAACACCACCCTGTGTGAGCTTGGGCAAGCCTCTTCTCTGAGTCTTCATGTTTTTCATCTACTAAATGAGAATGATAGAAAAGAGAGTTTCAAAATTCCTTTCTATGTTTCTATGCAAGTGTATAGAAGTAGAGTAAAGGACAAGAGTTTGAGGGGAGAAAAAGAAACATAATGGCATGATGACCATCTTAAAATATTTTAAATGTTGCTATATGGAAGAGTTAAGACTTAGTACTTCATTTCTTACCAGGCAGCATTCTAGACTTTCTTGACTTCTTTATACTGGAAAGGTCACCCCAACCCTGAATTCCATACCTTGAAAATACCCTCTGCCCCTGAGATATATCCCTCTCTCTGTCTCTCTCTTTCCCTCCCTTCATTAGAGAAGGCCAGCCATGTCTTCAGATTTGCCTCTGAACTGAGTTACGTTCATTTCCCATCCTCCCCTTTTCAGCTTCTTTTTATGTGTTTTCCTCCATTACAACGTAAGCTCCTTCAGGAGAGATCTATTTTCCTTTTTCTTTTCTTTTTACAACAGGCTGTCTTGGGGCATAATTAATGTCACCAGTGTTCTTCAAGAAGAGACCACTTATGGATGCTGTTCATGAGATTGAGGCTTTGGGTTGAAATTAAACTAGAGTCCTTCCAAAGAAGGCCCCTTCCAGCACTAGCAAGCTACGGCCTGTGTCCTAAGATCACTTATAGCTCCCAAATTCTACATTCTGTATTCCATATTCTAAGGTCTCATCCTGCTTTAAAAATTTAGGATGGGTATCTCTTAACTAAAATGAATGTTCTTTTCTATAGCCTGAACCAGCTGTTCCAGAAGTCACATCATCCAAGTAACTAAGAAAGCACAAGTCAGCCCACAAGTATGTGAACTCCATGAAACATTTTATTCATACTGCAAGCAATAAGAGAATGCAATAATCAGGGTTAGCAACACAGGTCACTCCTCAGGAAACAATGACTTCATCGCTAATGTGCAGGAGACAGCTGGAATGAATATGGACACCAAATTGCCAGTTGTGTTTTGCCCCCTGTTTACTTAAAATGGGTCCTGACCCAGCTAAAATTAAAAAAAAAAAGAAGTAAAAAGCAAACCTCCCACATGGAAGTTGCCCCTGGAAGAATACCTTCAAACCAGTAGGAAACTATATGCAAAGATGAAAACCTTGGAAACTTAAAAACACAGCCACATGTCAACTTCAGGGCACTGCTCCATAGCAACAATTATCTCAGCAAAGGAATAATTCATGGAATGAATTTCTATTGGAGTCAGAGGGAATGGGGCCAAATGTTTAGAGAAGGAGGTCAGGCATCAGAGCGAGATTGGGCCTGGTACAGTGGAATGAGCCCAGAGACCCAGAGTACAGAAACCTGGTTCTGGTGCATTTTGTCATGGACCGTGTGGCTTTGGGCAAGGCACAAGCCCTTACTAAGCCTTGGTTTCCACATCTATACAATAAGAATGTTGCACTCTGTATTAATCATCAAGGTTTCCTCTTTGAATTGCTGTAGTTCTGGCTTCAAAACAGATTGTCCAACTCATAAGTAAATCATCATATTCTTAGCTTCCCTTGTTAAAATATATATACATATACTACAACCTGTAAGTAATAAGGACGAACATTTCGGCTTCTTAAACAACTTCAGAATAATTATCTCAGCTATTACATGAAAAAGAGCAGTGTGTGCCTATGACTCAGTTGTTTTTTTCTTAATGTGCAAAAGGAATTACTGCAGGCTACCTAAAGTTAAGCATCTGAATGTTTCTTTGGGAGAAGGGGGAGAGAGGGATATATGTGTTCATTTAGTAATAAAAGTAATATAGCAAATAAAGTATCATTTTTTCCCATTCCAATATATTCCTTTGCACTGATATAATAGTACTTCACAGTTTCTAAAGCACTTTCCTCAAAATAGCCCTATGAGTTAGGGAGTGGAAATATTATTATCCCCATTTTACAGATAAGGTCACTGAGGCTCAGAGAGAAGAAGGGATTTGCCTACGATCACACAGAGGCTAAGATATCTAAATCTTTTCTCCCTGAGCCAATGTATACATATTCAGTGAATTAATCAAAAGAAAGGAATGGCTAAAAGGAAAGATTTTAAGCAGAGCATCTAAAAAAATCCATAGGCAAAAAGTTCAAGCCATATCACATAGGGTTGGTGGTCATTTTGACGTGAGGTTTATTAATTTAAGCATTTAAAACTCACATTCCTTATACGCTATCAATCCCACAGCAAGAAAGCCTTGGAGGAAGGGAAAGGCCTTTCACGTCCCCAGTGAGGCAACTATACACCAGCAAAACTCTCTAAACTCAATCTGGCAAAGGACTCAGCTGGTTCAGGGGCTGATAGCAATCAGGACTCTGCTGCCTTGGCCAATCACAAAGCGCCACTTAATACACAGGGGTAAAAAAAAAAAAAAAAAAGCTATCAATGGCCAAATATTTAAATACTTCTCTCATCTTACCATCTGCTTCTCCTGCCATTCACTTTAAAATTAATAAGGTTGTTCTTAAAAAGAGGAGCTAATGTTGCATCTGTCTTCCTTCAATTACAGATAATTACTAGACTGCACCAGCCCAGTGAGATACTTTTTCTAAGAACAATGGTACCTAATCAGATTTGAATTTTCTTTCAGAAAAGAAAATTTATTTGATAAATTCCAGACCAAGAAGGAGAAATTGTTCTTCCCCATCCCCTCCTGAATTGGTCTTACCCAAAAGTAATACCTATTATTTCAGAGTTTACAAAGCATGTAAGAAAAGGACCTCTGGAAATTAAAAATCCAAGGCAGAAATTGCTAATTACTCTATGAACAAAACTTATTAACCATCATCCCACACTCTTACAGTTGTCACTGATTCAAAAGAAAAGCATCAAATTCTCACCCACTACTCATCATTACATATGTAGAGCTAAGAAGGAGTTTAAAATGAATCAATACAACTAATCCTATTTTATTCAACTTTTCAAAATCAGGTGGTGAGAAAAGTACTAGACTGAGAAGGAAAAGAGCAGATTCTCTGGGTTTGCATTCAGGATTTGTGTTGAATTTATCTAACTTTGGACAAAATGCTTGTCCTTTTTAGTTTATCTTGTCACTGTCTGGAAATGGAAGACAGCCAACTCAATTAGTGTGATTAGTGTTTTCTTTTGACATTGAACATTTAAGGATATAGAATATAATGATGGAAGCCACAAATACTGGTCACTATAAAAGCATTTACTGAGCACCTACTATGTGCCTGCCACACATTGTGCCATAGAAGGCTAGAAGCCACAGGATACTCCTAGGATCAAGTAGAATAAGGTCCAAAAATAGAGAAAAGTGAGTCTGTTTTCATACTCCAAAGAATATGCACATTCCATGTTTTTCTGATAAAAACATAATATCATATTTAATATCCTAGAGAAGAAAAATGCCAGCAATGAGTTTTCTCATGGAATCTGTATTTCCATTGTACAGAACATCAGGACATTCACTGCTAACGTACTTTGCAGCTCTGATATTTTATTCTATCTAGGTCTGAGAGATCTTTCAGTTCTTCCTTTCTGTGACTGATAAAGGGCACATTAAAAACATCTTTGAAATCCGAAGACCTACTTTTGAGTCCGAGGCCCGCCACTCAACTACATATGTCCTGGCATCATTTTCCTTATCTATAAAATGAGTATATTGACCTAGATGATCTTAAACCCTAAATCTTATGATTCAATGACTCATGCACATAATATGTTTATGAAAACCATGTCGTGAGGTCCCTCCCCAACCCAAATTCTAAAAGTTATTTTTCAGAACCTCCCTGTAATCCTGGGCACCATTCCAAATGCAACATTTTAAAAGAGATATTTTATGTTTTGAAGCCATAAAATACTCTGCTGTAGCCTTTTCGCCCTCTCCTCTCCTACACTGGACACAATCAACTTTTCCCAAGACATTGTTTCATGATGATAACAAAAGAGGAATTGGGAGATTCTTTTTGTTACATTCTATGGGGTTACTCCCTACTGACAGAGCCCGTGATAGTCTATAATTAGAAAAAAGGAAAAAAAAAAGCCAAATAATGTTGTAGTGATTGTTACGACAGAAACCTTGGCAAATTTTAGTTATTTTATTCCTCTTTCTTTTCTATAAAATGTGAAAACAAGGGGCCATTAAAATAATGGAGGTGATGGAGAATGACTTTACAGAGGGTGACAGTCACACCACTGGTGAACACAGATCTTTTGGGGTTGGAACGAACTCTTTTGTTTATTTAGACAAGGCATATGCAGACAACCAGAGTGACAGATGTTTTCAAGTTCTTCTTGGTTTGCTAGCTTGCTATCAATATGGCTCCATGTCTTAATTGTTTATAAATAACATGAGACTTGAGCAAATGCAAATCAAGACAAGATGCCCCTCCCCTCTTAGAGGTATGGTGATAGGAAAAGACAGCTGGCCAAACTGCAGCCTGGGAGATCTGAAGGTAGATTTAACCAAGCAGACACAAGCTCAAATTTATCATTTCAGAGAATCGTGGAACAAGAGCTTGCAGATCCCTTCAAATACACACTGTCAGACCTCAAAATAACCTTGAAATTTAGTAGAATTCCATCATTTTTCAGATTAGGAAATTGAAACTCAGGTAAAGCAAATATCCAGTCATAGAGTTAATAAATGGCAGCTAGGGGCACAGTAAATAGAATGCCAGACCTAGGGTCAGGAAGACTCATCTTCCTGAGTTCAAATTTGAATCTGACTAGCTGTGTGACCCTAGACGAGTCACTTAAGTCAGTTCACCTCAGTTTCCTTGTCTATAAAATGAGCTAGAGAAGGAAATGGCAAACCACCACAGTATCTTTGCCAAGAAAATTCCAAATGGGGTCACAAAGAGTCAGACATGACTGACAAATGAGTTAACAACAACAAAAGGTGCTCAATAAATGTTTCTTGATTTGACTTAAATTAGTCTGTTCCTTCTGCTTTAATTAACAATGCTAATGAGAGGAAAGCCTTAGCTGGCCTTCCTAGCCTGAACAACAAGAGCTGGGACAGAACCTAGGTATTCTAGATTTCCTTATTTAATGTTCCAAAGTTAGAAAAAAAAAAGTCTAAAACATTTTCTCAAACAAGATGGACACTTGCCCTCTGGAAAATTTAGCCTCATTGTGTACTCTAGACACATTTCTGATGCTCCAAAATTCTAACAACATAACAATTACTGGTGGAGGAAAAAAGGATTGTGCTTTAAGCTCTCTGGGACCCTTGGGGAATGAATGGACTCAGTAATTGGGCCTTTCCACAAAGCTGCTTCCTTGGTAAGACTACTCAAGATATTCCTTGATTCTATGCACCAAAAATTATTTCATTTTAAAATTAGTATTTTAACATGAATCTTTCTAAAATGTATTCTATATCTTCCTGCCTTCTTAAACAGGGATTTCTAAGTGCAATTTCTTGATGATTCAGAATCATAATTAAAACAATTATTATACCGAATTGTAAAAGTAATGTCCCCAGACACCACTGAGGTCTATAAAGGTGATTTCCGGAGAAATAACCTCAAGGTTTCGAGATATTTTTTTTTTTGCTTTTTAACGTGTTTCTTTCTCTTATTTGTTATGAGCTTGGAAGTCACATAAGCATACTTGCTAGGATTATGGGTAAAATAAGAGAAAATTGTGAATTGTAATATTCTGTTATACATTCCCTTACAATTCTAATATTCTGCTTCCTAAGATCCCTTCTTCCTCTGAAAATGTACCATTCTACAACTTGACCTAAGTAGGAGAGTCGAGGTAGAGTTTAAGCTAAACATCCTTAACCTAAACCACAATCAGAAATCATGCTACACCACACCAAAATATCGTATGAATGATAAAAAAATCCAATTAGGGATTCAGCTGTATTTCTATGATATTAACAATCCAGATATTTTCCTGAGGATAGAAATGCTTTCTACATTCCCAAATAAAATTT
The DNA here is from genome assembly GCA_028646515.1 of Pseudochirops corinnae. Lineage (NCBI taxonomy): Eukaryota > Metazoa > Chordata > Mammalia > Diprotodontia > Pseudocheiridae > Pseudochirops > Pseudochirops corinnae. The sequence continues at coordinate 139,085,997 of CM053592.1, forward strand.
GCACATATAATTTTGTCAGTAGAATTGCTTTCTCTGAAATCCAGAGAGGGAAAACAAGGAAGTATAAGACTAAGACCAACTCAAGCACTGAAATGGGGGCTACAAAGGATTGGAGAGAGAGAATGCATGAAAGGGAGATTTTTCAGAAAATCTATAAGATGTTGATTTTATTCCCTGATAGGCAACCAACCTTTTTGGAATCACCCACAAAAAAGACAGATTTTGATCTTCAGGATGATTACAAATTACTGGGAGGGGGTCCATGTGGTAGGCACTTAATAAAAATTTTTTGAAATTAATTGAAGTGCATGACAAGGAGAATTCACAAAATGAGTAGACACATTGAAGACTGTGCACTGGCCATCCAAGAATAAGATTAGCAAAATGAAATACTCATCCAAACCAACAAGCATTTACTAAAGATGAACACTGGGAGAACATTTTTTAAAAACTATTTTCTTGTCCACAACTTGTGAAGCTGTCTATTCAAGTGGAATACGCTTGCAATCTGGATTGGAAAGGAATTGTCCACACCAAAGAAAGCGCAGGTACTTTTCATTTTTACAGCTATTTCTTTCATAAAGTGCCAACTACAGACATGGACAAGAACCAATGTGACAGTTCTGAGGAATAACCAATACAATATGTCACTTCACTCAATAACCAATTTCCCAAAGATATAATCTTGTTTTTAAGGTGATGGATTGTTCCCCCACCACTACCTCATTTCTTTCTGAGACAGAATCTGCTTCCTTCAGTCAGTTAAGTAGCCACAGTGATGGGATTAAATAAATTCACTTTCCACAAAATGCCAAACGATGTTTCCATTTCTCGGAAGGTGATCTTTTGGTTTAAATGAAGCAAGCATCCCATAAAACTAACCTTAACCTTCTTCAAAAGGAAGTGTGATTTTTATAGAAGTTCCACTGGGGAGAGCCGTCAACTAAAACCACCAGGGGATAGAAAATGTATTCAATGATACAACAAATGAAATTCAGCTGTCACAAAATTAAATCTCTGAATCTCCCTGAAAGAATACTTGCTTTTCTAGGCCAAAATTAAATTAGAAGAGAAGTTTTGCTTTCCTAAGATGCTTTCGTTAATATGCCATAGATAAATGAAACATTGAGAATGGCCACTCATAGGTCCAAAGGGATTCTTCATTGTAATTCATTTATAGCAATAATCATGAACTAAAATTTACAGAGCATCAAAGGACCACAAGTATGAGTCCCTTCAGCTTGCAGTTTTAATGTCTGTTCTGACATTGCCTGCTTTACTGTGTATAGGTAGAATAGCTATCTGCCTACTGTTGGGATGAGAGGAACAACACCACTGCACAGCCCCCAATCTCTCTCTACCTCCTTTGTGCTGCTCACCACTCCCCTGCCCTTCAGAGATCCTCCCTCCTCCCTCAACTTCAGAGACATCCCACCATCACACTATTCTCCTTTTCCCTTCCAACTATTCTTTTCCTCCCATGCTTATAACCAGTCCTTCTCTGCAGACATGGGCCCTCAAAATAGGTGCTTAATAAATTATTTTTCATTCATTCATTCATTCACCCTTCATCTTCTTTTCAATTCCTAAAAATTAGCTATGCTCCAAAGGTTTTTTTTCCTCACCTTAACTGACTCCCTAGAAGGCAGAAACTTTCTTTTTGCTTATGTATTCCCAGTTTTTAGCACAGCACTGACATGTATAGTAAGCATTCCCTCTCTCCTCCCCTCCCTCCTTTTCCTTCTTCTCTCTCTCCTTCCCTTCTTTTCCTCCCTCCCTCCTTTGCTTCCTCCCTCCCTTTTCTTTCTTTCCTTCCTTCCTTCTCTTTTCCCCTGACAATTTCATTCCTTTTCAAGATTTCAACAACCATCTCTATTCAGATGACTCCCAAATCTATATTTTTCTTCTGAGCTCTAGACCTGTACTTCCAACTTCCTAATGTGCATTGCTACCTGGATGATCCACCACTGTAGACAAGTCAACTGTTTTAGGCCTTGGTTTTCTCATGAAGGGGTTGAATGAGATGACTTCTATAGTCCCTTCCTCAGTCTACAATCCTATGAAGTTCTAAGTTGATGACTAGACAGAAGTGTTCAGTCAAGGCATGTCAAGTCATTCCCCAGCACATAAATGTCTTGCTAGTACTTTTAAAGAAGAAGCAATGGAGCAATGGAGTCAGGACGCCCAGTGAGCCCAGCCTATCAACTGCCATTGATTCACTTTCTAACTAAACTTGGGCAGATTGCCTAATCCTTTTGGGCACCAAGTTCCCATTTGGAAAAAGCAGAGGGTTGAAATAGATCACAAGATCATAGATTTCAGAGTTAAAAAAGGACCTTAAAGCTTCAACCCTCTTATTTTACAGGTAAAAAAAAAAAACAACTGAAAACGAGAGAGAAAAATAAAGTGACTTCCCAAGGGCCAAAGAGTTAGTTAGTGACAGTGATGGGATCCAAAGCAAGGTCTTCCTGATTCCAAGTGCAGCACTCTATCTGCTATACCATGTGGCTATAAGATCCCTTCCAAATCTAACATTCTACTTATACTAATAATTCAGATACTGACTCAGATGCTAATGAATTCTTTTGGCCTTAAGTGTGTAGCAAGTATTTCCTAGGTTCCATTAAAACAGTTACATTACATTTAAAATCCCAATAATTTTAAATAAATTCCATTCAATTCAAGTATGCTACAGAAAACAGAATTCTCTCTACGAGGCACTGAGGGCATACCAAGATTAGGGTCCTTCACTCTGCTCATGCCTAGATTCATTCTCATCTTATCCTTGGTCTAGAACAGTGGTTCTCAACCTGTGGGTCATGACCCCTCTGGGGGTCAAACGACCCTTTCACAGGGGTCACAGTGGTCACCTAAGACCATAGGAAAACACATATTTCCGATGGTCTTAGGAACCGAAATACAGCTCCTCTATCTGTCTCCAGGTGGGTCTGCCCACATGTAGATATGCCCATATACGAGTATTAAAGGGTCACAGCATTAGGAAGGTTGAGAACCACTGGTCTAGAACAATCACTCTAAGTTGCTTAGTTGCTTGTTCAGCAGACTGTGAGGTTCACATTGCAAGCGGTTGTGTCATGCCACAGGGAAGTGTTTGAGGCCCGGGAATTAGTTGGGTCATGTGGAGGTCAGGGCATATTGCACTGTCCCCTGCCAGGGGATACTGCATTGCTCAGGACTCTCTTGCGTGGGGATACTCTCTGTTCCTGATTGGCGTCTCCACAACTTGGGGCCTTCATACCCTTGTAATTGCACTCTCCCTCTCACAACTCTGTTCAGCTGGGTTCTATCGCGTGTGGTAGATGGATCTGGGGTCTATTTAAGACCTAGG
>CM053592.1:139089845-139119362 GCA_028646515.1 Pseudochirops corinnae
TGAGAAAACTGAGATCCAACCTGGGGCAGAGATGTGCCAAAGGACACAGAGTGAATTAATGGCAGAACCAGGTCTTCTGACTGGAGCTTTTCCTACTATACCAGTCACTGGGTGGTGGCTGGGGTGAGGAAGATGAGGGAGAGAACATAATAGGCACACAAGCTTGGGAGATCTACTAATGATGGCTCCACCATTTACTAACCATATGATTGTGGCATGATATTGTCACTTCTCTGGTCATTGATTTGCTCATCTATAAGATGGATTTAATATCACTTATGACGTCTTTCAAGGCTTGGCATGAGGAAAAGCCATTGCAAATTGTGGAGAGCTATGGAAATTTCACCTATTATGCGGCAGATATAAGAAACTCCAGGTACTCTAGAGAACACTGTATTAGTCAGAGGACCTAGGTTCAAATCTTGGCTCTAAAATGTGCTGAACAAGATGGCCTCTAAGGTCCAACACCGTAATCCTATAAATGAAAGAGAGATTCCTTTTGGCCTTGATGGGCGCTAGTAATTTGTTGTTTTGCTTTGTTTTGTTTTTTCTTGCAATGGGAATGACCTTTGGAAATCATCCCTAGGGCAAATGTATCAACCACCCATTACTGGAGTAGCTACATCACTTCAGAGATACTTCCCGGGAGCGTAGGGGCACCAGAGAGTAAAGTCTACTCCCTTTTGCAGCTGTCTTGTGAAGACCAATCAAGAGTCAACATGGAGGTCAGAAAGGATGTTAGGACTTAGAATTAGGAAGGATATTAAATTTAGGCTCTAATTTGATCCTTTCATTTTAGAGATGACCTGGGAAGTCATCCAAGCCGAGGAGTCAATTTGGGGGCCTCCAGGAGCCCCAATGCGTTTGGTGAGGAGCAGGACTAGAAGTGTCCAGAATGAACCAGGATCTTCTAAAAATGATCCCTTCCTTCCAAAATAGAGCCTGACTCTGGAGAGAGAGGGAGAGTCTAATCTAATCTACTTGACTGAGGAACAAGAGGAGTGGGCTCAGGCCCATATTTCTCTCCCAACTTTGACCTAGAAGTTGCTCTAGACCTGCAATTCTGGGAATGCTGGAGGCTTCTCAACCAGTTTAGGATTCTGGGTGCAGCAAAGGGCCCAATGAGTTCTATAAATCACTTTCCCTAAAGAAAAATGTTGTTGCCAAATTGTCATATTGAAGTGTCTCCTGATCCTAACCCCAGGGACTGAAATGAATGCATTAGTAAGGATTTTCCAAACACATGCTTCTTTGTCAAGAGATCTTGTTAACTGTCCCCCTTTTCTATTTATCTTTCTAGCATTTATTACATTCTTTAACATAAGAAGTGATTATTAAATATAATTTTTTTAACTCATTCATTCTTACCACCATCTATGAGACTTGCTCAGGTTCATCAAAACTCAGTGCTCATACTGTAAAGACAAACAACTTTGAAAAATCTATTAGCTCTGATTGGTGCAGTGACCAACCATAATTCCAGAGCATCAATGGCGATAACCACTACCCACCTCTGAAACAGAAGTGATGACCTTAAGATTCAGAAGGAAACCTACATTTTTGGATGTGACCAATGCGGGAATTCTTTTGCTTGACTATGTGTATTTGTTAATAGGATTGGGGGTGAGGGACTATAAGGTGGGTAGGAAAAAAAATAAAGACTTATTAATTGAAAAAAAAAAGGTGATAATTTACAATAACAAAAAAAGCATAATACTGGAAGGCATCTACTTTAGATAACATTTAACCCAGTGCACATATCATCACATTTCACACATTAGAAAAATGAGGTGGAGAGTGAACGTGATTTGTTTAATTTCACACCATTACTTAGCCAACTATAGAAAGAAAGTGTCCTGGCTTCCAGGCCAATGTTCTTTCCACAATGCTATGATGTCATTATACCTGAATCTAGGGATAAACCAGTCCACTCCCGACTAAAGGAAATATGTTCATTATTCTACTTCTTTGTCTCATTCCATCAATCTCTATCACACCCCACACACACACCCACCCACACACCTTTAAATACTAACCAGCAAAACAGAGCAGATTAATACCAACAACTCACATTCATATAGAGCTTGAAGATGACAAAGACCTTTCCACACCACAGGCCCATGATGTACATAGTACATAGATCACCCAGATGTAATGAAATATCATTGTCTATGGATAAACTTGCCCCACTTGTCCCTGAAAAAGTGCTCCCAGGTAGCGAGGGCTGCAAGAGAGTGTGGTTATCCAAATGTTTTGAAAAACAAAAAATTCAGGGTTTTGTATATCATAACAGAAGGGTTGGCTCATGGCTCAAAATAAAACAGAACATTTTTTAAAGGAAAAAGAATTAACAATAGCTTGGGGATTCTTAGACTTTATTTGACTTCGGAGGGAAGATTTAGAGAGAAGGGGAGACAAAACCAAAACTCCTCCTGTGTTTTAACTGTGTTTTGCCCATTCCTCAGGGAACAGAGTTTGTGTATTCTGCCTATGAATACTTTCTAAAAGGATCTCTGAACTAACTACAATGAAATGGCTTGCCAGCCCTAGCCTACTTTGTAAAAGCCTCAGAGACTTTAGTCTCAACATAGACATTTTTGTGCCAGGGATAGAGTGCCAGCCTGAAGTCAGGAAGACCTGAGTTCAAATCTAGCCTCAAACACTTAATAGCTATGTAACTGTGGGCAAATCATTCCATCCTATTTGCCTCAGTTTCCTCATCTGTAAAATGAGCTGGAGAAGGAAATGGCAAAGCATTGTACTTTCTTTGCCAAGAAAACCCAAGTCAGGCATAACTGAAATGACTAAACAGCAACAAAAAGGAAAAAGATAAAGCTAATGTATACAACTCCCCTGTGGGAACTAAGGGAAGACCACCAACACTGCTGCAATGACCAAAGAACTGCATCATCCTTTAACCTAGGCTAGACTGAAGATGAGCTTTGGAACTGACCAATTCTCAGGCTGCACTGTTTCTCATCCTTCTTCTCCCCTACATAAAACAGAGAGTTAATTTCATTCCAGGAGAAGACAGGGAAAGAGTGAGCCCAGGGAAAATGTGAATATAGTGATTATATGTTTTATATAATATAATTATAGTTTGGACAGAGAAGAGTGCTAGACTTGGGAGCAAAGGACCTGGGTTTAAAATCCCAGCTCTGTTCCTTGTTAATTGTGTGACCATATACAAGTCATTTCCCTTTCTGGGGGTTCAATTTCCTCATTTGCAAAATGGTAGTTAGATTTAGACAATCTCTAGGATTTCTTCCTTTTCTGTGACTTAATTTAATAATGAAAATGCATTAGGTGCATCCCATAAAAATGGCTGGAAACAACAAGAGGAGAGTCCAATTAAGTTTCACATTTTTTTAAAAAAATGCATATTTAAAACTGAATGCTAAGAAATAAGCATCAATAAAACAAAAATTGATTTGGGGATTTTTTTACCCGAATCTAGATTTTAAATAATTAAAACTGAATGGCAAAATAAATGTAATCATTTCAGAGGGTTAGAATGAGGCCAAATGTTTTTAGATTAGACAAATTGAATCATGCAATATCTTTCCTGGGATGCACCCAACTTATATATTCTCATTGAATAATTATTTCATTACTACAAATTCCTTGTAAGGATGGTCATGTCCTTGAATTTGGTAGGTGTAGCACTGAAAATTTTAAAGACATTCATTGGTCAACTGAGTCATAGAACATAGAGAAAGCACCCAGGAGTGAAAAGAGCAAAGGTAGCTTTAAGTGAGGAAGGAAAGGTGTGTTAATTCAAAGCTGGAGGTGGGCAATTTCATAACAATAGAGCAGGAATTTCAAAAGACACAGTAGAAAGAAAAAAAGACGGGCTTTTCAGTGGATTTTGAGCCCAGTGAGCCCAGCCCTTCAGTATGAAAAGGCAATCCCCAAAGCTTATTAGATCTCAGTCAGGATTGAGAGGTCTAGTCCCCAGGCCTAACTAGGGGAGATAAGGAAAGGGGGAGAGGAAGAAGGAAGAGAGTTAGGGAGAAAGGGGAGAGCTAGTGGGAGAGGGGTCAAGAAAGAGAGGAAGGGAAAGAGAAGAGAGATGAGAGATGAGAGAAGGAGAGGAGAGAAAGGAGGGAAGAGGCAGAGCAGAGGGGAAGAGAAGAGAGAGGGGAGGAGAGGAGAAGAGAAGAGGAGTAGGGAGAGAGAGAGGGGAGGAAAAAGAAGAGAGAAAAGGAGAGGGAGAATGAATACACAGGGCAAGGAGTCTTTAAACCTGGGTTCTAGATTCATTTCTACCACTGACTCCCTGGGCAAGTCTTAATTTGTATGTCTTCTCCTCCTCCTATACTGTAAGCTGCATGAGGGAGGTGATATAAAGTCTATATGAAGATGCTTATAGACTTTGTATCTTCCTTAGTACCCAGTCCAGCATTCCTCACACAGGAATTAGGTGCTTAATAAATGATCGTCAAATGGAAGTTAAATAATCAACTGGCACAAAGGGACCTATATCTGTCCACCATAGCACCCACCTCCCACTTCAGAGTGGTCACAGTTAAAGGTTCCCCCTTGAAGGAAATCATCTTCTGTCTCTTGATCCGGGCCAAGGGACTAGATCTAACCCCTTCTGAAAGGATTCTGAACAAGACAGTATAAAAATAAATCAACCTTCCCAAGGAATGGAGCACTTCAATATAGCCATCTCTAGGTTCTGACCCATAGGGATGTATGTTCAACACTGCCCATCAAATACTCTGCAAAATTCCTGATGGAACGAAAAAGGATGAAAGAGGTGGGGGGAAGCTTTTTAAAAGCAGAAATGAGGAAGGGAGGTGGCTCCTTTAGAGTCAGGCATTTCAAATGGGCCAAGAAAAACAGAAAAGCCTCCCTGTTTAGTCTCCTTTATGGCAATAAAATTGTCCAGGAAAACAGATAAGGTGAGCAGCAGGCTTCTTTCCACAGGGACTGGGAGGGCCCAATTAAGTGGGGTTGGCCATGTCAGAGGGACAATAGTGTAGATTAATACCCCTAGTCAAAGGATGACCTAATTTTTATATTGTGCCCCCTTCAAACATTCATATAAAAAGCTTCTACTTATTTCCTGTAAATGTCAGAATTATTAAATCATTAAAGGGTTATAGCTGGAGAGTACTACAGGACCACAAAAGCACAGTCCTGGAAAGGGTCTTATAAAAGTAATAGTATAGCATTTTCATTGTACTTTAAAATTAACAAAGCATTTTACATATGTTATCTCATTTGATTCTTACAATACTGAGAAGGAGGTACTATTATTATCAACATTTTACAGTTGGCTGAACTGAGGCAATTAGAAATGACTTGGCCTGAGTCACTTAGCTACTGAGTGTCAAAGGCACGATTTCTTCTCAGGGTCTCCTGACTTCAGGTCCAGTGTTCTATGCACCACATTCTTCTTTCCGAAACCACATGCCTCAACAATTTAAGACTGTCACAGACTGAGAAGTAGGGGATGAAACAGAACAGCAAGACTAAAGAGTCTTCCAGGAAATCTCTCCAGGAACTTTAATTCTCAAGATAGAACAAATGCAGACTAGTGTCACTGGGGAGCTCTAAATAAAACTGGTCCGTTGGAAATGTCGACTTGTCCTCCAAATCCTGCAGGCAAAATGTCTCTTCTTTAAGGTACTTATCCAGTTAAAAATTCCTATCTCACCCAACTAGACTTCCGCTTTCCAGGGCAGTGAATCTCTCTAATTTTATCCCCAGAGTATAATAATAATGAATAATAACACAGCCTTTATTTTTACAAACACAATCTTGAGCTTTACAACAACTATTCCAGGTAGATACTATTATATATTATTATCCCAATTGTTATAAATGGGACAACTGAGGCCCAGAGTCACCATGACTTACTTACCCATGGGATATGAGACAGGATTTGAATACGGGGATTTCCTAAAATAAATCCCAATGCTCTTTCCACTAAACGATGCTTCCTGAATTCATGCAGGTGTTTAATAAACAGTTGTTTATGATGAGAAGGAATGGAAAAAAGAAGGGAAAAAGGAAAAGAACAAAATTAAGAATGGATAACACATTTACAGCTTCTAACATCACTTCATACACTCACATGGTATATAACTCTGGGCAAGTCACTTCAATTCTCAAAGTCTCTGTTTCCTCATTTGTAATATTGGAGCGAGAATGTTTTCACCATCTACACCTCATAGGGTTTAAGTAAGGAAAGCCCTTTGCAAATAAAAGTCTATAGAATTGAGTTCTTATTAGCCATCAAGATTGTTCACATAGTTATAGGAGGCTATTTAAGCTAAACCGGAGAAATGGTAGAATTTCAGGCATCAGACAGAAGGTAGGAGGAGTACTAGGACAGAGGGAAGGGGAGAGAATGGGGTGCTCCTGCCCTTCCTCACCTCAGAAAATCCCAAGATGGCAGCACTCATCTGCCCTGCCTATGCAGAGGGCTGGTACTATAAACAGAATAAGCAATTTAGGCAAAATGTTGGAATGAGAAGGCATCTGAGAAGAGAGTTGATGAGAAAGGGCACATCTCTACTCTCTACCCACTACCTAGGGGAGGCAGCATTGCACCTAGAGAGAACTGATTCTAGACTAACATGATTTGGGTTCAAATCCCATCTCTAATGCTTACTCCCCTTCCTCAAGCCACTCAACCTCATTGCTCTGGGTCTCATCTGCAAAATAGGAGAGCTGCTTAAACTGAATGGATCAGATCCTTCACTAATGCAGTTAATTCAAACACTGATCTGCTCATGCCTAAGCTGTTACAATGGTTTCCCTCTTTCATTTCATCCTCCACACAGCTGTGAAAATAATCTTCCTAAGAGTACAGGTCTGGACATGTCACTCCCTTACTCAAAAACCTGCTGTGGTTCCCTATTGGTTTTGGATAAAATACAAACTTCCCAGCATGATATTTAAAGTCCTTCAGAGTATGACTCCAGCCTACCTTTCCTGATTTATTTCACGTTATTACCCTCCCAACACTATGTTCTAATCAAACTGACCCTTATCAGTCCTCAGATATGGCATTCCATCTCTCACCTCAATCCCTGTGTGGGGCTGCCTCCCACACAGAACCCACCCACTCCACACACCTGGAACATAGCACTTTCTCTTCTACACTTCTTGGAATCCTCAGCATTCTCCAGGACACCTCTTCCTACCCTTCCCTGATGCCTCTAGTTATGATCACCTCTTCCTCCTAAAATTATCTTCTACTTGAAACTAAGTTGTTTTGCATAAAGCATTCCCCCACCACACCCCCCAGCAGAACAAGCTGTCAGAGGACAGAGACCATTTTTCTGTGATGTTGGTATTTTTTATCTTTGCATACAGTAGATTCTTTGTCGATATTTGTTTAATTGAATTGAATATAGAATAAGCCACGTCAGATCTGGAAGAGACTTTTGAGATCAATTATTCCAACATTCTTTTCATTTTGTTTCATTTTTTGTTTTTTGGAGGGGGAAGGCAGGGCAACCCTGGTTAAGTGGCTTGCCCAAGGTCACAGAGCACGTAAATGTTAGTGTCTGAGGCCGCATTTGAACTCAGGTCCTCCTGACTCCAGGTGCTCTATTCACTGCCCCACCTAGCCACCCCTATTCCAACATTCTTATTTTAGAGAAGGGAATCTGAGTCCCAAAGCTGTGGTGAGTTAGTTGCAGAACTCAGTCTCCTGTCTTTAAAACCTTGAGTCTTTCTAACATCCTCCATCTGGAGAGGAAACGTGGGTAGAGTGGAAAGGCAACATTGGGTGTCCGCTTCAGAATTAGGAAATTTTCTCCAGAGCCAGAAACCTCACAGCAAAGAAGAGGTAATTAGGATTAGCAAATTTCCTTCTACCTTGACCCAGAGATGAGCTGACCTCAGAAGTGACCATTTCCTTTTACAAATGGTCCAAAGGAAAATAAGTCATCCAAATTTGGCAGAAACAAAAAGGAGAGGGAAATTCAAAATTGTGAGTCAGCAAAGAAAACTAAATGGCAGAAAGCCTAAACCCATAAACATTTCTAGAGTGTTTTGTTTGAAGTGGGAATTAATGGAATGAGGATCACAGAGAATAGGGCAGCCTAGAAACATGAAGGGGAAAATATCAAACATGCAGGAGAAAAATATGTAAAATCAAAACAGAAAATCAAGGAGAGGGGAAGAGCCAAATTAGAGGTAGGAGATAGAAAAACAAGGCCAGCCTGACAAATAATTGGCAAATGTTCAGGAAGGCCCAAGGAAGGCCTGATGAAACAGCTGCATGAGTAACCCTCGCCACGTAAGGGGGCTGACTGTCTAGGAGGAAAGATAAAACACCTTAGACAAATAACTGCCATACCAAATAAAGAGAATGGGTTAGTTAAAAGAGCTACAAAATTGGGAGAGCTCCAAGTCCTCAGATTTGGAGGTACCAGAAAACACTTCAGGGAGGAAACGATATTTAAGCTGATTTAAACAGGAGAGAACTCTCAACAGGACAAAATAGAGTGAACAGGGGAGAGAAGGGGGATTCTGTGCATAAGAAAGAGTAGCATGAACCAAAAGCATGAAAGGGGATAAAATCCCCGGATTTAGAGTTGAGAGAGACTTTAAGGGAGTCTCTGGTTCAACTTCCTGATTTTACAGATGAAGAAACTAAGACCCAGAGATTCCCATTCCACTGTCCTGCTACTCAATGTTTCCATTTCATTCTATTCATGACCGAATTACGATTTCCATAGAAGAGTTGCATTTTAGGAGTGGCTAGGTGTTACAGTGAATAGAGTACCAGCCCTGGAGTCAGGAGGACCTGAGTTCAAAGCCCACCTCAGACACTTAACACTTACTAGCTGTGTGACCTTGGGCAAGTCACTTAACCCTGATTGCTCTGCCTTCCCCCTCCAAAAAGCAAAACAACAACAACAAAAAAAAATAGTTGCAGTCCATATACCCATTCTCTTATTTATTCTTTATAACATTAGATAGAGAAAGAAATGGCAAACCACTCCAATATCTTTGCCAAGAAAACCCCAAATAGGGTCATGAAGAGTCAGACTAAAATGCCTGAACAAATAATTACTACCACCATTTTAAAGATAAAGAAAATGATGATAGATTATGTTACTTGCCAGAGAGTCATATCATTTATAAGTATCTGAAGCAGAATTTGAACCCAAATCTCTGACTTGAAGTCCTGAGACCCAAACATCAAACCAGGCGTCTATCGGTAAACAGAAAAGGGATGAAATGTTCCAGTGGCTCTTTTGAGACTGAATCACTAATTGGAAGGGACCTCAGAGTTAAACTCAAACACAAAAGGAATCATCATTCTAATACACATAAGAAGATCAGTACTGGTGATTCAGATAAAGGCAAGAAACAGTCCCGGCTCTCAAGAAGTTCACAGTCTAATGTGAGAATCAACATGTCAACAACCATGTAGAAACAAGATATATACAAGATAAGTTGGGGGTAGTCTCAGAAAGAAGACACTAAAATTAAACAGGACTGGGAAAGGCTTTTTTGAAGAAGGTTAAGACTTTAACTGAGACTTGAAGGAAAAGCTAAGAGGAAAGAGAACATTCCAAGCCTGAGAAACAGCCACTGAAAATATTAAAGTGCTTTGTATGAAGAACAGAAAAGAAGGCAACATAAGTGGATCAGAGTACATGGAGATGAGTAAAGTATAAGAAGGCTGAAAAGGTAGAAAGGGGCAAGGTTATGAAGGACTTGGAAAGCCAAAGTGAAGATTTACATTTAATCCATAAGGGAGTGGGGAGTTTATAAAGCTGGAATTTATTGAATGCGGGGAAGGGTGACATAGTCAGTTTTAGGCAGATCAATTCCACAGCTGAGTGAAAGATGGCCTGGAACTGGGAGATTCCTGAAGCAGGGATACCATGCTATACCAGTGATCCAGGCATGAGGTGATGAGTCTACACTAAAGTGTAAGGTCAGAGGAGAGAAGGGAACATATATAAAAGATAGTATGAGGATAGAAAGGACAGGACTTGACCATTGATTGGATATCTCTCTCAGAATTTTGTTTCTTACAGACTTGAAGGACACTCTCTATGCCTTTATCCATGCCATTCCTTGGGATTATAAAGCACGGATCACAATGGTGGAATCTAGAGATGCCAAAAAGAAATCGCTCTGCCCTTTGATTATGTAATAAAGTAATTATATTTAATTATATATAATAAAGTAATTATATTGGTTTCAATGGCTTGAAACCAAAGGGATGGAATCACATGGAAGCTAGGAGCTGGAAGCAGGGAGGGTCAAATTGTTAAATCTAAAAGCATAGCAAATTGTTTCTAATCAAGTTTTCACGCTCAAGGAAGTTAAAAGTGTCACAGAAGTGCAAAACTGTTATAAAAATAATTAACACCTGAGGTGATTCAGACTCAATGAAAAGCGAAATTCTAGGGGAAAAAAATCAGTTGAAATTTGATAGTTATATCTTACTAATAGATTTTTTTAAAGCTTGGCATTTCTGCAGTTTCTCCACTTTTTTGCATAACAGAGAGTACTGGATTGAACTCCAAAGACCTAGATCCAAGCCCAGGAGTTTATTGTGTATTAGATACATCACATTAGTGAGATGCTTCACCCACAGATGCCCTGACTCAATTTCCTCATCTGTAAAATGGTGATAAGTCAAACAACAATTGTCAAAGCCAGGATTCAAAAGCAATGTCTCTCAATTTCCAGTCAAGAGTTCCTTTTGCTTTTGTAATCTATTATTATTTGTAAGTGGCCGCATTGTGCCATTAACATTGAGCAAAGACCGCTGGATTGGAAGTCAGAAGGTCTCAGTCCATGTGCCAAATGTGCTACTTAGTATTTGAATGATCAGGGGAAGAATCTCACAATTCTCAGCTTCAGTTTCCTTACGTGAAAAAATTGATTATTATCTATAACACTGGTACATTCTACCTTCTAGTTTCGGCAACTATATGGTGCAGTGGATAGAGCACTGGTCTCGAAAGCAGGAAGACTTGTCCTGTATTCAAATCCTGCCTCAGACACTTAACCCAAAAACTAGCTGTGTGATCTTGGGCAAGTCACTTAACCCCAATTGCCCTACCTTCCCCCCTCCAAAAAGTGAAAAAAAAAAGTTATACAACAGAATTATGAGCAATTATAGAAATAATAGAAGATCCTGTGTCCACAGAGTTTTATCATTCAGAGTGCTTTCCTCATCATATCTTGCAGTGAGATGGGGTGGGATGAATGCCGGAGGTGGAATCAAAAGACCTCACTCTCTATGTGACCTTGGGAGAAAAATTTAACCTCTGGGCCCCAGATGGTTTAACTATTGAATGAAGGCATTGAACAAAGAAGATACATCTTAGCATCTCTGACAAATTGGCATATAATCTCTGCTTTGGTGCAATAAGGACCTCCAAAGTTCCTTCTACCTCTAAATCTATGATGTACATGAAATAAGTAGCATAAATTATCATTATTTTCCCTTCACAAGTGAGGAAACTAAGGCACAGAATTATTAATTCATTTTTAAAAAAACATATAAAAACCTTTCTGTGTTTAGAACACTGCAATAAGGTATTAAATTTGGGGAGACAATGTGTTACTGATTTGTATATTATATATATATGGTACAGATTTGTATATTGCACTTTAAAGATTGCAAAGTGCTTTTCTTACAAAAAACCTTAGACATTGGTAGAGCAAGTATTATTATCTTCATTTTACAGATGAAGAGACTGAGGTTCCAAGAAGCATCAGAGTAGCTTGCCCAAGGTTACCCAACTAATGGGCAGGATTTGAACCTGAGTCTTCAGATTTTTCCTCCTATGCCACACTACCTCTAAGTTTAGATGACATACAGTGGCACAGGCAATACAACTTTAATGACTTCAATGATTTCCATAATTCTGGTTTTCGCAATTCTACATCCCTTCTTACAAGTATAAATATGTGGTTTTGCTTGAATTTTTTTTAATATCAATGTGCTCTCATTTCTCAAAGTAAAATGTAAATGCCAATCCATATTGTTTGCAAGCGAATTTATCTGAAAGCACGCATTTGGTGTTGCATAAATAAGGAAGGCCTTGTAAGGATGTATGTATATTACATGTTTCTTCTCCTAGCCCAGTAGAATCCGAGTCAGCATTTCAAATCTACAATCCCAAAATCAAACACATGAGGACTTTGTGTAAGGCATTTAATTCCTCACTTGAGAGAAAATCCCAGGGCCATCTTCCTGTCACTTGTCAGATAATTTATTGCTTTGCATCCTCTAAGTATTTACTGTCCATCTTTTTAAAAATAAACCCCCCATATGTGAAGTGTCCGTTGGGCCCAGATGGCCCTACTGCATGAGAACTCCCACGTTCTCATTATAAATCAGGGAAGAATTCCAGTCCCATACTCTCATTGCCTTCAATTTTTATTATCAACGATCCCCAAGAATAGACTAGAAGTAGACATAGTAACACCTTGCTCCCCACTAATGAGCATTCAGGATCCCCTGAAAAGATGCTTTTCATATACAAGCAGGGAAAGCTGGGTAGCCTTCTTTAAAACTGCTGCCCCAATCTTGGCAAAGATCTGAGGCCTGCTGCATCCCACTCCTATCTCCAGATGGATGTAAATATACATATTTAAACAAATCTTTGGACATTTGAGTCTTGTGGATGGCTTCCCTTTCCCCTTCCCTAATGCAGAGGCAGGGTTAACACATAATCACTCTTCTAGAAAGCTCTTTGTTGCCAAAGGAAAGAACTGAAATGGGTGGAAACATTGATCAAATATCCTCCCCATTTTTAAATTCCTTGAACCCAGCCAGAGAACCTTCATTCCAACAGTTGCAGTAAAAGGCCCTAATTTATATCAATACCCTTTTGCTTATAGTGTGATTTGTCCAAGGTCACAAAGTTAGTGTCAGAGCCAGAACATTTGATTCTAAATTCAGTACTCTTTTTAGAACACTGAAATGACTTTCACAGTTCACAGTGATGGGAGGGCCCACACTCACCTCTTTGTAGTGATCACTACTAAATCAGAAAAGAGCATATGGTAGTGAGGCTTTTGTATGTGTATCTTCTTCCATACCCCCAGCCCCCAGCCCCCAACCCTTTGGTCGATCCAAGCATTCCCCAGAAAGCGATTAAGTTCTGGCAGAAATATCTCAGGCCACAAAGACCATAACTACTATAGTCCATCTCTTTAAGACAGATCCTTGGCCTGGCCTGCTGGTCACTGCTGTGGACAGATGGGTTCAGAAGGCCTTTGGCAAGTAACTGTGGAACCACTCTCTCTGCTTCCCCACCCTCCCCCAACAGTGTGCAGAGTGAGGAGTCAGCAAGTGAGGACAGCTAGCTTCTCCCACAATTCTCTGTGCATTCCTATCTCTAAGTCAGGCTGAGAAAATCCCACCAAATATAGACAAGAAAGAACCTCTTCTTGTCTCCAGTTAAACAGCAGGAGGGAGGGGTTGTCTTCTTTGGTGAACACCATTCAGAGGTCCGGGATCAGTGTCTAACTGGAAAGGGGCTAACTCTACAGAAGAGCAAAAGAAAAAAATGATGATTTCTGACTCAATGAGGGAAAATTCAGAAGGGAAGCTGACTGGTGTAACAGAAATAAGAGTAAGGAACGCTGACTTCAATTCCAATTCTCTCTAGTCCTGTGTCTTCCTCGCCGTAAGATTCTGCTCAAGTCACTTCCCCTGAATTTTCTCATGTATAAAATGAAGGCATAGACCTAGTTCTCTAATGTCCTTCCTGGTTTTTTTTTTTAATTATTCATTTTATTTTATTTTTCAACAAAGAACTCACTTTCTCTCTCTCCAATTAAAAGGAAAAAATATTCTTGCAATAACTCTAAAAACCTAGGAACTTATGTGTTTTCTGACCTTTCTAGATAGCATAATAATAATCCATGCATTTACTTAGTAACATAGATAGATAAGCACAGTCACAACTCAGTAAAGTGACTTAACCACAGTTATTGATGGAATCACATCATCTTCAAAGTAGTAAAAAATGGAGAGGTCATCCCGTTAAATATCCTGCAAGAAGAGACATCTTCGCATCTCTGACAAGTAGGCATACAGTCTCTGCTTTGGCGTAATAAGGATGAAACATAGGATAATGGAAAGAGCAATGAATTGAGTCAGAAAACCTGGGTTCAAATCTTGCCTCTGAAACTTACCTTGAACAAATTACAAGTTCTTTGGCTTGAGTTTTCACTTTTATAAAATGAAGAAACAACCTGATGTGCCTTTAAATTCTTTGAGGTTCCTTACAGTTCTATATCTAGAATGAATCTATAAACATCTGCCAAGCCTCAGTTTCCTTATTTGGAAAAAATGCTGGAATTGGGCTTTGGATTTAATTGCCTTTTAGGTCCCTTCTAGGCCCAGGTCACTAATGGGGAACTCATAATAGTAATTAATAAGTGGACTTTACATAGTCTGCTAAGGTTCAGAAAGCCCTTTAATGTTATTTCATTGATCTTAACAGTATAGAGTTAGGTGCTGTGAGGTATAATAATATCAATTTTTATAGCTGAGGACTCAGTATTAATTAACTTGTCAGGGTCACACAGCTAATAGATGTCTGAGGTAGACTTCCGAACCAAGGTTTTTCGATTCTATGCAGAGAAATGGGGCAATATGTATACACATGTGGGCTTAACTTGCTCATACCAAAGGCAGGAATTACTCTACATGAGTCCTAGAATCCAGGTATTTTCCTTATCGTCCTGGAGTCACCCATAGCTCAGATGTTCTGGAAGGTAAATGCTCAAAACACCCATGCTCATCTCATATTGGGAACAGAACAACAATGGAGCCACCAGTGGGGGACTATGTGCTTGAAAGTTGGGTGGTACCATGGGTAGAGTATGAGCTTGATGTCAGGAAGACCTGAATTCAAATCCAAACTCAAACATTTACTACTTATGTGATCATGGTCAACTTCTGTTTGCCTCAGTTTCTTCAAATGTGAAATTAGGAGAATAGGAGCATCTACTTCCCAAGGTTGTTGTGAGGATCAAATGAGATAATATTTGGAGAGTTCCTAGCACAGTATCTGACAAATAGTAGGCACTTAATAAATTCTTACTTTCTTTTATCCTTCCTTCCTTCCTTGAACCAAGACATGAGACATAAGACAAGACAGTCTCCTCCTATAGAGTTTTTTAAATTCTAAAATGCCTTTAATGTTGATAGATCATTTGCTTCACCATAACCCTGTGAAATGAGTAGTACAAGGATGCATTTACACCCCTATCTTGCAGATGAGCAAAGTGAGACTGAAAAAATTGGTGCCCAGGGTCACCTAGCTCATGTGTTTCAGCCCCTTTAGCCCTGGCCTCTCTTGATCCCAAGTCCAACACTCTTTCCAACAACACCATATAAGACACTTTTACAAAAATCAAAACCAGTGGAAGGATGAGGAGGTGGAAAAAGATGCCTTTCTCCCTCCCCCTCTTCCCCCTACAACTCTTACCCCTGCTGACTCCAGATATGTTTGATTTGCTTGTGTCAAAATAACAAGAACATTCTTTATTTAAGTGATTCCTTGACCATTTATACCTAGTTATACCTAACAGTATAACATTTTGCACCAAAAAGGAATTTAGGCAGGTAAATTTGCAGCCTAGGTAACTGAGCCAGTGGGGTACCTTTCAAGCAACACAGAAAGATACATATGCCAGGCAAGGCAAACCACTATTTTACTATTACCCTTCCCTTAGATCCTGATGAAGACAGGCCAGGACCTGGAACCTAAGAGCTGTGGGAATAGTACTACCCCAAAGACTACTGGTCCTGCTTCCAACCCTGGGCCCACAGCTACACATTGAGGGGAGCAATCACTGTGAAGAAGGAGCCCACTTTGCTTAGCACTGACAATACCAATAGCTAGCCAATTGCCATCAATGAGCATGTAAGTCCAACAGCCTGGGAATGGCAGCCACATACCTCCACCCACCCAGGTGTCTATGTTTCCAGCCCAGTCCCAACACTCATTGTATCCTGGGAAGTAACATCTCCCCCCGCAATGATATGACCTGGCAACTGCTTCTGTGGGAGCTACAACCTAGCTACTGAAGAGCCAGAATTGCCACCACAATCCTTGGCACTGTCAATGGTTCAGCTTAAGAAACTGATTTGATTTTATCTGCGGAAAAAGACATTAAAGAAAGAATCCCATCTACTTTAGTGTTATACCACAAAGACCCTTCCAACAGATTTGCAGCTGACCCCTTCCATGTGCCTGGTCTCCTCCATTAGAATTGAACTCCTTGAGGCCAGGTACTGTTTGATCTATTGGTATTCCATCCCTCACTGTCTCTCTGACATCTAGATCCTACATATGGGGTGTTTTAGTAGGAAAAAAAATCACATATGAAACGTCCCAGTATAAGTTCTTAATAAATGATTTTTTAACCATTCAAGGTAGAACACTGGATCTAGAGGCTCAATACCCAAGTTGGAATCTCAAGTCAACAAGCATTTATCAAGCACCTACTGTATGCTGTAGTGGGGTGGCTAGGTGGAGAAGTGGATAGAACACAGGCCCTGGAGTCAGGATGACCTGAGTTCAAATCCAGTCTCAAATACTTAGTGGTTGTGTTACCCTGGACAAAGTCACTTGAGCCCATTTGCCTCAGTTTCTTATCTAAAAAATGAGCTGGAGAAAGACATGGCAAACCACTCCAGTGTCTTTACCAAGAAAACCCAAAATGAGGTCATGTAGACTTGGATGTATGACTGAGACAACTCAACAAGAATACTAGGCAGTGTACTGAACACTAGGAATATAAAGAAAGGTTAAAAAAAGGTCCTACTCTCACGAAGTCCCCCAGGGGTGGGGAACAGGTGGCCCTCTAGGTCCTCAAGTACAGTGGCCTTGAGGCCACAGGTTCCCTACCCATTTGTCTAATGGGAAGGGAACAAGCATCAAAGGGCCTATTCTGCACCAGCCACTGCACTAAGCACTTTACAAATATCATCTCCTATGATCCTCATAAGAACCCTGTGAAATAGGTACGGTTCTTATCTTCACTTTACAGTCGAGGAAACTGAGGCACACAGAGGGTAGGAGGAGAGACAACATGAAAATAACTATGCACAGACAAGGCACATCCAGGAAAACTGGGGACAGTTAACAGAGTGAAGACACTCCTGGCAAAAGGTGGGATTTTAGCCCAGACTGAAAAGAAGCCCGGGAAGGCAGGTGATAGAGACAAGGAGGAGGTGCACTGCTGTGGTTCAGCTGCTACAGTAGTGTTCAGCCCTCCATGACCCTGCTTGGAGTTTTCTTGGCAAAGATACTAGAATGGTTTGCCACTTCCTCCTCCAGATTACCATACAGATGAGGAAACTGAGGCAAATGGCAGTTAAGTGACTGGCCCAGGGTCACATAGCTAGTCAGTATCTGAGGGCACATTTGAACTCAGGTCCTCCTGACTCCAGGGCTGGTGCTCCAGCTAGCTGAACCAAGGGACCAGTAGCACAGCTGGTAAGCAGCTGAACTTCTTGAGCCCTGATTGCCCCACTGAAAAAATGGGGACAAAAATACTTTTACTACCTACCACATAACAGCATCATAAGAAAAGCACTATAAGTGCTATGTAAACAGGATTATCATCATCATTGCTAATACTACTACTACCACCACCACCACTACTATGACCACCACTACCACCAGTACCACCACTACCACTACTACTACTACTACCACTACTACTACTACTACTACCACCACTACTACAACCACTACTACTACCACCACTACTGCTACCACCACCACCACTACTATTACTACTACTACAACTACCACCACCACCACCACTACTACTACCACTACTACTACTACCGCCACTACTACTACTGCTACTTTAACTCTGTGCTAAACTGTATTTGGTTGCTACATTCAACTCTATTCATAGGTCAGAGCATCTCAGAATACCAGATCTGGACAGGGTCTTGGAGCAGTCCTCTTGAGAGGACTAGGTAAAGTAATATTGCTGAGGGCAGCCGAATTGTCCTCATTTGCTATTGATGAAATAGATTCACCACAACCTAACAACTAAGATGAAATGATCCTGCTTATACCTGTCTTTCCCACTGTCTTTAAGGAATCCATAATCCAATAATTTTTTTCCTCAGTTGATCTATACTACCACCATGAGGCAGAAAAGGTAAGGATGCTAATATTATTGTGTGTCTGTCAGAAATA
Organism: Pseudochirops corinnae; assembly: GCA_028646515.1. Taxonomy (NCBI): domain Eukaryota; kingdom Metazoa; phylum Chordata; class Mammalia; order Diprotodontia; family Pseudocheiridae; genus Pseudochirops; species Pseudochirops corinnae. The sequence continues at coordinate 139,108,034 of CM053592.1, forward strand.
ATACACCTACAACACTTACTAGCCGTGTGATCTTGGGCAAGTCACTTAACCCCAATTGCCCTCCAAAAAGCAAAAAAAGAAAAAAAGAAATAATATACCTAGTAAATAGAAGGGCTGGGGGGATCAAACACAAGAACCTGACTCAGTTTCCCAATCTGTAAATGAGAGAGTTGGACTAAATGATTTTTGAGGTCCCTTGCAGATTTTGACTGCGAAATCTGTTCCATCCTTCACTGTCTCTCTGACATCTAGATTCTACATATGGGGTGTTTTAGCAGGAAAAAAAATCACATATGAAACATCCTAAAACACAAAACACTAGAAGGAACACAACACCCACAGGAGGTGCCAAATGCCACGAACACTTGCCTGGTTATGAAAGCTTCCTTTCATTCCTTTGATACTGGAGATACCCAAGCAAAACTTGCTGAAAGAAAAAAGCACACCCACCCGTGCATCGGAGCCAAAAAATAAAAACGCAAAGCTCTTATATAAATATTTGCAGGCCTGTGATAACCTCCAGGTTCCAGTCATGCTGTAGTCTATAGAACCGATTTTCCTACTTTGTTGGCAACTTCTTTTACTGTTTAAGGATAACATTTTCCTTCTAAGCAAATTCCTATTCCGTGCCCTCCCAGTCTGTTCATCACAGAGTTAAAAGTAAAACGAAGAATTCCATCAGAAGTAAGGATACCTTGGATCTCATTTTAACTCTTCCACAACTCCCACAGTGAATTTGGTCAAGTTATAGGGTTTTCCTGGTCTTGGACTTCTTCTTCCATAAAATGAGGGGGCTTTGTGAAATGGTCTTTAAGTCACATTCAGTTCTGTCGGAACATTCTTTGTTCTAAAGCCCCTTCTAGCTCTGGTTGTCTCTGTTCTAGGTTCTAATGTTCCTTCTAGCCCTGAAATTCTCTATGTTCTGATGCCCCCTCCAGCTTGGGCAAACTATGTTCTAAGGTGGTCCCTTCCAGTTCTAGAATTCTCTGTGTTCTAAGACCTCTTTTAGCTCTGGCATTCTCTCTTCTATGTTCTAAGGTCCCTTCCAGCTCTGGAATCCTCTGTTCTATGCTCTAAGGTTCCTTCAGGTCTAACATTCTTTCTGTTCTTGCCTTGCCAGCTCTGGCATTCCCCCCTTCCAGCTCCAACAGTCTCTAAGTGCATTATTCTATTTTCATTTTAAGCCTTCCCTTGAGTGAAACTGGAATGAAAGACTTTGAGCCCTGAAAAAAGGAATTTCAGGCATTAGGGAGAAAGCATAGGAAGTGTTTTTTGTTTTGGGGAGAGGAGGAGGGAGGAAAGCCCCTGAGGTACCTAGAAATCCCACAGCCACAGGAGTAGTTATGTAAGGTCAGCCCCAGCAGCAATACCATCCCCAATCTCAGGAGTAATGCTAATTATTAAAATCGCCCCCATTTTATACAGGATTTGATGATTTGCAAAACACTTCCCTTAGAACAGCGCAGAGAGGGAGGTTGTATGGTGATTTTATTGGTCTAAGGAACCAGGTGCTTGGGGAGCCTCCCTCCCCTAATGCAAACTGGCAGCTCAAAACTGCCGAGTGTTCTATGCTCACAGAGGCTCCCTTAGGGCAATGGAAGATGAAATGGCTTGTCTATTGTCTTACAGCAAGCATGCTTCAAAGGCAGAAATGGAAGCCAGGTTCAATACCTCTATCTACTACACTTCTACTGTTTCTTTCAGTTAGAGTATTATTATGCCCACTTCACAAATATACTATACTGACTTTACAGAAAACTGAAGTACTTTGCTGATGGTCAACAGAGTTGGGAAATGACAAAGCCAGGGCATGAATGTGGAGTCTCCCAACTCAAAGCAAGTGCTTTTTCCTCTACACCGGCCTAGAGTAGGGAGGCAAAAAGTCAACACTCCAGTAGTCAGACAGAACCCATCATAGTCTTCTCTAGAAATAAGCAGGCAACAGAGAAGGAATAGAAGTTTTGAAGTCTGGCTGGAACTCACTGGGCAGCCTAAAGAGAAGCTTTTTTTTTTTCTGCAAGAACCATAAAATCTGGCATAACTCCCTGAAATATAGCCAGGACTACAGCAAACACACAATACAAATCCTCCATTTCCTCTCTTGTCCTGGTCCTCCCAGATGGGGAGATGGGGAAATTCTCCAGATGTTGCAACATCTTTTATTCATCATCTCCAAAGTCACTCTCTGGCTTATCACCTTCCCATCTTGGTACAAACTCTACTCCTATATAGGCTCTTCAGAAGCTGGTAAAAAGATTATAAATTCTACCATTCCCACCCTTGCCCCAGCCATTCCACAAAATAGCAGTGTAGCCTAATGGAAAGCACCCTGGGCTGAAGTACAAATCTTTCCTCTTCCACTTACTAGCTATGTGACCCTGTCAAAGTTCCTTTACTTCTCTGTGCCAGTTTCTCAAGTTTCTAAAGAACTTCTATAGCCCACCATATGATTGAGATGGCTCCCTCCAATAATTGCTAAATCCAATTTTTTTTCCCTCAGTCCACATTCTTCCTGATCTCTCTATAGCATTTCACTGTTAACCACTTGATCTTTTCCTTCTGGAGAGCTTTTCCTCCTTCATATTTCATGCATTGCTCTGATCTGGTTCTCCTCCTCCTTGGCTGACTACTCCTTCTCAATCTCCCTACCATGTCCTGACCCCTGTTCGTGGATTTATCCCATGGTTGTGTTCTCCTTCCTCTTTCCAAAGGATGATCCCATCAGCTCCCAAGGGTTCATATAGCATCTCTATGCAGAGGAGAACCAGATCTACACAGTGAGTCAATAAACATATACTCCCAGACCCTGGGAGCTAAGAGCTACCAGCCAGTCCTCAGCTTTTTCCTACACTCCAGTCCCAAATACCCAACTGCCTGCTCAACACCACCACCTGGATTTCCCATTGGCAACTCAAATGCATTCAAAGTCCAAATCAACTTTGTTATCTGGTTATCTTTCCCCTGAAACCTATCCCTCTTCCTAAATTGCCTATTTCTGTCAAGGTCACTACCATCATTCAAGTCACTCAGGTTCACAACTCTGGTCCTTCCTGTATTCTTCATTCTTCATCACCACCAAAATCCAATCAGTTAAGTCTTGTGACTTCTTCCTGCACAACACCCTAAATTCATACCCTTCTGTACATTCATATCACCCTAGTTCCAGCCTACATCTCCTCTCTCTTGGATTATTGCAATAACAGTTGATCAGTCTCCTTGCTTCCTCCCTCTCTCCTCTCCAATCTATTTTCCATAGAGCTATAATAAATAATAATAAATAATACAAATTTATATTCCAAAGGCATAAACCTGCCCAGATCACTTTCTCCTGGTTGAGAAGTTTCAATGGCTCCCTATAGTGGATCAAATAGAAAATCCTTTTTGGCCTTTTATAATCTATTTCAGACCGATAGTACATGACTGTCCAACCACACACATACTATGGACCAGACCGACAGGCCCCCCCACTGCTATGTGCACACAACATTCTATCTACTGTCCCTGTTCCTTTGCTGAGGCTGCCCCTCATGCCCAAAATTCTCTTCTTCCCCACCTACATGTCTTGTATTTCTAGCTCACTGCAAGGTTCAAATCAAGCCTCTTACACACAACCTTTTCTCATCTCCACTCAAATTGTCGGGACCCTCTCCCCATAAGCTTCCCCTCCCACACCAATTACTTTATATGTGCTTATGTGTGCACGTCTTGTTTCTCCCAGTAGAATGCAAGCTTCTTGAGTAGTGATGGCCGCCTTTTGTTTCTGTGTCCCTAACCCCCAGCATAGTGCCTAATTAATACATGCTTTTGCAAATGAAATAGAATATTTCAGCTAAAATTCACTGTTCAGAGCTTGTGATGTTATAAGGCTAAGAGATTAAAACAGGGAGAGGAATCACTGTCAAGATTTTCTTGCTATACTCTACATTTGTGGGAGCAGCTGGAAAGGAGACAGCCAGGTTGCAGATCCCCAGGGAGTACTCAGGAGTGTCAGGAATTCGTTTTTCAAGAGTGCAGCTCTCAGCAGTGTGGGCAAGTGTTCATCTTGGGAGTCTATGAAAGTATGTTTGGGAAAGTGGCAGGCAAGCAAAGAGAGCGTGGGTGGACTAATGTGGAGAGTGAGAGCTAGAGCCCCCAGCAATGCCTCTGGGGAGAGAGACAGAATACTGGTGAATGGAGACATTGAGGATCTCCAAGGACAGGGAACTCACCACTCCTTCCTGAGGCAGCCCTTCTAGTGTTAGCTCCAATTATCAGGAAGCATTTCCTTATACAGAAACAAATCTCCCCACCCACCACCATCATCATCTCCACCAGCTGGTCCTCCTTCTGCCACCTGGGTCCAAGCAGAGGTTGTCAAATATCCCTCTTCCATAAGAATGATTACAAGACTTTAGGTCAGAGGTGTCAAATATGCTGCCAGAGGTCGTAATGGAGAAATATATATAAACAATTTATTATATGAATAAACACATAAATAAATAATATATCTTATTAAATAATAAATATAAAAATAATATATAAATATGTTTAATGTTTGTTTATTATATTTTATTTATGTATCATATATTACATTTATTTATTATATGTTATGATTATAAATAACATTATTATTTAATAATAAAAATTAATATAAATATATAAAAATAAATAATATTATTAAATAAATAAATGAATGAATGAATGAAAATAAGGATACAATAAAAATGGATAATATTACACTTTAAAACTAAGTCAATATGTTGCGCTCAGGGAACCTTAAGTAAAAACTAGTGGCCCCCATTTCTATTTGAATTTAACATCACTGCTTTCAGCTATCAATTTCCTTCCTTGTTTATACTGTTTTGTCTTCTCAATAAGAATAAGTTTTCCGAAGGCAAGGACCAAGTCATCTTTCTTTGTATCCCCCACAGCACCTAAATGGCAACTCACACAGAAAAAGTCAGAAACTTTCAAAGGAAAGTATTTGAGAGAGAATCTAGTTCATATCCCTCAAGTAGCAGACAGGGTCTGAGGCTCAGAAAGAAAACCATCCAGAGCTGGGGAGAAAACCCAGGTCCCTTGACTCTTCATTCACTATTTTTTTCTTCTCTTCCTTAATATAATAGTCAAATTCCGTAGCTTGGTTGAGCCTGACCATGTCATATTTAGTGACCATTCTCTGGTCTAGAACAATAATTCTTACATGGGCAATGGTCACCATTAAACTGCAACCTTGACCCTCAGAAAGTACAAAAGACCATAAATCAGCAGTTCTCAACCTGTGGGTTATGTTCAATTTAAATACATCCTGCATATCAGATATTTACATCACAATTCATAACAGTAGCAAAATTACAGTTATGATAGCAATGAAAATAATTTTATGGTTGGGGGTCACCACAACATGAGGAACTGTATTAAAAGGTCACGGCACTAGGAAAGTTGAGAAGCACTGCCATAAATGATTTCTCACTCCTTCCTTGAACAGTGTGGAATGTTGTGTGTGCCATAAGATGTGGTAGTCATTACTGGTTGGTCTTGATTAACTTTTGTTCTGTTACAAATGAAGACTAAGGTAGAGAGGGAAAACATTTGAAAATAATTGATATTAAATGAACAGACAATATGAATTTATTTTTAAATCTATAAATTTATATTTAAATATCATGAAAAATAAATTTTAAATGTAATGGGCAACCAGACAGCATAGTAGATAATAATCGTTAAATTTGAAGTCAGAAAGTCCTGAGTTCAAATCCCACCTCAGACATTTTCTAGGTGTTTAACCTTGGACAAGTCACTTAATATCCTTCAGCTGTTTCATCATCTGTTAAATAGCAGAGCCTACCTCACAGTGTAGTCATGAGATCAAGTGAAATAGCCTGTAGAACACTTTGTGAACTTGCAATGCCATATAAATTCTGACTATTATTATGAGTAATAATAATTGAAAAAAATAAAGGTAATACATGAAAGCACAAACCAAAAGGTGAAAAGCCCCAACAGGAACTGGGCCGAAAGGGGGTTAGACTAGCAATAAAAAATCAAACTGTGACCTACACTCCCAATACCATATGTCAATAAACTATTCCAAGACAAAGCCTTGGGGAATTGATAGGCTAGAAACCATTTTTTAAAAAATTATAGTCCATGAAATATTCAGGCTTGAGAGGTTTTCCTGAACTAACCTGAAAGGCTTATTTAAACATCCCAATTTATTTCTAAGAACTTCTGATTTGAAGATAATAAACTCCTTTGATTGGCCAACCTTGGTTCTAGAAAACCAATGACAAAATATGTTTCAGCAGAAACATAGGGGACTATTGGCACAGAGTATTTCCTACAGATTTTGTCAGTCTTGTTTAAATATCTTTCTTTGTTATGTGAGAGAGTTCAGTTGGGAGTGGGAGAAGGTTTTATCAACAAATTGCTTTGATGGAAAAAAAGTATCAATAAAAATTTGTATGAACACCTTTGTTCAAAATTCTTCAGGGCCACCCTTTGGCAATCCAAGTGAAGTTCAAATACTCTTAACTGGAGACTGAAGACCCCCTTACCCCACCATCTAGCAACATCCTACCTTTCTAGGCTTATCTAATAAGAACTCCCCCAATAAACACTCTAACAAGTCAGTTAAACTAGTCTAATCTCCATCCCCTATACACATGGTGGTACTTTCTCACCACTACTCAAACCCTTTCCTATACAAAGGATGTCCTCTCTGCCTTTCTTCACCCATCATTTAAAGTACAACTCAGTTATTACCTCCTCTAGGAAGCTGCCATCCATGGTCAATAACAAATTTCCCCAATAGACCTCCCCTAGTTTTATTCTGTACCTTTCTAAGGCTCTTAACACATAATACTATGCATTGCCTATGGGCATCTATCTTGGTCTACTTCTAGACCATGAGCTTGATCAGAGTAAGAATTTTCTTTTCTAAATTTAACAGCAGATAGCAAGCAAACATTTATACACTCAACTTTAATAAATGAATAAACTCAAGTATTTGAAAAACACTTTTAAAATATGATCTCTAAATAAGTGTAGAGAACACAGTCTTCTTGGGTCCTATTGATAATTTAATGTGTAATGTTCTTTAACTGGGGTCACATCCTTCTCTGGCAAATGAAAGAGGCCAAAGACCTATTGTCCCTATATTAAGTTCTTATGACAAACAATGCAAAAGAGTTGTATGATCTAAGTATGTGGCACTGCCAAACCCACAACCTACCTGTAGCAAGAAGCTTCAAAGCATCAGGCTTCTAGAGATCTATTCTAGGAGGAAGAAGCCCACAAAAATCAGTGCTGGGGACAGGGGCTCTATTTCAGACTGTCACTAATTTCCTGTTAGACCTTGCTCAAATCACTGCCCCTTCTGGGCCTGTGTTGTCCCCTCTATAATATGGGACGAGTTGTACTTGACAATCACCACGTACTCTTCAAAGCTGACATTTTGTGTTCTATGATCAATTTACCTTTTCTTAATGAATGGAAAATGTTAGGCCTCTAAAACATATCCTAACCTTTCCATGTGGTTAAAATTAAAGAAAATAAAACTTTTTTTAATATAAAAACAGAAAGTCTTATTTTCATTGGGATAATCAGCTTCAATTGTAACTTCACAGAAATGACCTCTAAGATTGCAAATTTCTGGGTGGCTTTAACAAAAAATGATGATAAAGCCAAAGTGTAGAATTTGTAAGGAAAGGAAACCAGCTGGGCTATCGGAAATTAGCTGGGCTAATCTGAGCTAACGCAGACTATGAAAAGAAGATGCATACAAGAATGAGACCAAAATATCATGATTGGGGACATGATTTCTGCAAGTAAAAGGCACTTCCTAAAAAGTGACTCATTTTCTTTTTTGCAAACAGCTTCAAAGACATTATTCTAAAAATGCAATTTTGTATGTAAATTCTCCTAACTGGCAGAACATGAGCTATACCACTTATACCTAAGCATGCTATGTTTGCACACAGTAGGCACTTAATCCAGGGGTTCAAATCCCACCTTGAAGACTAACTGTGTGACCCTAGGCAAATTACATAAACTCTCTGTGCCTTGGTTTCTTCATCTGGAAAATGGACTCAATGGCCCCTTAGGTCCCTTGTAAATCTATAATCTTAAGACCCTAAATGTTCGATGAATTTAACAACTGAGGGAAAGGGAAGAAGGTGAATGTGTGTTCAGTCACGTTCGATTTTCCATGACTCCATTTGGGGTTTTCTCAGCAAAAATACCCAAGTGGCTTTCCATTTCCTTCTCTAGCCCATTTTATAGATGAGGCAAATAGAGTTAAGTGATTTGCCTAGATTCACACAGGCTGGATTTGAATTTAGAAAGGTCTTCCTTACTCCAGGCCAGGCTGTCTATCCACCTAGTTTCCCAGATGACAGCCCTGCAAATAGCTGAAGACAGCTGGCATGTAACCCTTAAGTCTTCTCAAGGTTAAACATTCTCAGCTACTTCAAACCAGCTTTACATGTTATGACTTTGGGGCCTCTCACCATCCAGATCACCCTCTTGTGGATACAATGCTTCTTGCCAGTCCTTGTGAACTGCCAGATGAATCTATGGCTCCACTCTGCCAGGTCTCCCTCCTGCTACACAACTCAAGTAAGCTTAAGATGAAAACTGTCACCAGTTCTAGTTGGAACCAGAACTAGGCTAGGCTGGGCTCCTGAAACTCTCCAGCAAGCCTGCTGATGCCCATCAGTAATGATGCCACCTTCCTTATCCTGAGTCAGCCTTCCTGGCTAAATATTAGAGAATTCCCTTCCCCTGGACCTTCCATTTTGCTGCTGGTTTATATTCCCTGACACATCACCCCCTCAGCTACATGACAGCTGCCATAGCAGGCCCCTTTGTCTAAAAACCCTATGTAAACCTTGGCCCCTAGAAACAGTGCCAAGGGCATAGCCCACTGTTCCTCTGGGCCACCAGCCAGCATGATGTTCCAAGGGATGGTAACGGCAAGGAAGGCCACATGTGACTCCAGTCCTGTCTAGATTGCTGTTCAACTGTCTGTGTCCTCCTGTCCTGTACTAGTGTATACTAATAAATCACTCCATCCCATTATAATGGTATTGCAAGTCACTCACCAGAACCCCACCCTAAATTTGCAGGACACCTGAAAAAGCAGTGCCCAGAACTGCACAAAATATTCTGATTTCTGGTGGTCAGAGTAGAGCTGAGCTAGATACTGTTTGTATAAGAGCAGCCTAATGGTGAATTCTTCTTCTAAGTCCTTTCCTTGAACAACTGACTTGGATGATCTTAGTAAATGTGGTACTGGTCAGAAACTTTAGACTGTATCTGGCAGGCAAATGAGGACCCACTGAAGGAGGAAGATGAGTATCAATGTAATAATTAGGAAAATGAATCTAGCAAAATGGGCTGGAGAGGGATGGACAGGAGGTAAGAGTGAGAAATGAGGAGGTCCATCAGTCAACCATGACCTCCATTGAAAGAGGGCAGAATTATAACCTTATGGCCCGACAGAAATAGGAATTGCTGTTATTCTTATGGAATCCTCACTAACTCAGGCACAAACCATAGGGCATGGTGAAAAAGCATTGACTCTGGAGTCAGAGGCCCTGAATTTGTATGACCATGGGAAGGTTTCAGTTTCCCTGAAGTGACTGGGGAATGAGAATAATTAAAATATAAAGGTAACTCCCAAATCTCATCCTGGACTGTAGCCTAATCTTTTTGGACATTCTACCTTGTAGCAGAGAAGTTAACTGTTCACAGAATTCACTACTTGTTCAAATGTCTGCCCCTCTTCTTTCCCTGACCACCCAGTGATGGAAATAATAAGCAATGAAATGTTCCAAAGGCTCTAGATCAGTGGTTCTCAACCTGAGGGTCATGACCCCTTTGAGGGTCAAACGACCCTTTCACAGGGGTTGCCTAAGACCATCGGAAAACACTTATTTCCAATGGTCTTAGGAACCGCGACATGGCTCCTCTATCTGTCTCCAGGTGGGTCTGCCCACATGCAGATGCACTCACATACAAGTATTAAAAGGTCATGGCATTAGGAAGATTGAGAACCACTGCTCTAGATACTCCACAAACTGGATAACCAAGAGATGGCAAAGGAGTCCAGGAGAAGAATGTCCTTGTGCTAAATTATGAAATGAGTGGTACCTGGCCAACAGGAAGGGGGTGGCTTTATTACATCATCAGATAATCAATCTAGGGCTAGAACAGCCCTCAGAAGACATCAAATCAATGCCTTCACATGACAGATGAGGAAATGAAGGCCTGAGGAAGTTAAGTGATTTGCCCAGTTCTCATGGGTTATATGCAGAGGTGAGATTTACACCCAGGTTTTCTGACTCCAGAACTAGATTTCTTTCCATTGTGCCAAAACAAAAACAAAACCAAAGAGCAACCCTTCCATTTCAAAGGTATTTACCTTTCACCTAATTTACCTAATGACCCAGTTGCTTAACTTTTCACATGGAAAGCTTAATCCAAAACTTTTTCATTTTTTTAAGAGTAATATGTAACTTGTCATTTATATTATGATTTTCTAAATCTGGTAAGGCTCTTTGAGAGCATCTTGTCCAATTCTTTTTCTACAGAGAAGAAAACTAAGGCCCATATAGGAAATGTGACTCTCCCAAGGTCACCAAATGGGTAAAACCAGACAGTATTTGCCATTTATCTTACATAGGTTCTCAGGGTTGAAAAGTTCCTTAGAAATGATCATGAATCCCCTTTCTGCACCATCCAGGACAAATGGTCCCCCAGACTTCTCTTCGAAGACTTCCACAGAAAGGAAATTCACCAACTTTCAAGGTAGTCCATTCTAACTTTCTTGTTCAATACCTCTTATTGTCAGGAAGCATCACAGGTCTTTAGGATGAAAAGATAAACTGGAAAACTGGATAGATAGTATATGTGAAATTATTCATTCTTTGATAATACTAGATAATTGGCACGTTCTATATCTGTACGTAGATATAATATATATGTGTATATATATTTATTTATACACATACACACACATATATGATATACATACACACATACATATATAGATCTTAAAAGACTACACTCTAGCATTATTCTTTTTTTTATTTTTTTTTTATTTTTTTTTTAAATTTTATTATAGTTTGCATCATTCATTTCCACAAGATTTTGAGTTACATATTTTCTCCCCCTTTTTCCCCCACCCACCGCCCCAAAACAGCCATCCCAGTGTGTCCCCCCTCCCCCAGTCTATTCTCTCCTATGTCACTTCTCGGTAGGGCAGGATGGATCTCCCAACCACAGTGCCTGTGTATCTCAAGTTCCAGTTGGGTGTAGTCAATAATAATAATAATAATTGCATATA
>CM053592.1:139119862-139146882 GCA_028646515.1 Pseudochirops corinnae
GCTTCTCCGCTCTGGAGACCTTTAGGCTGGAGGCTTATCTCCCTCTTTCACAATCCCCCCTAGCGCAGCTGGTGTTAATCCCTCACCTGAGGGCTTTCTCTGCACCTCCCACCGGCCGACCCCGGGGCACAGCCGTGGCTTCAGGCCAGGCTGGTTTCGGTTAGCAGTGCTTCCTCGTAGCTGAGCTGACTTTAGTGGGAAGTATCTTTGCATGCGTTTTGAAGTTCTAGGTTGGTCCAGAGTCCTATTCCATGGGTATTTGGGGGTGGCTATGTGAGAGCTGCGATATATTGCTGCTGCTACGCCGCCATCTTGGCTCCGCCCCCCTAGCATTATTCTTAATATCTCTAACACAGGGACAAGAAAGACCCAAATCACTTGGTGTGTCAGCACCATGGCTAGGGAAAATGGATAGCAATTCTATACCCAAAGAGTGGAGGTGGGGTCAAACAGATTTTTTTTAAGTAGGAATAAGTACAGTAAACTGCCCTTTTGGCCAATTTGTTTCATTAGGCTCCATTAAGCCTCCAGGGCACAGGAACAACATGGCAGCATTGTGTGGGCTCTCTAGGACACTAGGCTTGACTTTATTTTTCCCCCTATAATCACCAGTTAGAAAAGAGCCAAGAGAACAGTAGTGGTGTTTCTGTGGCTTCCTCACCTTTCCTGGTAGTTTGTGGTTAGTTTTCCAGTTCAGGTGAATCTGAAAAGTCCATTCTAATAGAGCTTAGGCAGTATTTCTGATAAGTAGTTGGCTGAAATACTGCCCCACGAGCCTTCATGTGAGAATGACATACAAAACCAACTCAGTGAGGAAGCTTAATTTTAATTAGAAGGAAAGGGAAAACAGGGGGTTCACTCTACTGGTCTCTCCTTTTCACTAATCCTCAAAGTTCGTGATAGCATTATTCTTTTTTCTTAGTTTTTCTATGTAATGAATCACAGACCTGACCTTCCTCCATAAATTCATTGAGTTTTTAGGACAGGAAAATTATACTTTCACCTAATGGAGATGACAATTTAAATCCAATCCAACTTATGTCACAGATGAGTGGGAAGAGGTGGGATGTCATTTTTTTTTAAATGGAATGAAAATTTGTTTAGGATATTGCTTAAATCGTAAAATGTTTCTAAAACCAAAACACATTATAAACACCTAAGCACTGATGGATCTGTGATCTAGTCATTGTAGATATTCCTTCCAATGCTACAGATTAAAGCATTAATGTTTACCCATTCTGGGTCACCTGTGTCCTATTATAAATTGGGGGATCTACCCAACGTTACTAGGAACCTTCTACTTGTTCTCAAATATTCAGAGCAAGGGATAACTGATTGATACAGTATGGATGTTCCATGCTATGGTTCCTATCCATGAAATCTATGAAATGTACATATAATTTTGTATATGAGAACATGGAAAAATAAGAGTACAAAGAGAAAGAGCCCTGGAGGGACAAGGTAAGAAAAGGAGATATGGTGGCAACAAGAAAGAGAATGCCAACAGGAAGGAAGAGTAGCAAGGGAAGGAGATTAACCGAGCAAGGAAACAGATTGTGTTCAGGTCTGCATGACCTTCTTGGCATTCCAGTAATCACTCACAGTTGTGTTTATCCCCCTAGGGTAAAGGAACATTGAGTTACCCACTTAGCACCTTGGAGTGCAGCAGGGACAAGTCTCCTATTGTCAAAACACCATCCATGCCTTTGGATAGAGCTGAAATCCCATGCATGTCACAGCAGTTGCCGTGGCAGTTGAAGATTTTAGGATAACAGCCTAGCCTTAACCATGACATAGGAGGAAAAAGAAAAGTTGAAGACTTAAAAAAGTTTTTTTTTAAGTGCCTTTGAAGATGAATATTTGTCAGCATCGTTTATTAAGCAATCACTGTGTTTATGGCACTGAACTAGACACTTAGAAAGCCAAATAAAAGTAAAAGGGAATAGAGGAAAGGAGATGAATAAAGTAGACATAAACAAAAAGTCTGGGTATCAGGAAACTCACATTATACTGAAGGAGGAAAAGACCTGGACCCTGCCTCACAAACTTCCTAGATGTATGACCTTGAGTAAGTCACTTAACTTCTCCCTGCCTCAGTTTCCTCACTTGTAAAATGACAACAACACTTAACTCACAGGGGCTGTCATGCAGATCAAATGGGAACAGAGAGTCAAAGAATCATAGGTTTTGGTCTAAATAGAACCTAGGGTTTATCTAGTACAAAACATTGTGATAAATGAGAAAACTAAAGCCCAGAGAGACTTATCCAAAAATCACACAGGTAAATTTTTGGCAACCAGGACACCTGACTGCCAATCCAAGATTCACTGGAATTGTACCAACGGAATTTATAGACCTTATCAAGGAGTAACTTTGGCTGAAATTCAAAGTCCACATTTTCTAAAGCAGTAACACAAGCAGCCTGTTTTCTTGACAAGAATCAACCAGTCCTTAGATAACAGTAATAGCTCACACATTTAGCCCTATAAATATATTATTTCATTTGAGCCTTGTAACGACCCTGTAGGATGTGAGTAGTGTTGAATATATTTTGTCCATTTTACAAATGAGGATATTGAACCTCAGAGAGAGGAAGAGACTTTCTCCATGTTAACTACCTCAAAATCCGCTTACCTAGAATTCAAATACAATCCTCTTGACTTCAAGTCCAAGGAATTAATTTGATGGGTGTGCCGGATCATAATTATTAACCTCAGGCTGTTAGAGGCAAACCTCAAATTGACCCTTCTTCTAGAGTGTCTCCCATACCTACCGCAGATGTGTAAAATAACAAATTCATTTCAGTTCAATTTCTTTGGACAAAGTTTTGTTTTCTTTGATTCTTTTTTTTTTTTGGAGTGGAGGGGGTAATTGCTCATTTGCATAAATTAACTCAGAGAGCACACAAAATTTAGTTCCCAAAAGAACTAAGAGAAATTTTGTATTTTAGTACAAGATCATAGGCAAGTTTAAAGAGATTGCCAATATACCACATTCTTGTATGGTTAATTTTTTTTTCTTAGAGGGGGAAAAAAGCCTCCTAACAACTTCTGTTTTTTCAAGGTATGCCACAGGGATAGCCACAGTCCTGCCTCTTGGTTCCCCTTTTCACAAATGAGAATGATCATGATATATCATACAATGGCATCCTCTGTCTTTAAGGACCCAATGTTTGGGGCTAAGTCACCCCCAATCTCACAAGATAAAGTGCTATGCTTCAGAAAGAAAGAGGATCCTTTCTTACTTCCCTGTTTCAGCGAAACATTTTCAGACAGATGTGATATATGACATTAACATGCCTTATGCCCTTAAGCAAATCATTTTGCCTCATCTGTAGAATGAGGACGTTGGGAAAAGTGGTCTTAACCTCCCCTTTCTGACTCTGACACTCTCTGTTCTAAGGCCCCTTTCAGCCCTGGCACACTGATCCAAGGTCCTTCCATTCAGACTTTCTAGATTCTAAGGTCCTTTCCAATCTAAAATTCTAGGTTCTAAGGCACCCTTTCCAGATCTAGCATTCTAGGTTTAAGGTGACCTTCCAGTTCTAAAATGTCAGCTGTGGATGCCCATGTCTTTCCTCCGTTAACTTAGCATACTATCCCCAAAAGGGAATCCCAATGTAGCCTTTGACGTAAAACTGATTAATTCAACTTTTCTAAGTAGAATCAATGTTATAGCTCACATAGGAAGCAGACTTTGACCATCTTTGCAATCAAGAAGACCTGGTTTAGTTACGGACAGACTATATGAGCCAGAGAAGTCACAACCTGTCAGTGCCCCTGGTCAACTCTCCAAGATTGTAGTTTGTAGAAGAGTTGCTGTTCAGAGGAGAGTGTCCACATAAGTGTTCCAAAGATTAATGAATTCACAAGTCTGTTTTTTTTTTAAAGGATGCCCACCATATGGGTAAAGGAATCACATTACAGGGAATTTGCTTAGCAGATGAAAAAAAATTGTAATAAAGAATTTGGAAGAGAAACTTACAGACTTTCAAACATGGACTTCAACAGGGTCAGCTCCATCCTAACTATCACAGAGGCCTTTCAATTTGCTTAATTATGGGAGGAAAAAAAGTGAAAAAAAAAACTTTCTAGAATTAAAAAATATTAAACACAAACGTGTTACTTGACCACTAATAACATCAGACAGAAATCTGGATATTTCCCTTCCTAATTGATTATAGGCATTATCAATTTTAAGGAGAAGTTTCAATTCTTTAAAATTCTAAGTGGAATTTCATTTCAATCTCATGGTATCTGCTTTTAGGAAAGGAAAAGCAATTAACTTTTAAATAAAATTATCAAATAAAGTTAATAGAAAGCATGTGCAACCATTAAAAGAGCTGCTGACTGGTTGTTTTCTCAACCAAAAGATGCATTCATTTCTTACACTGGCAATTTAACTAAATATAATAGGTTCATTGAGAAGATGTGGCTTCAGCCTTTAAAGGACTTAGCACCCTCAAAAAGGTTTGAACAGGAGTTTTCTCATCTGTCTCCCCTTCCAAAAGTAAATTGGTCCATATACATGGAGTCAGGAATTCTCTGATTCTTTCAAAGGCTCAAGATTTCTCAGCTTGTCCTTTAGAACTGCAGAATCTAGTTTTAATCTCCCCTCTTCCCACCTTTCCACATCACTCCCTTTCTATTGCCTCCATGTGATTCCACAGATCATCCCCAGTGCCTCCTATACACTCCCTTCCTTATCTTTGGTGGCAGAAATCCCAATTTTCCTTTTAAGCCCATCTCAGGTGTTACTCCCTCTTTGCCCATTCCTTGATTCCTCCATCTGAAAAAGCAGATTCTCTCTTTTCAAGTTTGCCCAGATCTGTCTGGCTAGATGCATTTTGCCCACACAATTTGCCTTGCATTCTACTTAGATCTGGGCACATGTATTCCCTTCTTACCCATTAGACTGTAAACTGGCAAAGGATATGACAACTTTGTAACTAACACTTATTTCACACCAGTCCTGAAACTTCTTTTTTTTGCACCAAGTCTCTGATCTCAGACACTTAACACAAAAACTAGACTTGTGACCTCGAGCAAGTCACTTAACCCCAATTGCCCTACCTTCCCCCTCCAAAAAGCAAAAAATAATAATAATTTAAAAAAAAAAACTGTGTATACCCTTTGACCCAACAACAATTCTCCTAAGTCTATACCCCAAGGAGATCAAGGAAAGAGGATACAATCTCACATGTACGAGAGTATCTATAGCTATTTTTTTGTTGAGGGCAAAGAACTAGTAATTAATATCTAATAAGGGGGTTCCCATTAGCTAAGGAATCCATGAATAAATGTATATAAATGTAACAGAATGCTACTGTACCACAAGAAATGAAGGAGACAGTTTCAGAGAAACCTAAAAAGTACTATATGAACCAAAATATCTCTCCACCTTGCTGGGCCCCTTTCCCTCATTGATGAGGTCCTGCTGGGGCCTCCATTTTGGAAAGATTAGGCTGGTCAACTTTTTTCTCCTCCAGGCTCTGTTTCTGATTTTCCAAAATTTGATAATATGCCTTCTTATCCTGGAAATTCTCAGTGTCTGGGGCTTCCTAACCCTGGAAAAGCTATCCATCTCTGCAGCCTTCTCATGTTGGAACATCCTCCATGCCACCCCCTTCTCCCATTGGAGAGTACCTTCCAGGACTTTCATTTTGGGGAGAGGTCCAAGCTAATCAACCTCCATTTTTCTGGATCTGTTTCTGACTTTCCCAACTTAGACACCAAGAGCCCTATGCAGGTACCCTCCCTAGGTCCTCCCTCCCTCCCTCTCTCCCTTCCTTCCTTCCTTCCTTCCTTCCTCCCTCCCTTCCTCCCTCCCTTCTTTCCTTCCTCCCTTCCTCCCTTCTTTCCTCCCTTCCTTCCTTCCTTCCTTCTTCCCTTCCTTTTTTCCTTCCTCCCTCCCTCTCTCCCTCCCTCCCTTCTTTCCTTCCTTTCTTCCTCCCTCCCTCCCTTCTTTCCTCCCTTCCTCCCTCTCTCCCTCCCTTCTTTCCTTTCTTCCTTCCTTCCTTCCTTCCCTACTTTTCTCTCTCATCTCTCCTTTTTGTTGGAACTCTTTTAAGTGCTGTCTTCACTTATTAAACTGTAAGTTTCTTGAGGGAAAGAATTATCTTTCTTTTTGTTTGTATTTGTATCACCAGGATTTACCATAGTGCCTGGCACATGGTAAATGGTTAATAAATGCTTGTTTTCTTTCTTGCCTTGATGCAAAAAGGAAAGTGAATAGATCCAGAAAAATAATTTATATAATAATGACACATTGTAAAAAAAAAAATAACTTTGAAACATTTAAGCCCTGTGGTCAAACCAATGATCAAACATGAATGCAGAGGACTGATAATGAAAAATGTTACCCACCTCCTAAAAGAGAGGTAGCGGACTAAATGTGTGAAATGAGACACAATTTTTGGACATGGCTAATATGGAAATTTGGTTTTCATGATTATGCATTATATGGTATTTCTTTTCTTTTGTCCTTTTGGGAGTGGGGGAAAAAATAAATGCTTGTCAACTGAAAAAAAATTAATTAAGAAAGTTAAAACTGGAACAAGTCTTAGAGATAGATAATCTAGTTTAGCCCCTCATTTTGTGGATCAGTAAAGTGATGAAAGGAAATGAATTGCCCAGTGTCAGGCTCCTAATAAGTGGCAGAGCCATGATTTTCAACCAGGGTTTTTAGCACCAAGTCCAGGGTCCTTTCCACTAAGTGTTATGTTGCCCCTTACTAGAGTTTCCCGAAGGGAGTGATGGTTAATTAACACACATTTGTCAAACTCAACTAATTTCAGAAACAAATCAAAGTTCTACTTTCTGGCTCGGTGTAACCTTGGACAAGTCATTTGCCTCACTGGGGCTTCAGCTTTGCTTTCTAAGATCCCTTCCGATCTAATCCTATCTTCCAAGCCTGCTGACAGCAGACTTTACAGAGATAACTGAAAACAGAAATATCAGAAAGTCTCATCAGCATAAAGATTCCCCTCAGGTCTATAAATATTTGAAGAGCTTGTTAAACACTAAACTTAGCATATCAGATATGTTTTGCTTTGAAAGGATCACTAACAAGAATATCAGGCTTTGGGGTGTTTTTCCCCAACAAAGGCTAAAGTGTCAATCAACACTGGTCTATTAAAGGCCATACAGCTTTAAATAGTATTGACTAAAGAGCAACTGAGTAAAGGACAGGTGGCTTATTAGAGGTACCAGAGAAAAATAACTGTTAATCTTAGCCTGAGAGGCTGGTTACACATGGGATTGCACTTCAGGTAGGGATAATTAAATAAGCTCTGGTGTCCTTTTCAAATCTGAGATTAGACAGTCCTACTTTTTAAATCCCTCAATTTGAGTGGACAGAACCTCATATCTAGCCTCTCTCTTCAGATTCTTCCCTCTCCCAGGATGCCTTGATCCTCTAACCTCTGCCCTGGGACTCTATTTGCTTAATTTGTGACTCCCTCCTTTAGAACAAGCCCCCCATTTACTCTTCAATTTATTCATGCCTAGATTATCCCTCTAGAGTTCTCACTAGCCACTTTCCCTAATCCTCACTCCTCCCCTTTCCAATTCCCCTTTATGTGCTGACTTCTCTCATTAGAAGGTAACCTCCTTAAGGGTAGGGAAAGTGTTGTATTTGTATCCCCAGTACCAAACAAATTGGTAGGCACAGAATAAACGCTTAACCAAAGTTCAATCCACCAATTTGTCTTATCTACTTACCTATTATAAGTCTCTACTTATCTCTCTAACCCCAGGGATCATCTGGTCCAAGTCAACAGTGAACAGAAATCTCCTAAACAGCAATCCAAACAGAGATCTTTAGATCTGTTTGACAGCCCTCAAGGGACAGGGAGCCCACTCGCTCCAGAGGCAGCCTATCCTACTTCTGGGGCTTGCTAATCATCTGAACAATTTTCACAGCAAATTCAGAGCTGGAAGGCATCTCAGAAGTCATATGGCCAAATCAACAATTGAACAAGAAAGAATCATCTCAACAGGAGGTTTTTCCTTGCAACAAAGTGAAATCTGCTACCCTATAACATTCACTGCTGTTCTTATTTTGATTCTAGTTGTCCTCACTGTTAAAGCAAAAAGAATTCCTCCAAGTCAAGGTCAGCCAACAGAATGCTGGTCATAGACTCAAAACTCTGGGCCCAGTCACCAAGGAGGTAACATGGTGAAAGAAAGAGTCCTGGGCATGCATCCTCAATGAGATAGAGACAAAAGGAATCGTCCCTCATACATGAATATAAGGGTAAAAGCACCTTTTGTGCTAACAAAAAGTGAAAGAAAATTGAATGCCCCTCTGCAAACTGAGGGGCATGAATGTAATAAGAGTATTCTGGCACCTTAAGAAACATTGAATATGGGGCCGCTAGGTAGCACAGTGAGTAGAGCACTGGCCCTGGAGTCAAGAAGACCTTAGTTCAAATGCGACCTCAGACACTTGACACAAAACTAACCTGTGACCTTGGGCAAGTCACTTAATCCCAATTGCCCTGCATTCTTCCCCCTCCAAAAAGCAAAAACAATTAAAAAAAAAATTAAAAATAATAAAAAAAAAAGAAACAATGAACATGAAGTTGTTTTTTTAAGTAGAGAAGACAAAGCAACTGATATAGATAAAGGAAAACCAGGAGAATAATTTATACAATGATTAGATTATTATAAACACTGAAAGATGTGAGAACTCTGATCGATGCAGCAACCAGTTGTGAGATCGGATGGTAAAGCTGACTTCGCACTTTTCATCAGAGAAGTGGAGGGGGAGCAGTATAAGTGCAAAGTGTGGGGGGTGGGAGCGAGGACTACATTATCAGACGTGGCTAATGTGTTGATTTGTTTTCCTTAAATGTACATCTTGTTGTTGCAAGAAAGGGTTTGAGGGACAAGAGGGAGTGACTGATAGCAAAATAAAAAGTGGTACTTCAATTAAAAAGAGTTCTAGGGGTTTTTTTGAGGGGATGGGGAAATTGGGTTTAAATCCTGGCTCTGCCTCTTACTGCCTATGTGACCTTGGGCAGCTCCCTTCCCCCTCCTTAAGCCTCCATTTTCTTCTCTGAAAAATGAGAGGATTGGACTACATGGCTTTGAGATTCCTTTGAATTCTAGACCTTCAACCCTATGATTTTCTTTTTTTGTTTTAATTTAAATTTAAATTTTTTGCTTTTTGGAGGAAGGAAGGCAGGGCAATTGGGGTTAGGTGATTTGCCCAAGGACACACGGCGGCGCTCTATTCACTGTGCCACCTAGCTCTCCCCATCCTATGATTTTCAATCACCTTTAAGTACTATGATCCTAACATTAAGTCAGAGAACAATGGAGTATCAGAATGAATTAATTTTATTCTCAATTTTCTGCCCTAGAACACAATCTAGATGATTACAAAACATCCTTCCCTTCAGTGTGAAAGATATTAAATAGACAAAGTTAGAGATGGACAAAGCATTCCCTCCCACAAACCCCACCACCACCATGAGGCCCCACCTCCTCACTTCCTTTCCAAACACCGTGTAGCTGAGAAGCCAAAGGAATTCTATCTCCTCAACAGTGAAAGATTCTCTCCCAGAGCCATTTCAATGGACAATTTTATAAAACCATAATGGTACCTTTACATATCCAACTGGATTTCCAACATGTAATACAGCTCCCTATACAACACAATCCACCCCTTTGAGAATCTCAGAAATGTACAGACAGCTATTGGCAAAGCACTCTCTCTAAGATTTATGAAACATGGTTACAGTGGTATGGTAGAAAAAAAAGCACCTGGCTTCCACTCAAAAGACAGGGCAGTATATTAGAAAGAACACTGGATTTGGAGCCAAAAGACCTAGTACAAATCCCAATTCTTCTTACTACCTGTGTGACTTTCCTGTTTTTGCTCTTTTTTTTTTTTATCGCCAGTGCTCAGCAAAGCTTATTGACTGACATGATCTTTATAACAAAGGGATTAGACTTTAAGTGATCTTGTAGACCCTTTCCAGCTTCAATTTCACATTTCCTAATGCTGAGTATGAATTCTCCTGACCCTTGTACAGAATGTGGTCCCTTTCTTCTGATGATCTAAGATCTATGATGTTGTTGTTCAGTCATGTCCAACTCTTTGTGACCCCATGGACCATAGTATGCCTGCTACTACTGTGCACGGGGCTTTCTTGGCAAGGATAGGTGATGGTTTGCTATTTCCTTCTCCAGTGGATGAAAGCAGAGGTTAAGTGACTTGCCCAGGATCACACAGCTAGTAAGATTCTTGAGGCTGGATTTGACTTTAGGTCTTTCTGACTTCAGGCCCAGTGCTCTATGCACTCAGCCACCAGCTGCCTCCAAGACTAAATAATGCTATCTGAGAAAAGTGCCCCAGGGATGTATGCTAGACTCAATCAACAAGCCTTATTAAGCTTAAGGGACAATGGTAGGCCCTGTGAATAGAAAAGGGAAAAAAAAAATTGAAATAGTCCTGGACCTCAAAGGAAGCAACATATACATATTACACATAAATACAAAATAAAAATAAGTTTGGAGAGGGAGAAGAATCAGGAAAGGCTTCATGTAAAAAAGTGACAATTCTAGGCTGTTGCTCATTTTAAATCAAGGACAAGTTTGGACTGCATGCTTTTCAAATTTGCATTTAACATAGAGGTGGGGAAAAACCCCATAGAAGTGGATGGGCTATCACACTGGCCGACAGAATCAGGATCCAAAAACTTATTGCCAGGCTAGAACACTGACCTACATAAAGTCAATAAGATAAAATGTAACACTATAAGATAGAAAGTCTCACACTTAGATTTTTTTTACATGTCTGGAAAATGTCTAGGGGTTCTGGAAGATGGTAACCTCAATGCAAATCCAGAATATTCAACAGCAGCCAAATAAACTAATTCAAAGATTGTATATTAAGAAAGGGATACATTTTGGTCCTAAAGAAGTGCCAGACTCTTTGTACTCTGTCCTTGATCAGACAGACCATGATTACAGCACTGTGTTAAATTCTAAGTGCCTCACTTTAGGAAGGACATTGATAATCTGGAGAGAGTCTAAAGGAAGGCAACCATAACTCAATGTCAAATCATATGAAGATGAACTTGGGATGTTTATTCCAGTGAGAAAAAACTGAGGAGACATGAGATCTGTCCTCAAGAAGTTAAGGATTATCATAAGCAACAAGGATTCAACTTCTTATGGCTGGTCTCAAAGGAAAGAAGTTACAGAAAAACAAATTTTAGTTTGATGTAAAAATAAAACTCGCTAATAATTAGAGCTATCCCAAAGGGTAACAGACAACCTTGGTTATTAATGGGTTTCCCTTCAGTGAAGCTCTTCCCCCCACCAAAAAAAAAAGGCTGGATGACCATTGGTCAGATCTTGTAGGGGAAATTCTTTTTCAGGATTGAAGTAGGTGCCTCTGAAGCTCTATGATTAAGACTCCTTCCTTCCTTTTGGAACCAGTACAAGACATTTCTGTTCTCAGGAGGCAGGATATTTTAGTGCAAAGAACCCTAGCTTTGAGTTTAAAGACAGATTTTAAACCTAGCTCTGCTACCTATTTGGCCCTGACTAGGCCATTTCCCTTCTCAGGGATTCAGTTTCCTCCTTTGAAAAATGTGGGTGTTATATCTGTAAGGGAAATCATTGCCAAAAAATGCCCACATTTTATAGAGGAGAAATGGAAGGTTCGGAAAGGGAAATGACTTTCTTAAGGCCACATAAGTAGTATAGTGAGTGGCAAATGTCAGATTTGAAATCAGGTCCTGTGGCCCAAAATGCTATGATTTCTCTACTATGACCATGTTGCTTAGGTGATCTCTGATCTATAGATATGCCATTATAGCTCTAAATTTGATAATTGCATAAATTATATCTTCCCTGATTAGCACCTCCAAATATTTCTTTATTCTTAGTCTCTACTCACAGTTTATAGCCACACTTTATGCTGTCTTGAATTTCTTCATGTGGTTTTTCTAACTGATTTAGCTAGAGAAATCCATCCATTGTCTCCCCCCCCATTAGCATTCCTTTCATGTAAAGAGCTGGTTTTCCATTTCCTTTGTTCTCCCTCCTCTCACCTCTCCCTCCCTCAAACCTCTCAGCACCAAGACTAAGGCAGTACACACAGTACCCTGTTTCTTGAGAAAGTCCTGGTATCAAAATGACTCTCACATCTAGGAAACTATTTGCAGACAAGATATTCTGTTGCAAGGAGCTATTAACTTGGGGGGAAAGAGGAAAAACATCCCCCCCCAAAAAAAATCAGATTGTTTCAGAGAAAAGTAATGTTCTCCTTCATGGACCCAGTATCTTTCATGAGCTCATAAATGATTGTTAGATACTTCCCTTCTTTTGTTGGAGAGGAAAAGACTTGAGGTGTAGAATGTTGCAAACACTATCAGAATTGGTCTTCTATCAGTTTTGCTTACAGTTTTTCTTTGGTACAATGAAAAGAATTCATTGAGAGTATATCCAGAAATTACTGTGATATAAAAACAAAAGGCATCAATTAAAAAAAACTTTAAAAAAATAAATAAAATGACTCTCAAATACCAATCTCCAGCTTGAACCTCTTGCTGGAATTTCCCTATTTCTAACTGCCTACTGGGTATATCCAAGTGATCTTCTTGCCAGAACCAAAAGAAGAACACATCCCCTTAACAACAAACTAGCTTCCCTCATTTCTGTTACTGGAACCTCTTACTTCTAGTCTACCAGTGACCTAGACTTTGAAATCTCTCTCTGAATGTTCCTTGTCCCCTCCCCACACCATCACCAAATCCTACAAATTCCACTCAGAAAAATGTCTCACATATGTTCCTCTATTCATCTCCGGAACCACCCTGCTAGTCCAAAACCTCACTAATTATTGGGTGGAAAAGTCCAACTGATATGTGCCCCTACTCTCTCTTCTCCAATCCAGTCCCACCTACTGTACTGCCGGATCAGTGTCCCTAAAGCACAGATCTGACATGACTTCACTAATCAAACGTTCACTAGCTTGCCACAGCCCACCAAATAAAAGTCCAAATTCCTTAGCCTGACAGTCACACCCTACAATCTGACTGCAACCTACCTTTCCAGCTTCTTTTTCACTATTCAAATTCAGGCAGAAGGAGGATGCTATAAGGAGAGAGAGCTGTTCCCCTGAATCAGGAAGACCTGAGGGTTTAAACTCTAGCCTCTGACACAGAACTGGAAGTATGACCCTGGGCAAATTACTTAACCTTTTCATTGCAGTGATCAAAGACTCCAAACTGCATCTGCATTTCCTACCTAGAGGCCCTCTACTGACAGGTCTGCAAAAACAACCGCAAAAAACCTTCGGTCCAACCAAACTGGGGTTCAAATCCCCACAAGTCTGGTAGATACCTGGCAATCTCCCCAAACTTGTTTTCCTTATTTTCTATAAGTAGGCTCTCCTCCCTCCCTCATCCACAACTTCCCATCTAATTAACAGCCTCTGAAGGAGATCACAAAGCCTATCTCCCTCCATTTGCAACAAAACCATTTCAATTTTCCATCTCCTTTAGACAGCAAAAAAGTGTCTCGAATCTTATCTCTGAACATTCTTTAGAACAAGCAGCTCTTATCTTCCCCCCAAGAATGTAAGCTTCCAGAAAGCAGGAACAGAGCCTTATTTTTATAGCTCCCACAATATCAGAAAGAATCTCTCCGGCATATTAGGCACTTATAAAAGCTGATCTCCCTTCCACCCAGTCTTCATCTCCAATCTTTGTCCAATGAAATCTTACCCTCTCTTTCAAGGCCCACCTCAAAAAACAACCTCCCTTCCCTGCAGCTTTCCAAGATTTCCCCCCAGGTATGAAAAGTGCTCTCCTCTCCCTCTCCCTCTTCCTCTCCCACTCTCTCTAATCTCCATAGCATTCTGCCCATCCCAATCTGGTTTATAATTCAATGATTCCCAGACTTTTCTCCCATACTGGATTCTAAACATCAAGAGGCACAAACCCCTCTCGGTTATAGCAGAAGAAGTGTAGAGATCAACCCAATACAAAGCCATGAGAAGGAAAGTAACTCTCCCAGTCATAAAATATTAAGTGACAGAGCTAAAATTCAAACCCAAGCTTTCTGACTCATCTTTCCATCCCCTGCCCCACTCCCAACTCCAACCCCTACACCTCACAGGGTTTAGCAGTGTCTTTGCCATATTCAATTATCTTATTATTAGTAGTAGTATTTTTTTTTTATTGATTTACTGAATGACTTCGGATGAAGTCAGTTCCTCAAAGGAATCAGATGTGTATAAACGGGGCAGCCTGTCAGGTGTCAGTAGGTTTTCCTGCCAAACCCTCCGAGTTAGTAAACTCAGTTTTGCAAAGCTCCAGCTGCCTTACAATATACATATACTTTCCAAAAGACCGACTGTTAGAGAAAGTTTCAGCCCCACTAAGGAAGGGAGGGGGAGAAGATGGCATTCAAAATTAAAAGTGGATGCGGGTGGGGGCGGGTTCTCTTCTCCCCCTCCCCCCTTTAAATCTAACGGAAGAAATCAAAATACGTCGAAGCAAAGGCGCTCTAGCCCTACCAATAGCACTCGGCTCTTCAGTCCCAACCTCGGCATTAAACAGGAAATGTACGAAGCCAGGGGGCTGTCTTCGGGAGCAGAGCTTAATGGAACGGTGCTGATCCGCTCGCTGCCTTCTCTCAGCCTGCCGGCTCTCAGTTCAGACCCCAATAAAGGAACAAGCAAACCTTTGAGTTCCAACCCCCTAGCGCTGCAGGGGAATAAACTGAGGTTGGGGGGGTGGGGGAAGGAGAACTTGCCCAAGATCAAGAACTAATCAATGACACAGACTCACTGGAACCCACGTCTCCGGCTTCTCAGGCCGGCGCTCGCTCTCCGTGGTACGGACCACGAGCAAAGCACGGATGGACAGAAGACTAGTGGCCTTTCTGAGAGAAGTCCAACCCCCAAGGCCAGGGGGTCTTCGAAGTCTACCCTCCCCGCCCCCCCCCCCACGTTGACATACACTAACGCATGCATACGCTCCACCGGGAGGGCAGAAACTGCCCATCCGCTGCTTGACTGATGCTCATGTCATCCTCTCAGTTTTTTACATGTGCAGCTTTGGGACAAGGGAGGGGGACGGGAGATACCGGGGCGGGAGGCAGCAGTGGAGAGAGAAAGAAAGGGACCTTTTTAACCACCCTCCTCCCTGCCTTTGTTTTCCTGCGGTTCGGTTTACCGGGAACTTCTAGCTAATGACACTTTGCCGGAGGCCCTAAAGCAAACCCGGGCTCTCAGGATCAAGTTCCTTTTTCCCTTCTTTTTTTTGCTATTAAAAAAAAAAAAGGCAACCCCGGGTCTCTCTAGAGCCAGTTCCCCAGCCCGCGCGCCCCGGAGCGCGCGCGCACAGCCATACAACACACACGCACACGGATCCACATCCACATCCACACACCCTGTCCCAGCTCAGGCAAGCTGCTCAAGTCCGAGGAGCGGGGTGTTTCCCCGCGGGAGTCGCCGGGACAGGGGCCAGAGGCGAGCCGGGTGGAGGGAGCCCACCGGCCCAGGCGGGGCAGGCAGTACAGGGATGAGCTGGACCGGAGAGGGGGCCCCGAGTGCTTACCTCAGCAGCTCCGCGCCCTTCCCGCAGGTAGCGAGCGGAGCCACCGCGATTCCGATTTCCTAGGACCCAGCCGCCGCAACAATGGGGAGGAGGGAAGGGGAGGGTAGGGGGAGGAGGCGCCGGGAGCCGCCGGGCTGGCCGGGCCTCCGAAGAGGAGGAGAGAGAAAGGAGGAGGAGGAGCTGACGGCTGCTGGGGCGGGAGGGGGGGATTGGGAGGTGTTGGTGAGAGAGACTGGAGTGAGACGGGAGGGCAAAAAGAAGGAGTACAGGGGGGTGGGAGAAGGAAAGGAGGTGGGGGCGAGTAAGAGAGGAGAGGAAGAGGTGGGGGAGGGAAAAGTGAAGAAGGGGAAGGGTGGGAGAGAGAAGAGGAGAAGGAGGAGGGGAAGGAGGAAGGGGGCGGAAGGGAAAAGAGAGGTGGAGAAAAAGGAAAGGGGGAAGAGGGAGGCAGAGAGGAAAAGGAAATCTGCGCAGGCGCTTCCTCTCCGCAGCTTTCTCTCACGCGGGGGCCCCACAGCCCCCGCTCCAGAACGTACTGCTTGCGGTGCTCCGGGTCAGACCGAATAAGGACAGCCCAGCGAACCGATGGGACCCTTACGGTGGGCACTACTTAGGAGAAGTTGGGGAGGGGCCAGGGTGGAACAAAGGAGGGATGTCCTGGGGTGGAGGGTGAGAAGACAGGTTAACTTCCCTTCCCCCCCCACAACACGCACACATACACAGTACCTCAACTTCCAGGGGGCAGACAGCCAACTGTTCGGCCGCCCAGCCCACAAATCCCCAGAAAAGCTTCTAGCCAAGGTCCTGCCTCTCAGCTTTCCAGCTGTGCCCCAGGGGCAGAAGTCAGCAGAAGAGCATATGTAGAAGCCGAGAGTGAATGCCCTGGCTGGAATTGACCTACTGCAATGAACGGAAGAACAGCCTGCTCGCTCCTGGTTTCTAGCAAGAGTAGGGTCGTGTTTCTCAGAATCGTGGAAATTTTTAGAGATCGTCTTAGTCCAGCTCTTTCGCAGACAGGAAAACTATGGTTTTAGGAAGGTAGTGAAGTGACTTCACTAAGGTCATCCAGCAAGTTAATAGAAGAACTATGACTTGAACCCAGGATTTATAGGTAGAAGGAACTTTATAGGTGTTCTCATTTGTAGCATACTAGTTTTAAAGATAAGAAAATCTGGACCTAAAGAAAAGAAGTGTTTACATAGCTAGAAACTGTCTTGAGAAAGAATGTCAACCCAGTTCTTTCCGACTCTCAAGTCCAATGTTATATCCAATATACTGAAAATGACAGAGCTGAGATTTGAACTCAGGCTGGTTAACGCTAAATAAAACATGCCTTCCATTACACCACAACTGTCTCTTTTTTTTTTTTAATTTTATTTTAGTTTGCATCATTCATTTCCACAAGATTTTGAGTTACATATTTTCTCCCCCTCTTTGCCCCACCCACCGCCCCAAAACAGCCATCCCAGTGTGTCCCCCTCCCCCAGTCTGTTCTCTCCTATGTCACTTCTCGGTAGGGCAGGATGGATCTCCCAACCACAGTGCCTGTGTATCTCAAGTTCCAGTTGACACCACAACTGTCTCAACCTGATTCCAGTATTAGAGATGTTAGGGGTTGGAGGATAAGTAATATTTGAGAAATAACTCCAAAACTACCCAAGCCTTGCTGCCAGACTACTTTCTAAACATATTCATATTCCTAAGAAGGTAGGGACCACATAGTCAATTGTCACAAAAGACCTTAGAGATCATCTGGTCTAACTCATACCTGACCTAGAAAATCTTCCACAACGTGGCTCATCCAACCTCTATTTAAAGACCTCCAGCTAGTAGAAACCCTTCCCTTCCCTAGATAGTTCATTCTTCTTTGGGGATGTTTCCTGAATTTGTCTGGAGTCACAGGCTAGTCACAGCTGGGATTTAGTCTCAAGCATTCTGAGTGCATCCAATGCTCTTTTCACCACATCTTGAGCACCTTTCCTGTTTCTCAATGGGTCACTTGAGAATTAAAATTAATTATGGTGATTTGTGTTTCGGCTTTAGCTCCATTTGCATGACAACTTTGCCACATTCCTGATTCTAGACAGGTACAGATTGGGTATGTGGGAACATTTTATACCAGTAGGGAAATCTCTAGAAAATACTACACTATGTTTATGGCATTTGGGGAGTTCACACGAGTTAATGAAAGCCTTCAAAGTTCCCAATCTTCCTTGATCTCACAGAATCATAAGATGTCAAACCTGGGATCAGCCATAAAAAGTCATAGCGAGAAGGAACCTTAAAATGTAGAATATAGAAGCCTTAGAACATAGAATGTCAGAAGAGAAAGAAACCTTAGAACATAGAATATTAGAGTTGTAAAGGACCTGAGAACAGTTAAAGCCAAAACCAGTCTTGGAAATCATGTCATCCAGTCTTTTTTTTTTTTTTTTTTAGCTTTTTGGAGGGCAATTGAGGTTAAGTAACTTGCCCACGGTCACAGGGCTAGTAAATGTTAAGTATCTGAGGCTGCATTTGAACTCAGGTCCTCCTGACTCCTAGGCCGGTGCTCTATTCACTTCGACACCTAGTTGCCCCCCCCCCCATCCAGCCTTTTTAATGATAGGAAACTGAGGCCCACAGAGAAAAAGGAGCTTGCCCAAAACCAATCCAGTGCTTTCATTCCTACTTTCCTTTCATGAATTTTGGGACAATAGCATGAAGATCATTTCCAATGTTTGTGTTAAATGCCTACTATGTGCAATGCTTTGTGCTGCAGTCTACTGGAACTAACCATAACTCCCATTTCTATACCTTTTTAAGGTTTCCATAGTGCTTCCTTTACAATAATACTCTTTGAGGTAGATGGTACAAGTATTAGTAACATATCATAGAAGTTAGGATGAGCAGGAACTATAGAAATCATTTAGTCCAACGCCATCATTTTACAGAAGAGAAAACTGAGTCCCAGCAAGATTAAATGACTTGCCCGAATCCAACATGACTGATCTTGTGACTCCCATCTTTCAGCTACATTGTGTTACCTCTTGCTTTTCCAGCTCTGACTATTTCAATTCAATGCAACAGTATTTATGTGGGGGCTACTGTGTACTGGGCACTGGAAGGTGTCTGTTGTTTAGTCATTCAATCATATCTGACTCTTTGTGACCCCATGGACAATAGCACACCAGGTCCTTCTATGCTCTACTATATCTCAAAGTCTGTCCAAATTCACATTTGTTGTTTCTATGATCCTGTCCATCTCATCTGCTGCTGTCCCCTTTTTCTCTTTTGCCTTCAATTTTTCCTCAAACCAGGGTCTTTTCCAATGAATCCTGTCTTCTCAGTATGTGGTCAATGTATTTAAACTTCAGCTTCAGTATTTGACCTTCCAGTGAATAGCCTGAATTAATTTCTTTAAATATTGACTGATTTGAGCTCTGCTGTCCAAGGAATTTTCACCACAATTTGAAAGCACTGATTCTGTGGCATGCAGCTTTCCCTATAGTCCAACTCTCACAGCCATATACAGACTATGCAGACCTTTGTTGACAAGGTGACATCTCTGCTTTTTAGTATGCTGTCCAGATTTGCCATAGCTTTCCTTCCACGGAGTAAGAGACTTAATTTCATGGCTTCAGTTGCCATCTGCAGTAATCTTTGAGCCCAAGAATATAAAATCTGACATTGTTTCTGTTTTTTCTCCCTCTATTTGCCAGGAAGTGATGGAACCAGTTGCCAAGATCATAGGGTTTTTTTGTTAATATTAAGCTTCAGGCCAACTTTTACACTCTCCTCTTTCATTCTCATCAAGAGGCTTCTTAATTCTCCTTCATTTTCTACCATCAGAGTGATGCCATCTACATATCTAAGATTGTTGGTTCGAATGATATTCTCTGCATATGAGTTAAATAAACAAGGTCACAATATACAGTCTTCTTCTTACTCCTTTTCCAATCTTAAACCAATCAGTTGTTCCATGTTCTGTTCTAACTGTTGCTTCTTTGCCTGCATACAGGTTCCTCAGGAGACAAATAAGATGATGCTGGTACTCCTGTCTTTTTGAGGAATTGTCACATTTTGTTGTGATCCACACAAAGGCTGTCCACATAGCTGCCCTGATGGAGGATAGAGAGACCAAAATTAAAACCAGTATCTGCTCTTAAGGAGCTTATATTCTGCTGGAAGGTGGTAGAGTACAATATCTGTATAGATGAACAAGTACAAGATAGTGTGAGAAGGGAGAGAATGCTGACAATTTAAGGGCATCGTGGAAAACTTCTAGTAGGAAATTGAAGGAAGTTTTATTCCAGTAGTCAGAGGTGAGAAAAGGGACTTTCCAAGCAAGGGGAATATCCTGTGCAAGGGTAAATGGGAGATTGACTTTTAAACTCAAGGAACCATAAACTCCCCAGTTTAGAAGATGTATGTAAAGGAGAATAAGATATCTGGGGAGGCATTCCAAAGTCGAGTCTGAAAGCATTTTCAATGTCAAGCTCAGAAGTTTATAATTTTTCCTCCTAGAACCAATAAGGAGGAAATGGAGACACTTCAACAGGAGAAGGGTGTGGCCAGATGTGATTAATGAAGGTTATTTTGTCAGATACATAGAAGATGGATTGGAAAGGGGAGGGACTAAAAGCAAGAAGTAGAGGAAATTGGGACAGCTAGGTGGTACAGTGATTAGTGCACCAGTCCTCAAGTCAAAAGGACCTGAGTTCAAGTGTGACCCCATATACTAGCTATGTGACCCTGGGCAACTCACTGAACCCCAATTGTCTTCCCCTTGTGCCCCCCAAAGAAATATAGGAAATTACAGTAATAATTCGAATGAGAGGCAATGAGAGTCTAAATTAGGGTAGTGGCACTGTAAGGGGACAAGGAGACAGATTAGAGAGATAACATGACAGTAGAATTGATGAAATTTGGCAACAGATTGGATATGGGCAGTAGTGAACAGGGAAGATGACTTCAGGGTTTCTAATGTGGGTACCTGGAAAAGAGGTATAGGCCTCAACAGGAATAGGGATGTTCTGAAAGGATGTTTGGAGGAGGAGAAAGAGAATGTTTCGTTTTATAAATGTTGTATTTGAAGTACTAATGAGAAACCTTATTGGACATGACCCCAGGCAATTGGTAGGGTAGGTTTGGAACTCAGGAGAGAGATTAAGACTGGACATATGTATGTGTGTGTATATACATACAGACAGACATATATACATACATACATACACAAACATTTGGTAATTCATCTGAATATAGATAATGAACTTAGGGAAGTAATTAAGATTACAGAAAGAAAGAATAGAGAGAGAGAAGAGCAGACCAAGGCCAGAGGCTTGGGGGATTCTCTCAGTTTGGATAGAAGCCCAAGATCCTTCAAAGGAGATTTTCAGGATGCCGTTCAAAGGACAACCAGGAGACAATCCTGTCAAAAGAAGCTGAGGGAGAAGAGAATAATTAGAAGAAAGGAGAAGTCAAAAGCTACAGAGAGATGAAAAAGAATGAATGTGAAAAAAAAAGGCATCAGGTATAGCAATTTAGAGATCGTCATTGATAACCTTGAAAAAGAAACAATGCCTTCCATACAGGTGGCTTCAGGGTAATCAGCAGGTGACAAGTATAATAATTAACTATTATGCCTTGCAGATTGTGAAAGTACAATGGATGATCTTTGTTAGTTCAGATGGGTAGCAATACTTGCAGCTAATGGTATCTTAGAAAGTGTCATATGAGCTGGGTCTGGAAGGACAAGTGTAGTTAGAGATTCAGAGCTGGGAGAAGGGCATCCCTGTAATGGAAAACCATTTGTCTAGGAACTTCCACACAGGTAGGGCTTCTATACTCTGACATTTCAGTGGAAGGAATTCTGAGTTTGCAAAGAGCTCATACTGTATTTCTTTAGCACTTTTATAGGATTTAGAGCTGGAAAGTACTTTCAAGATCATGTAGATCAATGCCCTTATTTAAATGAAAAGTGGGACAATAGCTACAATAATACAGCAACAACTAGCTAGTCCTGCATTTAATAGCATTTAGCTATTCAGGCTCATAGTAGGCACTATCAGACTAATAGCAAGTATTTATATAGAGACTTTAAGTTTGCAAAGTACTTTACAAATATCTCATTTTATCCTCACAACAATCCAAGGAAGTGCATAGTATTATCTCCATTTTACAGATATGGAAACTAAGGCAGATAGAGGTGAAAGGACTTGCCCAGGGTCAGACAGTCAGCTAGTATCCTCCATGCCTGGGCCACTCTCCTTTCTCTGCTCTGACTACTGATCTCCCTGGCTTTCTTTAAGTTTCAGCTAAAATCTTACCTTTTATAGGAAGCCTTCCTAACCCCCTCTTAATTCCAGTGCCTTCCCTCTGTTATTTCCTATTTATCATATACATTTGATATATATAATATATTATTATTTATACATATGTGTGTATATATTTATATACATAGAGTGAGAGAGAGAGAGAGAGAGCACTTGCTTTATATGTATATTTTTTGCATGTTGTCTTTCTCATAAGATTCTAAGTTCCTCGTGGCCAAGAATTGTCTTTTGCCTCTTTTTATCTCCCCAGCACTTAGCACAGTGCCTAATACCTGGAAAGTACCTTCAAGATCATGTAGACCAATGCTCTCATTTTACTGATGAGAAAAGTGGGATAATAGCTATGACAATAATCCAACAGCACATAGCAGGCACCTAACAAATGTTGATTGACAGATTTAACAGTTAGGCTGGTTCAAGCTGGCTCCAGCACACCATCGATTCTATGTGCAAATCCCATGCTCTTTCTATTTTACCATATCATTTCTCTTCACAAGACCAAAGCTCATACATATCTTCTTCCTGCTGGAACAATGGATTTGAAATCAGAAGGCTTGGGTACAAATCAGAGTCCTATTACTATCATGACTTCACTCAAATCACTGCACTTCTCAGGGTCCTCAGTTTCCCCATCTGAAATATGACATTGGGAACAGATAACCTTTAAGATATTTTTGAACAATAATTCCTGTGATCTTTTAATCCTATTCTATCCCATTTCTATTGCCCTCAGTCAGGAGAAAAAATCAGAACTGAATACTCTATTGTATGTATATCTTCCAGAAACAATTATTAATTTGTCAACCTAATCCATGAATTGTTCTGCTCAGAGAAAAGAACTATCCAAACTGGCCATGATAACAGACATGTCTTGAATATAAGGCATTTTCAAAGTACAAGAAAGAACAAGGAAAATTCCACAATATGAGAAAACACAGTTATATAGCTCAGGATAAGGGGGAAAAAGTTCACATTTTGTTTCATCAACCAGAACAATTCAATTAATCTTGGAGAATCATTTTTACTAAAACCATTTAATTCCTCTATGACCATTAATTACCCTTAAGGATTATTCCCATTCCCATCTCCCTCTAAGCCAGGGGTGAAGAACCTGAGGCCTCCAGGTTGCAAGTGGCCCTCTAGGTCCTCAAGTGCAGCCCTTTGACTGAGTTGGATTCAGTTCCCCACCCCTGCCCTAAACTGATAAAAGTTAAAAAAAAAAAAAAGAAAGAAAAGGTCCCTCCCAGGTAGAAGTCCTTTCTGGGTGGTCAGAAGGATGGAAGCAGGACATCAACAGTTGAAGAAAGCTTGATAAGATTTCTTTTTCTCCTGCAGGCAGGTGACATTAGCTGTGTGACCCTAGGAAAGTCACTTAACCCTGATTGCCTCTACCCACCACGACCAAATAAAAAAATTCTCTTTCAAATTAGTTCAGAAGTTTCAGACTAGGATAATTTTAAGATACTTTATTAATTTTTCAGAAAGAAGGGAAGGGATGTTTTCTTATATGCCTGATGCCTAATCAGCCTTAAAAATGCCCTGCCTGAATTAGTGACCTACAATTTGATGAAGTACTGGAGGAAGAGATTAGCTACCAAGTATACCTTCCTCAAATACTTTCTCCTCTGCATATGATTACAGAAATTCCACAGTCCTAACAGGCTTTCCTTTAGTGTAAGGCTTCTTGCCTCTGGTTATATGCAAAGACACCTGGGAGTGATAACCCATTCAGCTTTAACAGTCTTTATACAGGATAATGCATGATTTCACTGAAGCTTAGAGTTTGAAAGAAACTCAGAGGTTATCCGGTCTAAAAAAAAAAGCTCAACAACAAAAACAAAAGCTCTCAACAATGCTGAGTTCTCATAGCAAAAAGTTTTTAAACTCTGCATGTTTGAGCTCCTGTGATAGCTACTACTACAGTGATAACTGTATACTATATACTATTACTAGTGACAGCTACTACAACCCAAAGAGATCAAAGGAAAAGGAAAAGTTCAAAATGTAGAAAAATATTCATAGCAGCTCTTTTTGTGGTGGCAAAGAATTGGGAACTGAAGGAGTAGCCATCGATTGAGGAATGGCTGAACAAGTTATGATATATGGATGTAAGGGATACTATCATACGGTAAGAACTGATGGGGGTGGCTAAGTGTCACAGTGAATAGAGCATCAGCCCTGGAGTCAGGAGGACCTGAGTTCAAATCTGGCCTCAGACACTTAACACTTACTAGCCATGTGACCTTGGGCAAGCCACTTAACCCCAAATGCCCCGCCCGCCCCTCTCCAAAAAAGCAAAAAAACAAAAGAACTGATGAAGAGGATGGTTTCAGAGAATCCTGAGAAGACTTGCATGAACTGATGTAAAATGCAGAAAACAATTTATACAGTAACAACATTATTGTAAAGACAAATAACTTCGAAGGACTTCAGAACTCTAATGAATGCAATGACCAACCATGATTGCAAATAACTCGTAGTGAAACATGCTACTCATCTCCTGGACTCAGAGTAAAGAATGGAACCTTTTTTTTTTTTGACATGGACAATGGAGAATCGTTTTGCTTAACTGTATGTGTTTGTAATGGGGATTTCATTTTTATTTCTTTCTCAATCAGAAGGGGGTGAGGGAGAGAAAGTAGATTTTTGTTCAGGGGAAAAAAAATTGATTAATTTATTGTTATTTTTTAAATCCTGAGTTCTTGAAGAATTGAAAAGAATTTCCACTTGAGTTCCTGAACCCAGACTCTTGAAGAACGAATTCAAAAATTCACACTTGATCAGAGGTTGATCCTGTTTCCTGGAGGCTAGATCCAGAAGTTCTTAGTGTTCACTACTTACCTACAGTAACTGTCATTCCTGGAAAGAAGTAGTTAATTACCTACAGGAGAGCTGTTCAGTTAAGCAGGCCTCTCCTGAGTCTGATCTTTGTGTGTCATCTTCATATCTCCACTGCTCAGCCTCTCTTCCTCAAGTCCGTCCCCACTCTAATCTATTTTCCACTCAGCTATCCACCTGTTCTTCCCCAAACACATACCTGACTTTATCACATTCCTTCTTCCCCATTCAGTAAATTTCAATGGCTCACTATTACCTCCAGAATCATATAATAAATCCTCTGTTTGGCTTTCAAAACTCTTTATAATCTCAGCCCCTCTTGCCTTTCCAATCTTTTTACACCTTACTACCCTACGTATATTCTGCAGACCTGCAATGCTAGTTTTTACTATCTCCCACGTTCAAAATCATCTCTTACTTCTCACTTCCTCATCTTTCTACAAGTCTCAGCTTGAGACCCTCTTTCTGCAGGAAGCCTTTCCTAGTCTGCCTTAAACTTTGTTTTAAGTTTAATTTTTAGTCTTAATTTTATTTTAGTTCTGAGATTACTCCCAATTTATCCAGTATATATCTTGCTTGTACATGATTGTTTCCATTTGTCTTCTCCATTAGACTGTGAGCTTCATGAGAACAGGGACTTTGCCCCCTCTTTTATTTGTATTACTAGCACTTAGCAGAGTATATGGCACATAGTAGGCATTTAATAAATACTAGCTAATTGATTGACAGATACCTCAGGTGTGCTGAGTTTGATTTAACTATGGACTTTAAGGTTGAGATTTTAGCAAACCATCAGAGTTCAATAGATAGATTGGGGCTGAATTTGGGTTTCATTTGCAAACAGCTGATAATTGAAACTCTTCAAGCTGATGAGTTTACCAGAGGAAAGAATGGAGGGAAGAGGATTCAGTAAAGAGTCTTAGGAGTGCTCACACTTAGTGTGTCAGAAAAAAAGGAAGATCCACCGAGGAAGACTGGAGCAGAGACAAGTGGGAGACCCAACAGAGAGTTGTTTAACTGAGGCTGTATTCTTGTCAGGTCTATATGCTTCATTTCCAATTCAAAAGGCAGGTGAGAGCATCCATAGGCATGACTCAACTGCTCCTTGGGATATCAAAAGGCTAACAAGCACCCAGGCACACAACACACTCAACTGAAAAGATGATCCTTAGTCATCTCAATGGAGGTCCATACCTTCCACTGGAAGAAGTCTACAGCAAAGACTTTATATTTGAACCTTATTAAGTCTGTAAACTACTCTCGATAGGGGCAGTTAGGTGGCACAGTAGATAGAGTGATTGGCCTAGTATCAGGAGGACCTGAGTTCAAATATGACCTCAGGCACTTCCCACCTGTGTGATCCTGGGCAAGTCAATTAACCCTGTTTGCCTCAATTTCCTCCTCTGTAAAATGAGCAGAAGAAGGAAATTGGCAAACCATTCTAGTATCTTTGCCAAGAAAACCCCAAATGAGGTTATGAACGTTATTGTTCATTACTGAAGAGTCAGACACAACTGAACAACTCCTAGTATTTCATTTTAATAGTTCAGGTTGAAACTGTTACAGTTGTTCATAGTGACTTTACTCCAATCTTAGTTTTACTTCCTATTTAACTTAATAAGTCTAATTTAAGCAGATCTTTAAGATTCTAAATGTGAACCTTAACTTTTCTTCCTATTTAATTTAATAAGTCTAATTTAAGCAGACTTATCCACCTTAGTATAAGGTATTACTATACCTGGGAATTCCCTATTCCAATGAAATCACAGGCCCAGCCCCTACCTACCCTTCACTAACTAGTCCCATTGCAGACTGCTGATTTGACTATGACTTGCACATCAACAATGACTCATTTCCTTTCTCTTAAGATAGAATTAGTATCATTCTTGTGATTTAAGAAACTTGATACTAATTTCAAGGAAGGAGGAGCTAATAATGGTGCCTTATTTGGCTTTGTGTCCCTCATAGCACCATGGCATACTGCCTTGAACATGATAGGAGATAAATATTTGCTAATTGACCACAGAAACAACAACCAAAAATAAAAGTGATAGCTTTAAAGACAAGATAATTTTCTTTTGTCTATTTCATGCCCTTCTGTCTTGTAGATCTTTAAAAAAGTTGGGGAGTTCAGTGTTTTTTTTGAGGGGACTCAGAAGACTTAGTGATATTAAACACTATGTACCACCAGTGCTCATCATATACATAAGGCACTTCCCAACTATCTTTTTTTTTTTTACCTTTTTTTAAAAATTTAAATTAATTAATTTATTTTCTTGTTTACA
>CM053592.1:139147382-139163892 GCA_028646515.1 Pseudochirops corinnae
CCCAATCACAAAGCTACAAGGCAGGGGCATTCCTGGAAAACAAGCCTGGCGCCACAGGAGCCTGTGGCCATATTCAGCCTATTAGGGAACAGCGTATACTTTCAAATATCCAAGCGTCCTCAGAGTCACGTAGCCACTTTAGCAAAGGGCCTAGGGGCAGGGAAGATCTTCAGATTCCCATAACATTACCTCACAGGGATATTGTGAGATTCAAATGAGAAAATCCACTTGAAATCCCTTGCAAACCTTATCATGCTGTAATTATAGGCAATAATTATTTATTATTATTTTTATTATCTGGAGTCTTCTTCCTCCTGTATCTCCTGCCTAATTCCTACCAATCCTTCAAGACTGAGCTCAAACATTAACCTTTATGAAACTCTTCCTAAACCACAAATGGTCCCCCCTTCCTCAGAACTAACTGATCTCTTTTTTTCCTGTCTCTCTTATTGTGTCTCTATGTTTTACTTCCTAACATCACTAGGTGTGTGATCTAACCCTTCTTCCATTACCATTCAGACTATGGTTCCCATTTCTGTAGTACTTTAAGGGTTACGAAGCTCTTTGCTCACAGCACAGCTGCTGTTCTCCCAGTTTTACAGATGAGGAAACCAAGGCACAAAGGGGTTAAATAACTTGAATTTATAACTCAAAGACCAACATTCTCCATCATTAAACTGTTTCCCCCCCTGCTCCTAACCCTACATGAATCAATGACACTGTTTTCTTTAGTTGTGTCCGACTCTTTGTGACCCCATTTGGGTTTTCTTGGCAAAGATACAAGAGTAGTTTGCCATTTGCTCATCCAGCTAATTTTAACGTATAAAGAACTGAGGCAAACAGAAGAGTGACTTGCTCAGGTTCATATAGTTAGTAAATGTTTGAGCCTAGATTTTAACTCATAAAGAGGAGTCTTCCTAATTCCAAGCCCAATGATCTATCCACTGTACCACCTAGCTGGCCCAACATAAATCAATACTGTCCTTCAATCTCATTTTTCCAATCGCTAGATGAAGGTTATTCTTGTAGAATACAGCTTCCTTAAGGACAGGCACTATTTTTCCTTTTAATGTTGCCTAGTACCTTGCATAGTACCTTGCATAGAGTAGGCCTAGTACCTTGCATAGAGTAGGCCTCCATATTGCTGATTGAACTGCATTTCTATCCCCTACAGTCTCTAGCAGAAGACTGTTGACATAATGGGTCTTTAACAAATATTTCTCCAATGTTATTTATTATTAATATTATTATTTAATAATGGCTTATGACTAGTGCTTTAAGATTTACAAATTATTTTGCTATCCATTATCTCATTTAATCTTCACACAGAACCTGTAAATAGGTCATGCAATTGTTGTTCCCATTTAAGCAGAGGAAATTGCAGTGCAGAGACAAGAAGTGACTTTCTCAATGCCACATGGGTAATCAGTGGAGAAGCTAAGAAATAAACTCCCACAGACTACACTGTCTCACAGTGAATGAATTCACACAACGATCATCTACTGGGCCCTTGACAGTGTGCACAGAGTTGGACTACTGTATCTAAAGAGAGTGAATTGGCCTCCTCAGGCAGCTGGAGAAATGGGGCCATCTTGTAGGCTGTGCCAAATGCCAAGTTCTACTTCCTGACTGAGAAAGAGTCATGGGAAAGGAGCTGGCTGGGGCCTGGCCTGCATACAAGAAGATCTCCTTACGTTAGTTACTCACTCCACTATGAAATGCTTAGTGCTGCTGAAATATCACCCATGTCAGATACAATCAGATGACAGGCATATAATTAAGTGTTGAAATCTTTGAGATGAGAAAAGGAAAGATAAGTTCTACCCTTTTCCCGTAACTCTTCAGGGATACTGCATATATTGCTAAGTAAGAATATTTTGTTTAATTTTTCAGATCCTAATTATGTTTTAATGGATGTCAAAATAAACATCTCTCTATCATAACTATCCTTCACAAGTTCCTGACAGCTGGGAAAGCAATTTTGATTGTTTTTATATGATCAGGCAACTTTCAAGTTGAGGGAATCCTTCATAATGGTTTGGATACTTTCTATATTTTGGAGTGCAGAAAAAACCCAAACCCAAACTCTTCCCAAAATGTATTTGGAGTCAAAAGACCTTGCTTCGTTAGTATTTTGCTTATAATCTTTTTATAAGATTATCTTTTACAATATTTTATTTTATAAAATATTTCATATTTATTCTATTTTATAAATCTTTTATAACATTTTGTTTATAAAAATTTGGGAATCACTTCATCTGTAAGGACCTCAGTTCCCCATTTTTAAATGAGGATATTAGGATTAACACTAGATGATTTCCACGGTACCTTCCAGCTTTAAATCTTGTGATCTTAATGCATCCAGAAGGTCTGCAGTAGGAAGTCATCTAACTCTCCAGGTTAGGATGTGAAGTAACCAAGACGTGAGAACCTAAAATCACTGTGTTTGAAATAATCTGCTTTATTATTTAAAAAAAAAAAACCATACACACATATTAATCCCTTACATGGTCTTACAGAAGAGCCCTGTTCTCATTGCTATGGGGGATACAAAGATAAGCAGGCAAACTCCCTGCCTTCAGAAAGCTTTCATTCTAGTAGAAGTCACAAAACACAGATAAATAAAACCTAAGGACATGGGCAGTTGTGGAGAAAGATTATAAGACTCCTGGAGAAGCAAAAATAATTTCTGGCAGGGTCATTACAGATGGCATGACTTTAGATTCTGGGGCCATCCAATCAATCCAAAGGCAGGCCACATCCTAAGACAATGAAGGCTTACAGATGCTCTTACTAGTGAGTAGGACAGTCATCTGATTCTGGTAATGAGTGGAGTTGGGCAGACTGGAAGCTGACTCCTGGGTATTTGTGACCCTGTATAGGGAGATGTTTGAATGTGTAATGAATGGAGAGTTAAGGTTTGGTTGAGTGAACGTGTGAAACCTGAAGGGAGAAAGTCAGTGAATGTGTGTGTCATTGAGGTATTAATTCAATGGGGACTGGATGAGGCTGGGTATGACTTCTCTGGAAATTTGAGAATGCATTTTGGACCTGTAGGTGTGGCTCTTTGGAGAGTCCAGTTTGCTACCTCTAGCTAACCTCTATTTAATAAGTTTGTGAGTGACTGAGAAGTCGGGTAAAACACAGAAGCAGGTACTACTAGCCTGTGGCAAGATAGGGATATCGAAAATAGATCCTAATACTCATCTAGTGATTCGACATTTAGGGATCTGTCACAAAATCCTTACAGATACAGCTATCTGATTGGTACAAGTCAGAGCCCCCAGTGGTTTCTGCATGGGCAGAAAAGGAGCATAGGAAGATCCAGAGCCAAAGTGTCAAAGTATATTAGGGGTGAAGGGGATGTGTCTGTCACACAAAGGACATGGTAATGGAGCTCCCTCAAAGGATTGATTGAATTTCAGCTTTAGACAAATCACTAAATCACTTTATCCCCTTGGCCGAACATATTTGTCAAATGAAATCTCTAATGTCCTAACTGGATTGATAGGAGGGGACAGGATTCTGTATGGGCAAAGACAAGAAGGCTGGAGAGCACAGAATTTATTCTCAAAAGGGAAAATGAGCCATAGACACATAGCACAAAGTAGAAAAATTGACATAACAATTTAGATATTTTAATAAGTGAAATCTTTGCTTTGCCTCCTTGTTTTAAAGAAGGTTTAGCTATATGCTTATATTGAAATAGGGAACTCCCTGTCCCAATGTCATTAGGCACCTTCTTTGTAACTCAGAGTCTTAGGAATTGCCCCAGATCACTTCAAGTTTAAGTGAGCTGCCCAGGGGTCCCACAGGCAGTATATGTCAGAGGTAGGTTTTAAACCCAGGTCTTGCTGGTTCTGAAGCACATTTTCTATTCACACTATGTTTATTGCTTCTATCTTGTGGACATTTCATCAAGAGCAGTTTTTATGCCTGAATACCTTAAAACTACCACATTTTAAAAATTCATTTGAGGGGAGTAGGGGCAGAGTATGGGGAGAAATTCACCAGGCTTAGAGTCTGATGACCTGGCTTTGAATCCGGACTCCACCACATACTGGCAGCCTGTATGATCCCAGGCAAATCACTGAACCTCCAGGCCTCAGTGATTTGGAAAATTAGGGCATCCACTTATTTTGGCTTTTCTTGCTCTGATAGGCTATGAAAAAATGTTCATAAATCATTTCAGTGCTAATCACAGTATGTATAACCTAATGCGTAGTTCAAAGTTTTCATTTCAGCAGTGATTTGATCATATGTCTAACATGTCCCAAACTGTTTATTTATCACAGTAGATCTTGGTATGAGCGTAGACTTAAACAGTAGATAACCATATGTCAACCATGCTGATAAAGGGATTCCTGTGTAAGTAGAGGTTGGAATATATACCCTTCTCTGTGGTCTCTTTCAGTTCTAAGAATCTAAAACACTAATTCTGTGTTCCTGTGAATGTCTCTTAGGAATATGGTAGGCTGAGAATTCATATAGGGAGTTTTCAGATGCTGGTTTCTACTGAACAAAGGATCATGGATTTCTTTCTGTTTCCTGGTATAATAATTAGCTTAATTCATTCAAACGGAAAATTATCTTACTTTAACAGGTCTAGGCAATACAACTCAATTTTTTTTTTTAAAAAAGCTCTTAATATGCACACCACCTTCAACTAGAGTCAAAGAATAATGCAACTTGGTTGTATCCTTATACCTATCCTTGCCCCTTGTACCTATTACTATCATTTAGAAAATACCATTGAATGATAGCTAACATGCTTATAAAACTTTAAAGTTCACAAAGAACTCTATGAATATCATCTCATTTGTTCCTCAAAACAACCCTTGGAAGGAGGTGCTATAATTATAAACATTTTACAGTTGAGAAAACTGAGGCCAACAGCTATTAATTGGTTTGCCTGAAGTCATACAGCTAGTCAGTGTCTGGGGTAAGATTTGAACTGAGCTCTTCCTGACTCCAGGTCCAGCACTGCATCCATTGAACCACCTAATTTTTTCTTTCCTGATTGGATGGCACTTCCCAGAGCCCCCATTTATTTATTTAATTTTAATTTAGGATTTTATTTTCCCCCAGTTACATGTAAAAACAAATTTTAACATTTGTGTTTAAAACTTTGAGTTCCAAATTCTCTCCCTTCCTCTTTCCTCATCTCCTTCTCATTGAGAAGGCAAACAATTTTATACAGATTATACATGTGTAGTCATGCAAAACATTTCCATAACAATCATGTTGTGAAAGGAAACACAGACAAAAAAACCAACCTCAAGAAAAATAAAGAAAGTAAAAAAAATATGCTTCAATCTGTATTCAGACACAATTAATTCTTTCTCTGGGGATGGATAGCCTTTTTCATCAAAAGTCTTTCACAGTTGTCTTGGATTGTCATATTGCTGAGAACAGCTAAGTCATTTACAACTGATCGTTTTAAAAATATTGCTGTTACTTTTTACACAGTACATTTCACTTTGTATCAGCTCATGAAAGTTTTTCCAGGTTTTTCTAAGAGCATCCTGCTCAACATTTCTTATAGCACAGTAGTATTCCATCACAATCACATACCATAGTTTGTTCAGCCATTCCCCAATTGACAGGTATCTATCTTCTCAATTTCCAATTCCTTGCCTCCAAAGAAGAGCTGCTATTAGTAATTTTATGCATATAAGTTATTTTACTTTTTAAAAATCTCTTTTGGGATATAGACCTAGTAGTGGCATTGCTAGGTCAAAGAGTATGCATGGTTTTATAGCCCTTTGGGCATAGTTCCAAATGGCTCTCCAGAATGGTTGACTCATGAACCACCTAGTTTTATGATACCCAAACA
Source organism: Pseudochirops corinnae (assembly GCA_028646515.1). Taxonomy (NCBI): domain Eukaryota; kingdom Metazoa; phylum Chordata; class Mammalia; order Diprotodontia; family Pseudocheiridae; genus Pseudochirops; species Pseudochirops corinnae. The sequence continues at coordinate 139,153,219 of CM053592.1, forward strand.
TCCTCTGGGATTATTTCTGCCCCAAAGCATTCTCGTTATGACTCAACCAGTCCCCACTCCCTTACTTTTAGGGGTCATAGAATCATTGAGTGCTCCCTCTAGAGCCAGAAGGAACATCTTTGAGGGTATCTAGTCCAAACTCCCCATTTTAGAGATGAGAAAACTGAGGTCAAGAGAATTGATATCATTTTTTACAAAGTCAACCAGGTAGTAAGTGTCAAAGGCAGGACAAGGAGAAGCTGATCTATTCCTCACAGGTCTTCTTAGTGACTGGAAATTGAGTGAGGGACACAGGAATATGTGTTCACCTCACTGCTCTCACTGCCTTGCAAATGCCTATGAGGGATAACTATATGACCACCTACACCAAATTCCAAAATTGATTGTTCTGGTCCATTCCTTTAGCCTGGAACTAAGAATTGCAGTGAGAAAATAGGTAGTTTTTTTCCCCTAATTTCTATAGTTTCCATACTAAAGATCAATAGCAGGTTGTCTAGTTGGACTTGTTTTCAATGCCAAAAAAAGCTACCCTTGACAACTGTGTTGCCAAGGCATCTTGTTCCCTGACTGCTATATTTTACCTTTTGAGATTTGTTTTGTTTTGTCTTGGTAAGGAGGAAAGGACCTGTAATTCCATTAGAGTAAGGAGCTCCTGCTAAAGAACAAGGCAGACTGACAACTTCCAGCTTCTAGTTGTAGAATTGTCTGGGTTGCTGAGAGGTTTAGGGACTTTGCTAGAGTCACACAGTTAGTACTATCAGAAGCAGCACTTGAATTCAAATCTTTCTGCCTCTGAGACCAGTCAGCTAGCCATTACACTACATCATTTCTAGAATTTTAAAATGAAACCCAACATGATATTGTGCAAAGGCACTGGATTTGAGCACAAGAAACTGGAGCTCATTTATTTTTCTTTCTCTTTTAAAGAAAAAATTCAATTCCATTCCATTTTATTTTAATTTCAAACTCTCTCATTCCTCCTCTACCCATTGAGGAGAAAAACAAAACCCATTACAAATGCAACCTGGGCTTCTCTGGGCATGCCCAGCTCTCCTAACGTAAAGATGACTTGAGGGGCCTTATGAGCATGCCCAGTTTGTCTAACATGGAGGCTGCGGCATCCCCTACCACATGGATAAAGATAAACTCTTTTGCTTGGCTGTTTGTGTCTTTAAATGTGGTGAAAATGAGCTGGTAGTTGTCTTTTCTGTCACATTTCTTCTCTGTAGTTCTCTTTTCTGCCCTAGATCTTAGTACACCCACAGTGACAACCCCATGAGCTGAACCAGTGAGAATTAAAGGACATTTCTTCTATTGATCCCTCTCTTTTACCCTGGCTCCAAGAAATAGTTGTTTCTGTTCTGTGTTGTTTATTCTCCTCAGTTTCAGGTGCCGAGGTAATCCCTATGAGACCCTGGAGTTAGATCCATGGTAACCATGAAGCCAGGATTGCAGGAAAGGTGATGCAGCCAGCTAGCCTGGCATGGAAGCCATGAAAAACCAGAGTACCTAGGACTCAAACCTAATGGGAATTTTAGATTTGGAACTAGGACTGTGCTCCATGGGAACTGAAAATAGGCTATGAACCTAATAATCCTCTGCCCTTTCCCAGAGACTAAGGTGGTACAAGGAGAGAGGAGTACTATGTCTACTATGTGTTGGTAGGGAGTAAGTCTGATTATTTGTGATTATACCTTTTGAAGTAAATAGTCCTTTGTCAAAGCTAATGTGATTATCAGTGATTAAATGAAACCAAGTTGCAGGGGAGCACCTTCTAAAGTTGAGGGAACACCATCATTTACAGAGAGGTGAAACACTCCTCAACCCCCTTAAGGGTACTGGAGAACCCTGGGAGAAGAGGAAAATATAACCCATGTGGCCTTCCAGGCAGGAGGGCCAAGGCAGCCTATGTTACATGGGAAAGGAAACTCATTTCTTTTTGTTTTTAATTCACTTTTATTCTATTTTCAATTCTAAATTCTCTCTCCTCCCCTTTTCCTCCTATTAGAAAGGCAAGAAAAAAATATTACAAGTATGTATAGTCATGCAAAATAAATTTCCATCATTGCCATATTCAGGAACAATAAAGAAAAATCAAAAGGAAAAATATGTTTCAATCTGTGCTGAGTCCATCAATTCTGTCTCTGGAAGTGGATTGCATTTTTCATTGTGAATCTTTAGAATTGTGATGGGTTGTAGAGTTGATCAGAATTACTAAGTGTCTCAGTTGATCATCTCTATATTATTTCCATTACTGGGTAAATTGTTCTCCTGGTTGTACTTACTTCCCTTTGCATTAGTTTATATACATCTTCCTAGGTTTTTCTGAAACCATCTCCTTCATCATTTCTTACAGTACAGTAGTATTCCACCACATTTGTATACTGTAACTTGTTCACCTACTTCCTAATTGATGGGCATACCTTCGGTTTGCAATTCTTTCCTAACATAAAAAGCTGCTATATTTTTGTACACATGAACTCTTTTTCTTTTTCTTTGCTTTCTGGGGATATAGACCTAGTGGCAATATTGCTGGGCCAAAAAGTATACACAGTTTCATAGCTTTTGGGGCATAGTTTCAAATTGCTCCCAGAATGATTGGGCCAGATCACAACACTGGCAGTGCACTAGTGTATCTATTTTCTCACATCCCTTCCAATATTTGTCATTTTTTGTTATCTTAGGTTATCTAATGGGTGTGAGTTACTGTTATTGTTGAGTCATCATGACTCATGACTCTTCATGAGCCCATTTGAGGTTTTCTTGGCAAAGATACTGGAGTGGATTGCCATTTCCCTCTCCAGTTTATTTTATAGATGAGAGAACTGTGGTTAAGTGACCTGCCCAGGGTCATTCAGCGGCAAGTGGCTGAGGCCCCATTTGAACTCAGGAGGATGAGTCTTCCTGACTCCAGACCTAGCACACTATCTACTGTACCATCTAGCTGCCCTGAGATGTGGTACTTCAGAGTTTTAAAAATTTATATTTCTCTAACTGCTAGTGATTTAGAGTGTCATTTTCCTTTTTTGTTATCTTAACCCATCTGGTGGGTATAGGGTAGTACTAGAGAGTTGCGTTAATTTGCATTTCTTACATTATTAGTGATTTGGAAATTTTTTCATATGTCTACTGATAGCTTTGATTTCTTCCTCCAACAGCTACCTATTCATATCTTTTGACTGTTTATAAATTGGTGAATGGCTTTTAATTTGACTCAGTTCTCTATATGTTTCAGAAATAAGACCTTTGTCAGAGAAACTTGCTGCAAAAGTTTTTCCTCCAGTTTCCTGCTTTTCTTTTCATTTTAGTTGCATTGGTTTTGTTTGTGCCAAACCTTTTAATTATGTAATCAAAATTATCTGTTTTGCCTTCTATAATTTTCTCTCGTTTGTTCATGAACTCTTCCTAATATCAGTAGAGCCGACAGATAATTTCTTTTATGCTTCATTAATTTGCTTACAATATTGCTGTTTATGTCTAAATCATGTAGTTATTTTGAACTTAGCCTGTGATATAAGATGTGAGGTGTTGTTCTATGCCTGTTTTCTACTATAATACTTCTCTGTTTCCCCAACAGTTTTTCTTAGAAGAGCGAGTTCTTGTCTCAATTGCTGGGATCTTTTAGTTTATAAAACACAAGATCACTGCGCTCATTTGCTTCTGTATATTGGGTACTTAATCTGTTCCACTGGTCAACCTCTCTATTGCTCACCTAGTATGAAACTGTTTTGCCAATTGCAGCTTTATAATATAGTTTGAGATCTGACACTGATAGACCCCATTCTTCCCATTTGGTCCCATTGATTCCCTTGAGATTCTTGACCTTTTTTGTTCCTCCAGATTAATTTTATTATTATTTGTTCTAGTAGAGCTGTAGTTCCAATTAAACCACTCTACTACATAATCAGTCAATAAGCAACAATTAAGCACCTACTGTGTGCTAGGCTTTGTGCTAAGTAATGGAGATACAAAAAAAAAAAGGTAAAAGACAGTCCATGCAAGGAGCTTGCAGTCCAACTGGATAAACAACACCCACACAGCTATATTCAGAACAAACAGGAAATTATAGAGGGGGGATGAAGTTGGGCACTTCACTTATTCTCGGGGTCTTAGTTCCATATCGATAAAAGGAGGTTCCCTGACATGTTCTGAAAGTCATTTCCAGCTCTAATATTCTATACTTTATACTCTAAAGTCTCATAAGTCCCTAATATTCTAATGGCTTATGCCCCTAAGTTCTTATTCCTCAAAACTCTCCCATGTTGGAATTCCAAAGCAATGCTGGTGGGTTGGAGAGGTTCTCATGGGTCAAGTAGAATAAAAGGGGAAAAAAAAAAACCCAAGCCGTATTGGGTCTAGAAAGAAAATAATTAAGAACCCACAGATAGGTGACAGTAATCTCACTCATCAGAATGTCTTGAATTTGTTTGACTCTTTGCCAAATACAAAATGCTTATCACACATTATATCATTAGATCTTCATGTGTGCATGGGAGTCACACCAGGCTTTCTATTTTTAGCTCTTATATTCACCATGCTTCCTTCCAGTTTCTCTGTCCCTCATCTGCAGTATCACTTTCCTTTTAGTTGTCTGGTGGATGCCTCTCACATGACACAAAGGGCCCAGGTACATCTAGGGGATTTTTTTATTCACCTACCTTGTTTTCCTCTTACCCAGACAATTGCCTAGATGACTAAAATGACTGGTCCATTCAATCCTGCTAATCTGATTATTTAAGCAGTCTGTCAATCCCTGGAATTTCCTTCTGCACAACAGGGTGGGAGTATTCAAATTACTCAGGCTACTTTCCAAAACATGTAGGAGGGAAAGGGGCCACAAAATCCCTTCTCCACCCTCCCTTCCATCATTGCTTCCTCACCTCCTGATTCCTTACTGTGGACAGAAAGAGGCACCATCCGTGCTTCCAAATAACCACATCAAATGAGTAGAGTGATTTCCTCATTTCTCATTAACGCCTGGTCTAAGAATATATAAGAATAATATATAGTATAATTAATATAAGAATATATAAAAATAGAGGATTGTTTTTAAGAACCTGTTTCTCACAGGACTAACAGGGATGCTCTTGAGAAGGATGGAAAAGGGACTTGGGAGAGATAAGGTTTATATAGAATAATAGCAGTAAAATATCTTAAATTATAGTGGTTAGAGCACTGGGACTTGGAGCCAAGAACACACGAATCCTAATCCTGCCTCAAATGCTCAGAGACCCTGGGCATGTCACTTAAACACTCACTGGCTCACTTTCTTCATCTGTAAAGGAAGGATAATAATAATAATACCTACTCTTGTTACGAGCACTGAATGATATAAAATATGTAGAATGCTTTGCAAGCCTTGAAGTACTAAATAAATGTTCGCTGTTTTAAATATTATTATCACAAAATTGGTAAAGAAGACAAAAGACAAAAAAAAAAGGACAAGTTGTAGGGGCTGTGAGAAGACACAGACACTCATGTGGTGAAGCTGCTCCAGTTTCCAGAAAACAATTTGGAATTTTACCGGAAAAGATAAAATCTTCATATATTCTCTGACCCAGTGATAGAAGAACATTTGGTTATTTATGTTGTTCTTTAAAGTTCACAAAACATTTTCCCTGTATTATCTCGTTTGATCCTTGCAACCACTCTGGGAGATATGGGCTATTATTAGCCCCAGTTTACACAGGGGGAAACTGAGTCAGGCAGCGATTAAATTATTTGCTCAGGTCAGCTTGCTGGTGAGTATCTAAAGCAGAATTTGAACTTGGGTCTTCCTGACTTCAAGTTCATCCCTTTCCTCACTATGTCACCTACTAAACACACACTCCATGGAGGTTAAAGGCAGAAGGAAAGGCCCCATATGAATAACAACATGTGGAATCACACTTTTGAGTAAATGAATTGGAAATCAAGTGGGTATCCATCAATTGGGAAACAGTTAAAATAATATATGAACATAATGTAATATTGCACTCTAAGAAAGAATGAATATAATGCAACTGGATGAATTTGAGCAGTCTTATAGGTACTGATAAGAGGAAAGTATTCAGTACCAGAAAAATTCTGTGCCTGAGGATTACAAAATCAGTACTAGGAGGAATTCAGGGACGAGTTTTGAGTTCAGAGGCCCGAGGGTGAAGGTGCCTCCTTCCTTTCACAATGAAATGGTGGACAATTGGTGTAGAATGCTACATCAATTGTAAGGCATGGTCAACATGTTGATATGTTTTGTTTTATTGTACTTTTTCTTTTAAGAAGGAAAGGTTATATGGGGAGGGAGGAGAGGTGGCGTTGGAAACTGATATGATTACCTAAAAAATTAATAATAATTTTTTTAAAGAAAAAAGAACTAGGGGCAGAGGGAAGGGAAAACATGAAGTCTTGGTGACTGCCAATTTGTCTCACCTATAGGGTTAGCCTCTCTTTATGGTGGTGGTAGTAGCGGCAGGGTAGCCAAGCTACCTCATTGCTGTGGTATACTTGCAAGATTATGGGCCACAACATATGTAGGTCTGTGTTTTCAGAAGCAGCTATGTGGATCAGTGAATAGAATGGTGCGTCTGGAGCAAGTAACACCTGAGTTCAAATGTGATCTCAGATGCTTTCTAGCCATGACCCTAGGCAAGTCACTTAATCTCTATCTTTCTCAGTTTCCTCAACTATAAAATTAGGGATAACAATGCATTTACCTCCCAGGGTTGGGATTCAAATGAAATAATATTTGTAAAGAGTTTAGCATCATGCCTGGAACATATTAGATGCTTAATAAATTCTCTTTTCTTCCTTCCTTCCTTTCTTCCTTCCTTCCTTCCTTTCTTCCCTCCTTCCTTCCTTCCCTCCCTCCTTCCTTCCCTCCCTCCTTCTCCTCTCTCTCCCTCCCTTCTTCCCTCCTTCCTTCCTTCACTCCTTCCTTCCTTCACTCCTTCCTTTCTTCCCTCCTTTCTTCCCTCCTTCCTTCCTTCTCTCCTTCTCCTCTCTCTCCCTCCCTCCTTCCCTCCTTCCTTCCTTCCTTCCTTCCTTCTTTCCTTCCTTCCTTCCATCCTTCCTTCTTTCTTTCCCCCTACCATCCTGATGAAGGAGTCCTTCATGCTCTGGACCTCTGGTCCCAATCAAAATAACTTCTTCTGTGTCTCATTTTCACAGGTACCTGTCCTTAGCCAAGGGTTAGAAATCAAGAAATTATAAACTAGTTCACAAAGATCATGATGATTTGTAATGGCTTATGATCACAGTTCTCCTCAGGGGACATTGTATTTAACCAGGGATAATTACTAACAGAATCTTAGGATCTTAGCCTTGGAAGGCTAATCCAATCTTACCTCCTACCCCATGGATAGTGTCCAGCCTCTGATTGCAAATTTTCTGTAATGAGAATCTCATTACTGGCACGGCAAACTTTATCCCATTTCTAGATAACTCAAATAGTTCAGAAATTATTACTTATTACTAAGCCAAAACCTGCCTCCATGGGACTTCTACCTTACTGTTCCAGAAGAAAGGAAACTCTTATAGTAAGATTTCTAAGTAATGGGGTAGAATGACTTGGGGCATAGTGTGGGCTTTTTAAACAATTTTAAATTCCCACTGAAGAATACAGAACAAAGTCTATCAGAGCTAGAAAGGCCAGAATATAAATGTTACAGCTGGAAGGAAAAGGAAAAGTTGTCATTTTTCTTATTGTACAGTTGAGGAAACTAAAGATACCAAAAGTCCATGGCCTTTTAATGCTCTCTAACTTAAATTTTTCATAGACTATGAAATATATGTCTGCTTCACAGCCTTACAGAATCACCAGAAACATAGTGATGTTAAAATGATGGGCCCCCTGGTTTTAAGGAGAAGTCCCAACCTGACCTCCTTCTTCTATTGAATTCTGGGCCCACATATTCTCCAACTGGAGGGTCTCTTCCAGAATTATATGTACCAATGAACCAGCCCTCTATTGGTTATCCAAGAAATTTTGTATTATAATCTGACCCACAGGCATTCTTTCATCTACCTGATTTTTTCTTTGTTGATAGTTGGGCTGAACTCTATTGAATAATTGTGGCTCTCATTTCAGAGATTTCATGAAGTTCTGACACTTGATGAAATCAGCACAGATCCATTCAAGCATCTGGGTTATGTCATAATCTGTAGAGAATCCCTCTCTTCATTTGGACTCTTTGCTGCACATATTTCACAATAGCTACAAAAAAAGCAAGCATACATCTCCTTGTTTTATGAATTGTTTGATATTAATTATCAGAAGGTTGCTGAAAAAATTATAGCTATTTCATCTTTTTTGAAGAATCTTGTGTGGTTTTGACCTAGGAATAGGAAACACCTTTTTTTGGTGTAAAAAGGCATTTTTAAGGCATTATTTTGCTCACTCAAATCAAATGCTGCACTGACAATAAAAGTAGTGAAATCTTGCCTTCTCTGCATCTTTAGTTCAGTTATATGACTGTGATGATGTAAGCTGCTATAAAATATTGTTTGAGAGCCACCCTGAAGGATGTATTTGATGCATGGGTACATCACCTTTGTAACCCAGGGTTCAAGCCTGGAGTATTTGCATAAGTGTCTCCTCATTGGCGCAGAGAGAGACTGATGAGTTGATGCTATGTGTCTGCCTGAGAGACATGCTTCTTCATTCCTGCTTTGAGAAAGAAGACACGTGGTTCTAGGCTCCCTTTGGGACCAATTCTAAGGGAGAGAAAAACCTTTGGAAGACATATGTGTAGAGGAAAGCGGTGTTGCATTGTCATAAATATTTCATAGAGAGACAGTGCGGATAGAGGAACTGGCCTCTGAGTCAGGAAGACCTCAGTTCCATCCTGTCTCTAATAAAATACATACCATGTGACCTTGGGCAGGTCACCTAACAGCTCAGTGCCCTAGGCAATTAAGACTATGAATTCTTGGGGCAGCTAGATGGTTCAGTAAATAGAACACCGGTCCTGGAGTCAGGAGGACCTGAGTTCAAATCCAGCCTCAGACACTTAACACAAAAACTAGCTGTGTGACCTTGGGCAATTAACCCCAATTGCCCTCCAAAAAAAACAAAGCAAAAAAAAGACTATGAATTTCTGATCTGAAGTGGTTGGGGGAACGCTCTAACCTGGGGTTGCCTAATTTAGTGAAACCACATGTCTATCTTCATTCCTCTCTCAAAACATACATATAAAAAAAGATTTTGTAGAGATAGGAAAATAGAGATACACATTCCATAGTTAATGCCTTTTTTTGTTAATAGGGTCTATTTATCCCCAAATGCTTGGTATTCTCCTCACTTTCATCTTGAAAATCAAACAATTATTCCCTCCAAATTCTGTCTCCCTCAGCATGGATCCCTTCTGTATATGGTTGGTCTCTTTGCCTTTTTTTTTTTAATGCCATCTCTATTGTACTTGCTTGTATACTCAGCAAAGATTGTGATATTAGAGATCAACTATGGTGGCTCCATTGCCATTGATGGAGGGAAGAGTCTATGATAGAAATTCTCTATTTGTAAATTTTCAACTCTGAATTTTCTCCCTCCCTGCAGTAAGAAATGAAGGAAAGCAAAACGTGTTACAAACATATCAAACAAAACAAACACCTGCATTAGCCATGTCCAAGAAAAAAAAAGAGCTCAATCTTCATGATGAATTCATTGCCTCTCTGTCAGGATGTGGGCAGCATGTTTATGAATCTTTTGGAAATGTGATTGGTCAGTATGTTGCTCCGAGCTCCCAAGTCTTTCAAATTTGTTTGTCTTTACAATATTGTTAACAAATGAACTGTTCTCTTGGTTCTGCTCATTTCATTCTACTTGAGCTCATATAATCTTCTCAGGTTTCTTTAAAATCATGTGGTAGAAATGTTAATAGATCATTTCTGGGGGGGCGGAGCCAAGATGGCAGCGTAGCAGCAGCAACATATCGCAGCTCTCACATAGCCACCCCAAAATACCCATACAATAGGACTCTAAACCAATCCTAGAACTCCAAAATGCACACAAGGATACTTCCCACTAAAGTCAGCTCGGCTACAAGGAACCATATCAGCACTGCAAACCGAAGCCAGCCTGACCTGAAGCTGTGGCTGTGCCCCGGGGGCTCCTGGACGGGAGGAGTCTCTCCGGTGAGCGGATTAGCAGCAGCTGCGAGCAGCATTCAGAACTAGGTCATTGTGGGGCTTGCCAATTTAGGAGAGTAAAGCAATCCGGCCGAAAGGCCTCCAGAGCGGAAAAGCGAAAGGCAGAGGTTTTGCACCCACCTCCACGTTGCAGCTTCCCGCCCGCGGCCTGCAGACAGCAGGGGGACTAAGCAATTGTTCTGAGGCTAGTACTCTCACACTGAGCGGCCTGGATCCAGATCGCCCTCTTGGGCCTTGGTCTTGGAGTCTTCATTATCCAGTGAGCTGGAAGTAAGTAGGAAGAGTCCCAGCATCTTCCTGAGAGCTACGGCAGCCAGGAGGACCCCAGCGATTTGGGACAGAGCTTTCCCTTCTGGAAGTAGAGCCCCACAGAGATTTAAAAAAAAAAAATCACGGACTTAACACCCATGAGTAAGAATAAGCATAAGAAGCAAAGTAAGAACAGCTCCAACCCTAGATTCCTTCTTTGGGGAAAAGAAAGATCATGGCAGAGAGAGGGAGGAGGAGAGCACAGCCAGAGCATCCCCACCAGGGGCCTCCAATAAACAT
>CM053592.1:139164392-139180071 GCA_028646515.1 Pseudochirops corinnae
TAGACTGGGGGAGGGGGGACACACTGGGATGGCTGTTTTGGGGCGGTGGGTGGGGGAAAGAGGGGGAAAAAATGTGTAACTCAAAATCTTGTGGAAATGAATGATGCAAACTAAAATAAAAAAAATAAAATAAAATAAAACATAAGCCATTTATAAAAAAAAAATAGATCATTTCCATTGTTCATGTTTGTTACTCTCCATCCAGCTTCATTGTCAAATGCTCTCAACGTGATTTTACTTCTCTACACTGTTTTTCACTCTTTTATCAGGCGATACTTCTCTTGATCTTTCACCATTCTTCTCTGTAACATTTTACAAACAAATCTATATTCTAAATTTGTCTTCATACTGAAAATATTAGCAACATAAGTACAAGGTTTCTGTGTACTCTACAGGTTTGTGGCTTCTCATTTCTTGCTCCTGAATCATGTTTTAAAATATATTTCCACCATCCTTCTAGAAGCCCAACTTTTCACTGACGCCACTAAATGATAATATATTTTGGGATCCTGTTTTGTTTGGTATCATTTTTGTGTAGCCCTTTCTTTTCATTGATGTAAGGAATACTACACGAGGAAATTTCTTTTACTAATACAGATTGGCACCTTTTCTTCAACTTATAATCTTAGAGAGTTGCCTAGGGCATTGAGAGATGGCAATCTACTCAGGATCACACATCTAGAATGTGTCAGAGATGCCACTTGAATTCAGGTGATGTCAGAGATGCCACTTGAATTCATTCTTCCCATCTCCAAATCTGGTTCTCTGTTCAACACAACAATGCAATCTAGGGAATGAGAAAGAGTGTTAGAGACCGGCCCATTGGACTAAAGTTATAGCCTGGATGCCTAAAAGGTGCAGCTTCTTACCAGCAATGCACAAAATTACTTAAAAGAACTAGAGGAGGAAATGTTGCTGTCACCTCTACTAGGGGATCAAGCATACCTTCGAGTCATATTAACTCAAAGGGACAGTCCTCCTCCTACTAGCACTGGCACACTAGCCAACAGGTGCTCTCAAATCAACAGGAACAGCATCTCAGGGACACACTTTTGATCTTGGTACATGAGGTCTCTGGGGAGAAGAGAGTCTGGGACACTACCTGGTAAAAGGGGAAAAAAAAATTCCTCTCTGCACACCAGCCCCTACAATTAGAGTCTAAGGCTATGTCTGGGGCTGCTATCACAAATGGAAGTAGACAAGGTCTGGAAGGAAGGAGCTCTCCTAATATGTGTGGCTGGTGGAGATAGGTGATGAAGCATGCCATTTGGTAATTTACTATTTTTTTTTTTATCTAATTCTTCTGCTCAGTGGGTACTAAATTCAGTTGCTTGACTATCCCAGATAATCAGGATAAATCCCTAATTAACAGTTCTGCTAATACCCTATGTTCTAAATCCTTTCTAGTGCTAGCTATTCTGTGTTCTAACTTCCTTTTAAGCTCTAGATTTCTATGATCTCAAATATTCTATGATATTTCAGATGTGTGCTTCCATATAAATTATTAATGACTGTTCCCTAACTCACATATTAAAACTAATTTCACATCATTCTTAGAGGAAATTCTTGTCATCTACACCTCTTTGGGAAATAGCTGAACTCTCTAAAAATGTGGCCTGGGGAATTGGAAAAAATAACCACAGCATGCAAATTTTGTTCAATTTGATATTTTTCCTTTTTCTTCCATGTCCCCAATATAACCTGAATGTTATGTTAAAATTTTGGCTTGTGCTTGCACATCTTCCATTGGAAACCTTGGCAGTATTATATAAAGAAAAGAAAATAATGCTGGGATCTGACCTTGGTGATAAGGAGGAAGGAAATGCAGATAGAGACTTAATTCAGGTTAAAGCTGAAATTACCAGGATTGGAAACATTATCTTAATGGAAGAATTTTATTGGCAGAAAGTTGAAAGCATCCAGCCAGTAAAAATAAGATACTTGCAAGCCATTCAGTATCTTAGAGAACATGACCAGAATTCCACTTGGCAGGAATTATATTAATCTCAAGCACTGTCTCTGGAGTCAGAGGACCTGGGTTTAAATCCCATCTCTGTCATTTATTATCAATGGGACCTTGGGCACCTCACTAAACTTCCTCAGGCCTCAGTTTTTTCATATTGAGTGTTAGAGTGGATGCCTAAAAGGTGCAGCTTCTTACCAGCAATGCACAAAATTACTTAAAAGAACTAGAGGAGGAAATGTTGCTGTCACCTCTACTAGGAAATCAAGCATACCTTCGAGTCATATTAACTCAAAGGGACAGTCCTCCTCCTACTAGCACTGGCACACTAGCCAACTAGTCCTCACTCTATGATTTATGGTAGAATTACTTACAGTCATTCTCTTCTTCTGGGTTTGTGTCTTGAGTGTCGCATCATAGTTTTTAATAATAAGATTTTTTTAAAAATTGCTCATTTTCCAGCCATCTTCCTGACTTTGGACTTTTCTGTTAGGGTTAGGATATATATATATACATTTTTGGAGGGAGTGTCTAGGCTAGTCCTACCATTGCTTTCTTGGATTATTGAGGATGGTACTATTCCAAGTAGTTTAGATAGTTTAGGCTGAATGCTTACAGTAAGCTCTTGGTACTTCCACAGCAGTCTGATCTTGGGCAAAGTATGATTTCTACTTTTCTTGTCTAAGCTCTGGGTCTGGGTTTGGGTCTGATCAATATGCCTTTGGGCCTGCCTCATTTAGAGATTTAGTGGAAAGCTGCTGAACTCAGTCACTATCTGCCATCTGGAAAGCTCTGCCCTGCCAGTTCAATCTTGGAGAGCAAGTTACCCAGGTGCTACTTGCTTCTGAAATTGCTCCTCTCTTAGTACATAACCTAGGTCCCATAACCACTCCTTCCCCTGGAATGTCACCCACCAGGTCTGTCCTGGATCAACAACCTGAAGTTAGGTAGTGAGCACCAGAGCTTCCAGTTTGCCAGTGAGCAGCATCCTAAACAACTTTAGAATACTCTATGCTCGATCCAGGACTTATTTTTGCTCTGGTGTATAACCTCTATTTCTGGCTAGACCCCATTCCCCAAATCCACAGACCTGTCTATCTCTCCATGCCAACTTGGGATAGAAAAATGAGTGAATCTTTCTTCTTGGATTTCTGGATTAGCATTTAGGGCATTTTCTTTTTTTTTTTCTTTCTTTTTTTTTTTTTTTTACTTTTCCTTACTGATTTATTTTAGTTTAGTTTAGTTTACATCATTCATTTCCACAAAATTTTGAGTTACAAATTTTCTCCCCATCTTTCCCCTACCCACCACCCCAAAACAGCCATCCCATTGTATTCCCCCTCCCCCAATCTATTCTCTCCTATGTCTTTCCCCCCTCACCCCTCTGACTTTCCGGTAGGGCAGGTTGGATCTCTCTACCACAGTGGGGCATTTTCTCAATCAGTTTGGAGGAGTTATGTGTGTACAAGGAGCTCATTGTTTTTCATGTTACTCTGCCATTTTGGATCCTCTTCTTTCCTTCTTTTATGGCTCTATTCTGTCCCATTGGATGAACTCATCATTTCCATAGTTCAACTAGGATTTGTTGTTGTTTGTTGTTCAGTTGTTTCAGTCATGTCCAACTGTTTGTGATCCCACTTGGGGTTTTCTTGGTAGATACTGGAGTAGTTTGTCATTTCCTTCCATAGTTTATTTTATAGGTGAGGAAACTGAGACAAAAGGGGTTAATTGACTTGCCCAGGAGTGCTTTATCCGCTGCACAAGATCTCTATAGAGATGACTTCTAGATCTATAATATAATCTGAGCTATAGTCACACATCTCTAACTTCGTCTTTGACATTAAGAACCTGGATACCCTATAGTCATGTAAAACTCAAAATACTCAAAACAGAACTCATTATCTTTCTTCTCATCCCTCTCTTCTTTCCAAACTTTCCTATTACTGTCCAGGGCATCTTCTTCCCATCTCCACCCCCTCAATATATCTAGTCTTGTCATTTCTATCTTTATGACATTTCTGGTACATGTCATCTTTCCCTCACTCAAAGAGCTATGACTTTATTTTAGGCCATAATCACTTCTCAACTGTACTACCCCACAATAATCTAACTGTTCTTCTTACCTCAAAACTCTCCCCACTCTAATCCATCCTCCATTCAGGTGATTATTCTAAGTGTAGATGTGACTATGGTACTCCTCTGCTCACTGAGCTCCAATGGGTTCCAATTACCTTTAGAGTCAAAAATAATTTTTTTTCTTTATCATTAAAGCTCTTCAAAAAGTGGCACTTTCTTATCATTTTAGGCTTCTTCCACTGTGGACATCACACACCATTTCTCACCTCTTGGGTTCTCTGGCTTCCTTCAAGACATCCTTCAACATGTCCTCAAGATACAACTGTAGTAGACCTTTCCTCATCACCTCAACTACTATTGTCTTCCCTATTCAGATTATTTTTAATTCACTTCATGTAGTCCTTCTGTGCACTTCATTATCTGCATGCTGTCTCTCCCATTAGAATGGATATGCCATGAAGGCAGGGACTGTTCTGGCTTTGTTTTGTTTTTTACATTAAAAAACTATTCTTAGCACTTAGCACATTGTTTGACACATAGTAAGTACTTAATAAATACTTATTGACTGACATTACTGTAGGCTCTAAAAATTTAGCACTTACTGAATACCTAGTAAGACATGAAAAGTTCATTATCTTTTGTGGACTGATGATGAAACTCCATATTACAAAAAGATACTTCAAAGCATCCCAGAACTCATCCACCAATGGAAAGAATTATGAGAGCTTGGGACTCAGAGATACTGGGTTTAGATCTTGGGTCAGCACTTTAGTGAGACATTGGACAAGTCAATTAACTTCTCTGGTCATCAATTTCATCTTATGTAAAATGAGGGGATTTAACTAGATAGCCTTGGTCCTTTCCAGCTCTAGAGTTGCTCTGTGACCTGGGCAAGCCACATAACTTCTCTGATGGCCACACCAGAGGGGTATGGGCCCAAACATGGGGGTGTGAGAATGAAATGATGACGTGAGCCAGGTGGAAGATATCAGGGTATTCTAGTTATATATTCTGGGGCAAGGGTTTTTATAACAGAGGTGGTTGCATCTGGTTTTCTCGGTGAAAAAATGATTAACCAGCTTGTCCTTAATTATTGGTGGCTGTTCAATTTTGGGGGGCCACCTCTCGGTAATCATGCCCTGTTTCCTTGTTAGTCATGGAAAGATGGTGAGCCAACACCCTAAGCCATAATTAGCCCACATGGGGAGTGGGGTCTAGGGAAATCCTGATTCAGACTCTACCCAAGACTGGACTGGCTCACATTGGCCCTCAACATCTCCCCCTTTCTTAGCAAGTAACTTAGGTTCATGAATCCCTGTCCCCAGAACCGAGAGTGACCCACCAATGGTGCGAACAACACAAGATGCAACAAAGCACAGACCTCCTAGTACACACACTAATGAGACAAAGCGGAGGATCATGGAAGTAAAGTTTTTCGATGGGTTAATTCTGCTTACTCAATCAATTATCTTATTTGCAATATTATCAGGATCAATTCCTGATATATGGCTTACAGAAATTTGGTTTGTATTAATTCTTGTAAGACAAGGATGGATATAGTGAAAGACATGATTATAACACCAACCACCAAAATACCTGCCATAAACAATCCCACCAATCTTTTCCTTCCACCCTTTTGAAATTTTCCCAGTTTTCTTAATCCTAATTTCCATCCCCACCCCACCCCTTTAAATAAGATCCTTGCATGGACAATACACAAGTGGGCAGAGTATATTTTCAAATCAGGGAAGGTTCTCAGATTCACTTAAGCCTATCAAGGGGCCAAGGGGCAGGAAAGAACTTCAGATTCCCATTATCATTACATTCAGTCCCAAAATCTTTCATGCCCATTACAGAGGCAATTTATATCTGAATTAGCGTTAACATCTCTTAAGTACAACATAATCCCCACAAAATAAATACATCACATTTGCAAGATACATAACATAACAACTCATTACCAGACTGACCACACTGCCTTCAACAAACACAAAGTGTATAGCCTTATAATCCCCTCAATCCAAAACAAAATTGTCCAAATAAAGTTCTCTCATGGGGGGAGGGAGGTGCGTCTTTTCCCCCCACACTGCCCTTGCAGGGTTCTTCCTGGCACTTACAGGTGCTGGCTCTAATAAGTCAAGCCCCAATCTTAACACTGCTCCATCCCCCACTTCTTTTTAGGAAATCCGAAATAATATGTAATGCATATCCTCCTGATGTTTGATACTAAGCATAAGCTAAATTAGTTGAAAAAATGCAAATAAAAGTTGTTCAATAATTACTACAACAGAATCTCTACTAGATATACATTGTTTAAGAGTACAGTCAAAGCAGGTTATGTTCCAATAAAATGTAGTATGACTTATATCATCTGTAAATGATTCACATTAGTAGGGGGTCAAATACATGTAGCTATAGGTTATATATGAAGCAATTGACATGTTAGGGGTATGTATCTCAGGACTTAAATCAGGATATAACCAGTTCAGTTTGTATTGACATCAGAGTGGTCATAAAAGAAACACAAATCTTGGGGTAACAGGTTTTAGTTCTTTGGCTTGATACAATAAATGTTCAATCTGCCCCCATGTGGGTGCAGCTTTTTGTGTAGTGGTTGCATTAAGAGACTTCTTCTTCTTTATTCCTATGTTCTGTCTCTGTAATATCTTCTGCTGCTGCCAGAGCTCTTTTATCTCCTGGGTAAGTTGGAGTACACTCCCTGATATTTCTGTTCTGGCGCCCTCATTGATTGTTCAGCAGCTTCATGAAAAACATAAGCATAGCCTCACCTCCACATAGCAAATCCCCAGATTACCTTTATTTTTGGGAGCACTTTTTCAAATTGGTTTTCTGCTGGTGTATACTCATTTTTTGCAATGTACGAAATTTTTTTTGGGGGGTGTATAAAGCAGTAGCTAATTGCCTTTATGATGTATTGGTCCAAGGCCCCCTTATTTTTATTTTCATAAATAGGTTTTAATATCTTTATTCCATCTTTCAAGAATAACTTGACCAGTGGGATTATAAGGGTTATGCCTTTAATTAATTTTATTTGAAAATGATCACAGAAAGATTGAAATTATTTGCCAGTGTAGGTAGGGACATTACAGTTTTCAATTGTTTTGGAATGCCCACTGAAGCAAAAGATGGTAACATATGATTAATAACATTTTTTATTGCTTCCCCTGTCTGAAGGCAAGAAAGGTAAAAGAAAGAAAAGTATCTATTGTGACATATATATATGTGATAACTTAGCAAAGGGAGGATGATGAATTACATTTATCTGCCAAGATTTAATTTTCTTTGTGTTAACAGTGATTAGTGAAGGAGTAGTATAGATACCACATTGAGGGCAGGTTTTAATGATCTGTCTAGCTTGTTACCTAGTAGATTTTGGCCTCTATCTTATGAGGATTTATAATTTCTGAAAAAGGCATGTGTATAGGTTTAGCAATATCAACATGTTGGCACACATACACTGAATATTTGCTATCTGACACAATATTAAGGGGAAAAGAGAAAATCATTTAACAATAATATGATAACTGGAAGCTTTGCATTTGAGCAGAAGTAAAGTGATTATTAATAACTTCATCATTACTAGAATCAATGTAGTAGCTTGTATTTCCAGAACTGAATCCATCAGTGAAAGCTGTTAAACAAAAGAAATTCCTGACTAAAACCTTACAACTGAATAGTAGATATTCATCCTTGTTTCACAAAGCTTGTTTATCCTCTGATTATATTCATTGTGGAAGAAAGAGATACTTCATAAATTGAATCTATTACCTATAATAAGTTCAGACACTACTTTGGGCCATGGAATGACTATACATTGAGATCAAAACAGCAAAATCTGTTCCACTTTACCTTAACTTAGCAATAAATTATCTTGGACATAAAAGTTTTAGTAGGCCATTGTAAGATTTATAAATGATCACTAAACTTTTATGAAGAAAATTAGTTGAAATGTTTTTTAAATGATAGCTCTGTCTTTTAACTTAAAGCAAAAACCAAACTTTTATGATTGAGAGTCATATAAACTAAGTTGGTCATAAATTCCAAAAGTATTATCAAACTAAATTTCTAGTTAATTGCAGATTTTCTTAGATATCACAAAGGTTTCTAGAAGGTACAGTAATTGAATCTCATATTGGTAACAGTTAAGAAGCTGATTACAGTACCTTCAAAAGCTATTAGTTTTATCATCTTTTTAGATAACGAGAATTTCTTAAGGTTAGCCTTAAGTAGTTTGTATAAATTTCTGTATGTATTCTAATTCTTGGTGAAAAATAATATTAGCTTTCCCAGTAAGTTAACAGAAAAGAATTCATCTGACTATTTACTCTGATCATAAAAATTTGGTATAGAAGGAAAAAGGTAGGAATATGTGAATTAAATATAGTCTTAAGTGCTTTTTATCTTAAACGGCAATTTTCACCATTGACAGCTTATAGCCAATTACAGTTAATTTTATTCTCATGGAGCTATAATAAACAATAAAGAATTACTAGGTTTCTCCTACATAAGGGATTTCTTTTAACCTTTTTCTTTCTCAAATTTAAACTTGTCCTAGTGTAAAAGCTAATTGTGAAAAATCTTTTTTTAATCTTTTGTACGTAGACTTGCAACTTTTCAGCAAAGCTAAGTTCATTATTAGGAACTACATAACTAAAATAAGTCCCTTTCCCAGGGTGATGACCTTGCCTAAAGAGATAGTTTCCAGGGACCTTGACAGTTTTACAAAATAAGGAGGAATGTTCTTAATGGGTAGAATTAGTCTAAATAAAATTTTTACCCAGTCTCCTGCTTTGCACACACAATAATCAATTAACAATTTTAGGTTTTAGCATTAAAACAGAAATTTTAAATAGCTTAGTTAACAATTTCCCTAACTGATAGCCAAAATATTTTAGCTGTAACCTCCTTTTTAACTACAGGTAAAGATGTAAATACCTGGTTTCCTATATGGCATACATAAACATTATAAGACAGAGTTTAGTAGAACTGATAAAGTGAAATAACTGGTTTTATTTAAAGTTTTTCCTCTATCTTTCAGTTTCAACAAAATTAGATTAAAATTTGCTTTACTTAACACTATTTCTGGCTAATAACAATTATTCAATTTTTACTATATAATAGAATTTTACTACAATTTAGGAAAGCCATAATAACACAATGACATTATGACATTAATTGCATTTCCAAATCATCACTTGCAAAAATTATCAATGAAGAATTGGGTTTATCAAGTGCAGAGATTTTTCTCCTCTCCTCACAGCTGCAAAGCTTGATTGTGGATTTAGGTGTTTGAAAGGAGAGGTTCATCTGTTTACCTAAAAATGTGGGCTTCAGGGTGCCCAGGGCTATTGCTAGTGGAGTCCTTGATATAAGTAGTATGCTTCTTCCATTTTGCCAGATTAGGGAGAGTAACTCAAATTCCCTATTATTCTTTAACACTGTCCTTTTAAATCCAATCTGGGATGAAAGGCTTTAATAAATTTTTGTAAAAATGTTTTCAGCTGAATTACCTTTTACTCCAGTAAATTTTAATTCTGTGTCCACTCCTTAAAAACTTCTTTGAAAATGAGAGTTTGAATCTGTCCATAAAGGTGAGTTGGGACTCTGGAACAAAAAAGGTCCAGTGATGCCTTGTCTCTTTTCTCCCCTATACTAGAGAGCCCAAAGCTTCACCTCTGAGGTGTTTCTTTTTCAAATCTTTATATTTTCTCAATTTGCCTAAATGCCAAATAGTATAACAAATTTTGACTTATCTTTAGCATCAAGTTAAGAGTCACACATTTCACTTTTCACAATTCCAAAAATAACCAGAATTAATTCAATTAACTTTTAGTTGCATCCTGATACACAAAACTTTTCTCTTTTGGGTGAGGCAGGAAATGGTTAAATGTTCATCCATTTGCCTCTTTGATCTAAGGGGAAAAATTCCCTTTTTTATTTTTTATCCCTTTCTCAGCACTCAAACTTGGCCAGAGTTGTAATGGAGAGGAAGGGATTTTCAAACCTTTTAAAAATACTAAAACTTCTGTTCACACTGTTCATGCAAATAGTTTATACCTTATTATTTTTTCTAATTCTATCTTGATACTTCTTGTATACTCTTTGACTTGCTATTACCATCATATAACCTATATAATAAAATACTTTTTCTCTCTTTTTTTCTCTCTTCTTCAACCAGCCACTTGTGTTCTGGTGAGAAAGAAGGGCAAGAAAGAGATTAAAACATTCCAAGGAAAATCCTGTTGCATTATAAATCTTACAGAATGACAAATTACTCACACACACTCATTCACACAAAGACACAAAAACAATGCACATGGATACAGAAAATGACAGAATGGTTCCAAAATCTCACAGAGAATTGTTGGAGAACTCTTGAAAAAATTAAATCTTTGCTTGGCCCTCCAGATAGTAATAGAAGCCAGGTAAGACTTACTTGATAATTTCCTTTCCATCTGTTTCCACAGCTTCAGACTATGCAGATACCGCTGCAGCACACCAAATTGCTTGAGCCACCCTTGGCACCTTCATCTTATATCTTTAATATATTGCTGCCTGAATGAACCCTATTGGCTCTGGACCTTTTTTGATGTTTCTGTTCCCTTTCTTTCTGGAGAGACTCGACTTGCTGACTTGTACAAAGATGGTTGTGGCATAAGAGGAGCACTGGGGAGGACAGGCTCATGACACCCTATGGCCTTCAACTGTTCATTTATACATTGTACCATTTCTTCTTCTTCATCTGTCCCTACTGCAGTGTCCATCTTTAATACTTTTGTGGCCAAAGATAGCTTTTGGGGGGGGGGGGTTGGAGACATATTTTTAGCATGTACCAAAGAGAAAATACTGAAACAGGGAATGCACCAGGCCCAACCTCCTGGCAGTATTCCCTCATTTGCCTACCTACTGCTTCTCAATTTTCCAAATCAATGTTCTCTTCTTGAGAAAACCATGGACAACATGTCTCTACACTCTCTAAAAATTCCTGAAGCTGACTGCCAGTTATCAAAAGTCCTCCCTCTCCAGCTATCTTCATCAACAGCATCAAATAATGCTCCTGGCTTTTACTTCCTGACTGAGTCTGCCCCACCCCCAGTCCAGCTGCACCCAAAACCAAAAGTCAAGACTGAGTGGCAAGCTGAAAATAAACTGGAGTGTTAATTTCTCTCTGTCTTCTGCTTTTTTTTTTTTTGATGTTAATACTTACCTACTACTTTTCCCTAAAATATACACCCGTTAGCCTGGTGACTTCTTTCTAAGTCTAATGAATTAGAAATGAAAACTCTTCACCTCCTTACCTTCTGTTGTGCAGCTTTGTCTTCTACTCTGGAGCTTCCAGGAGGCCACCCTCATCGTACCTTCTTTTCAGGTCCCTGTTTGGTGCACCATCTGATTCCTACATCAAAGGGGTACAGACCCAAATGTGGGGGTGTGGGAATGAAATGACAACACAAGCCAAGTGGGAACTATCAGGGTAGTCCATTTATTTATTCTGGGGCAAGAATTTTTATAACAGAGGTAGTTGCATCTGGTTTTCTCATGGAAAAAATGATTAACCAGCTTGTACTTAATTATTGGTGGCTGTTTAATCTTTGGGGGTCACCTCTTGGTAATCATGCCCTGTTTCCTTGCTAGTCATGGAAAGATGGTGAGCCAACACCCTGAGCCATAATTAGCCCACATGGGAAGTGGGGACTAGGGAGATCCTGATTTACACTCTATCCAAGACTGAACTGGCTCACATTGGCCCTCAACACTTCTCACAGAAGTATTAAGTATCATAGGGAGGACCTGAACCCAGGCCTTCTACCCTCATAAGCTAATATTCTTTCCACTGCACCACACTAAGGCAGGACTCAACCTCAGTCTTCCTAATACCAAGTCCAGTACTCTGTCAACTAGGCCACAGTAAACATTGGTGGGATGGCAAGTTGTTTGGTTGTGCTTAGTTTTTGCTAAGAATTGGTGTTGATTAAAATTAAACTTAGTCCAAAAATATAAATATAATGCAAATGGAAGAACAAAATTTAGAGCTGGAAGGGGATAGCAATTAGAGGGTCACAGACATAGAATTAGGATCTTAGTGACCAGCTAGTCCAACTACTAAATTCTACAGATAAGGAAAATGAGACTTAAGAAATGAGTGATCCATGGTCACAGGCATTAATAGAAGTGGAATTTGAACCTAGGTCTTCTAATTCTACAAAATGGTCCCACACTGCTTCACTTAACCCCATTATTTTAAAGAGGGAGAAATGAAGGCCATTATTTTAAAGAGGGAGAAATGAAGGCCTAGGGAGGGAAATGGGGGCAGCTAGGTGGCACAGTACATAGGATATCAGGCTTGAAGTCAGGAAGACCTAAGTTCAAATGTGGTCTCAGATACTTGCTAGCTTTATGAGCCTGGGTAAATCACTTAATCTTGTTAGCCTCAGTTTCCTCATCCATAGAATGAGCTGGAGAAGAAAATGACAAACTACTCCAGGCTTTTTGCCAAGAAAACCCAAATGGGATCATGAAGAGTTGGACATGACTAGAAAAACAACAGAATAACAAGAAGAAGAAGAAGATAGGGAAAGAATTTGTAAGTAATAGTAAGTGGAAGAGCAGGCTGGGATGGAAGCCAGCTTCTCTAACATCTGCTACCATGTCAAAACTGTATCAGGGTGGGAGAATGGAGAAAAAGCCAGCCTACTTTAGAGAAATTTCTTACATTAGAAAATATCACAGGCATATGATGATTGGACTGAATGGAGGATCTGCCTAGCGAAGACAGAAAATGAAGATAACCAAATCCTCCCAGTCTCCAAACCTGACAAAAAAAAAAAGAATGAATGGGCCTGAGTTCTAGCAAAGGAAGAGTATGGTGCTTTGTGCAGTATCCATACTGCTCAGAGATCTGGCTGTTCCCACTTTTCCTGTTCTTCCTTTCTTTTTTCTTTGCTCAAGAAATTTATTGTAGAGATTTCCCTTCTCTACCCAGAAAATAATGTCAGTTATAATTACTGCACTGACAGGTTGTCAGAAAATATGTTCATATCAGGAGATGTGAAATTATGGGAGTGTAAGTCTGTTTGGGGTCATTTTCTATGCTTTCCTTTGTAATATCTTCTTTTCCTCTTTTGGTGGGGAAAGGGGAAAGGGAGAGAAGATTGACAAAGTTAGGTATTAGGCATAGGGTTTTCCTTTGCTGGAAACTGCCACAGCTGCTGCTAATCCACTCTCCTGAAGGCTCTAGCTGCATCTTGTCCTCCCTGTGTGCCCCCCCCCCCCCACAGGGCCAAGCTGTGGTTTCAGGCTGGGCTGGTTTTGCTCCCAGTGTGCTGAGATGAGCCCTTTGTGTCGAGCTGCCTTCAGCAGGAGATATATAAAGATGGACACTGCAGTAGGGACAGATGAAGAAGAAGAAATGGTACAATGCATAAATGAACAGTTGAAGGCCATAGGGTGTCATGAGCCTGCCCTCCCCAGGGCTCCTCTTATGCCACAACCACCTTTGTACAAGTCAGCAAGTCGAGTCTCTCCAGAAAGAAAGGAAACAGAAACATCAAAAAAGGTCCAGAGCCAATAGGGTTCATTCAGACAGCAAAGGAAAAACCCAGGGTTTTCCTTTATTCTCATCTATTTAAATATAAGCTCTGCTCATGACTATGTGATCCTAAGAATGTCCCCAGCACCTCAGTCCTCAGTGTCCTCATCTTTAAAATGAAAGGCTTAGGCTAGCTGATGTCCATGGTCCCATCTAGCTCCAACATTTTATATTTATTGTTCTGAGGTTCTTTCAAGCTCTGACAGTCTATGAATCTCTTTCATTTCTTTGAAAGGCATTCTTTCTTTTTGGTCGTACTATATTCAAGAAATTCTTTCAGGAAGTCAGTCCTTATACCCTCTGAAATGACCTTTTAGTACCTTTCTGGTGTCAAAACCTATGCTGCGTTATTTCATCTCTCTGAGCCTCAGTTTCCCCATCTGTTAAATGGTCACTGCACATTCTAGCTGCCACAGAGGAGTTGTCAGGAAAAAAAAAAGAAAGGAAATAAAATACTGGAAAACCTATGAAGCTGACAAGGCTATATAAATGCAATTGTGAGCTAAGGAAAGGATCTGAGAAGGATACCTAAGAGGTCATATAGTGAGGATCTTGGGACCCCTGAAGGGGGGATCTGCCACTGTCTAAGGCTATGTTATAGCAGCATGGCAGAAATAAACAATCCAAGACAACTTTTTTCTTTGAATGTGAATATTCCCTAATGTCTGACAGAGCATGAAAGGGCAGAAGATATATAGACAGATGTTCCCACCTTCAGGGGCACATATTCAACATGTTTTGTGTTCATGATCTCAGTGAGATCTGCCACAAAAGGGTCAATTTGGGGAAGGAGTTTTCAAACTTGGTCTCAAATTTGACTGCATTTTTCCAACCCAAACCTTAAAGAAAATATAAGTCATTATTGCTAATATCCATTCATTCACTGAATGATAATACCTACCATTTGTAGGTTTACAAGGTGTTTTTTTTTCCCATATATTCTCTCGATTTGTTGTCATAACATCTGTGAGTGGCAGGTGCTATTATAAATCCATATTTTACATATAGGGAGGTTCAGAGTGACTTGCCCAGGGTCAGTCACATAGCTAACAGGCATCTGAAGCAGGATTCAGACTCAGGTTTTCCTGATGATGATTCTAGCACTCTGTCCAATAAGCCAATAAACTGCCAAATATTTCATAAGCTTCTTTGTGTAATGGATATAGACAACCTAGCAGTTAGGAAGACCTTGGTTGAAGTTATACTTCTAACCCATAGTGGCTGAATGACTCTGGATAAGTCATTGAATCTGTCAATAACAGGTTCAGTTTGGGGGAGGAGGGCATCTCCCCCAACTTTCTGAAACTAAGATGTAGAAAGCCTGCTAGTCTGCATCACTGAAGGCAGTTTTCTTATCTGAAGTTACCTAAACGAATGAGATCCCAAGTCCAGAAAACAAAGTCAATAAGCAAACAAATTGAGAATCTACTGTGGATCCAATACTGTGCTAAATTATGAAGGGGAGAGAAAAAACATGAGCCATATATAGTCCTTGCACCAAAGACCTTATAATTCAGAGATGGAAAAAAGACATAAACATGGGAGAAGATCAAAGAAGTCTGTTGGTTGGTCTTCTCATCTCAAGTCATTCCAGTTCATCTTTCCACTTAGATATCATATTCCATCAATCAGTAAACATTCATAAGTGCCTACTATTCCGCTAAATGCTGAAAAATTATTTTCCTTAAACACTAATCTGACCATATCATCCCCTCCTCCTAATTCATTAAAATTTAGTGGCTCCCTATTACCTCTAGAACCATGATATTTTTTTCCTTAAGAGAGTGGGGAGCGGAGCCAAGATGGTGCTGTAGAAGCAGCGAGGTTTCGCAGCTCACACATAGCCACCTCAAATACCCATAAAATATGACTCTAAACAAATTTTAGGGCTCCAAAACTCACACAAAAATACAGAAAAACATATCTCCCACTGAAGGCAGCTCGACACAAAGGGCTCATCTCAGCACACTGGGAGCAAAACCAGCCGAGCCTGAAACCACAGCTTGTCCCCGCGGGGGGGGGGGGGGGGG
>CM053592.1:139180571-139252832 GCA_028646515.1 Pseudochirops corinnae
GGGGGGATGACAGAGGGGAGGGCAGGTTGGGGGAGAGGGTTGTTAGAAGCACACACTTCTGTAAAGGGACAGAAACAAAGTTGAGAATAGAACAAGGGGGGGGGGCAGGATAGAAAGGAGTGAAATATAGTCAGTCTTTCACAATATGTCCATTGTGGAGATGTTCTGCATAACTACACATGTACAGCCTATATTGAGTTGCTTGTCTTTCCAGTGGGGGTGGGTGACAAGAGAGGAAGGGAAAGAATCTAAAATTTAAAGTTCTAAAATCATATGTTAAAAATTATGTACGTATATATATTATTTTTATTTACATGCAACTGGGAAATAAGATATACAGGCACTGGGATAGGGAGATTCATCTTGCTCTACCAGGAAGTCAGAGGAGTGATGAGGGAAAATATAGGAGAGAGCATATTGGGGGAGGGGGTATATAGTGGTATCACTGTTTGGCGGGGTAAGGGAAAGATGGGGAGAAAATTTGCAACTCAAAATCTTGTGGAAATCAATGATGTAAACTAAAAATGAAAGTAAATTTTTAAAAAAAGGAAAAAGAAAACTTTTATCACTAAAAATGAGGCTAGCCAAAATGTAGGAGGGTCTATTTGGTTCTGAACATAGTGGAATGCACAGAGCACGGGTCTGGAAAATGATAACATAAAGAGTAATAATTTATTAACTACATCCAACTGGGAATTAAGATACACAGGCACTGTGGTAGGGAGACCCGTCCTGCCCTACCGGAAAGTCAGAGGGGCGAGGGGGAGGACATAGGAGAGAGCAGATTGGGGGAGGGGTTATACAGTGGGATGGCTGTTTTGAGGTGTTGGGTAGGGGAAAGATGGGGAGAAAATTTGTAACTCAAAATCTCATGGAAATGAATGAAGTAAACAAAACAAATAAATTAATAAAAAAGAGTAATAATTTGCTGAATGAATGGAATTAACATCATTACGATGTCTGCTCTTAGGATGAATGAAGTGGCTTCTCACAACAACATTGTTTTGGTTTTTTTTTCCCATTAAGCCACATTTTCCTGGTTGTATCTAACTTGATCTATGAGAGTGTTAGCAGAAAAGTATGCCCAGAATGACAGACACCATGGTTCTGCTCTCCTAGATGCTTCTCAGGCTCTATCTGGGACTAGC
Organism: Pseudochirops corinnae; assembly: GCA_028646515.1. Classification (NCBI taxonomy): domain Eukaryota; kingdom Metazoa; phylum Chordata; class Mammalia; order Diprotodontia; family Pseudocheiridae; genus Pseudochirops; species Pseudochirops corinnae. The sequence continues at coordinate 139,181,720 of CM053592.1, forward strand.
ATGGTTTTTATCAACACACATTTTTGCAATATAATCTGTCTTTTCCCTTTCTTCCTTTCTTTCCTTTTTTCTTTCTTTCCTTCCTTCCTTCCTTCCTTCCTTCCTTCCTTCCTTTCTTTCTTTCTTTCTTTCTTTCTTTCTTTCTTTCTTTCTTTCTTTCTTTCTTTCTCTTCTTTCCTTCCTTCCTACCTTCCTTCCTTCCTTTCCTTTTCTCTCTCTCTCTTTCTCTCTCTCTCTCTCTCTCTCTCTCTCTCTCGTTCTCTTGGCATGGTTATTTAACTGGTGGATCAGGGGAATGCTGTCAATAGAGATTGCCCAGATTGTAGCCTTTGACAAAAATTCTTATGTTATGCATGTAGGTGAGCAAGTGAGAAATGGGCTAGACAATATTAGAGATGGGCAGATCCCATGGTTGAATGGGATGGATGCCAATGGCAGACATTAATATGAACATTGGAAAATTTCTCTAGAGGAGTGCCTCAGGTTTCTCTTCTTGGTCACATACTATTTAACTTTTAATGACAACTTGAATAAAGGCATAGATGACAAACAACTGAGAAGGCCAGCTTAACACATAGGAAAATAATAGCTAATATTCATATAACACTTATGATATGCTAAGGTACCTTGCCAAGCACTTCACAATAATCTCGTTTGATCCTTACAACAACCCTAAAAGGTATATATATGTTATTATAATCTTCATTTTACAGACCAATAGACTCAAGCAAACAAAGGTTAAACGACTGGCCCAGTGTCATCTCAGTCAGTGTCTGAGGTCTGATTTGAACTCAGGACTTCCTGTCCCCAAGCCAGCACTCTATCCATTGCATACTACCTAGCTGCCTTCATAACAGGATCCAGTCATATCTCCGTAGGCTGGAAAGGTGGGCAGACACTACTAAGAAGGGATTTAAACACTTTACAAACAGGGAATCATAGAGAAGTGATGGGAAAAATCATCATGGAAAGAAGAAATGGTGATGTGGGAAGGGGCTGTTGAATGGCTTACTTGAGCCATAGCCACACCATATCAAAGGAAGTAAAAGATGACATCCTGCAAAATGAAGAGGATGAAAACCTATGGGAAGCCAAAGATGAGAGTCCCACAGGATGAGTAGATATGGTGGGGGGAAAGCTGTGTTTTTGGAGAGAAAACCCACATAGATGAGAACACAGATATATGGAATATTGCTGTGTAAATTTAAAATATTTGGAGTAAAAAGGGTTCTGAAAATGCAAGACTTGGGAGGTATGAATAGATTATCAGTTCTTGTGAAAAGGATCTGGAGGTCTTTTTTTTTTTTTAATTAAAACTTTGATTTATTTTAGTTTACATCATTCATTTCCACGAAATTTTGAGTTACAAATTTTCTCCCCATCTTTCCCCTACCCACCACCCCAAAACAGCCATCCTAGTGTATAACCCCAATCTGGAGGTCTTAATAGGCTTCAAACTCAATACGAATTAATAGTGTGATACAACAGCAAAGTGACTACTTGTTAGGCATGCTTAAACTTACTGGAGGTTCATGGTGAGGTACACATTACTCTGGATGATTTTTGAGGCCCCTTCCAAATCTGAGATTCTATGGCTGTATTAATACATTCTAAGAATGTGCTTGTTAGCTTGGTGGTCACATCATGTTACTGACTCATACTGGACTTGACAATTGTTTTCCTGTTTCTCTACTCCCACATCTCCAGCAAGCACAGATTCTCCTATGCCTGCTTTGGCTGACCCAATAACTTTCCCTCTCTTACTCTTCTGGTCTAACTAGTACTCCATGCTTTTCCCTAACATTCCATACCCCTGTCTCCATTGACTTTTTAGTGACCTAATGCCTAATAGTAGGATGTGATCCTGACCCTTTCTATTGGCATCATCCCTAGAATGGAAATGTTAATACCTGTCCTATCTAACCTCAAGGGATTGTAGTGAGGAACAAGTGAAATATCTTATGAAAATGTTTTGAAAGTATAAGAGCAGGATCCAGATATAACATAGAATTAATAATAAGAACAATAATATCTAGCATTAATATAGTGCTTTAAAATGATTTACAAAACACTTTACACATTATTTCATCTCATCCTCCCAATAACGCTGATATAGGTGTGATTATTCTCCCCATTTTATAGCTAAGGAAACCGAGGTTGAGAGAAGTTAAAAGTGATTTGCCCTAGGTCACCCAATTAAATGCCTGTGTCAGGATTTGAACTACAGGCTTCCTGACTCCAAGTCTATCACTCTATCCTCTAGGGCACTTAGATCCCTAATTATGATATGTATTATAATTAAGAAGTTAGGAATAGGGTCTGGACTTAATATAGGAAACTTGAAGATGAGGAAATACTTTATCAGGGTAGGCCGGCATCATCTCTGCAACTTAGAATCATTGAGAGTTGCTTAGAGCCCCAGTATGTTCAACATCTTGCCCAGAGCTGCACAGTCAGTAGGTGTCAGAAGTGGGACTTAGACCCAGTAAGTCCCTGTTCCAAGGCCAGCTGTCTCGTGGCTGTGCCACTCACTATAAGCAATAGATTCAATAAGCATTGTTATATATGTTGGGGTGTAAACTCCTTGAGGGCAGGCAGGGGCTATTTCCCCTTTTCTTCTTTCTGTTCCAAGGGACTAGGACAGTACTAGGCATATTGTAAGGTCTTGACAAATGACTGTCAAATGGGTTGATTAAATATGGTGGGTACTGGATTTAAAATGATGGGATCACAGATTTGTGGGGGGCCCTAGAGATCAACTTGGTTAATTCTACCCTTTCATAGATGAGGAAAAGCAGGCTTCCTGAAGTTTTAATTACTTGCCCAAGGTCACACAACTGGTAAGGAGCCGCGCAAGGACTCCAGTCTTTGGACTCTTAAATCAAATGGTCCAACAACAGTACCATCCTGCCCCCTCCTGGGTTCCCCTCCCTTCAGAAGACCTGGCCATGCCACTGATTAGCTGTGGGACCCTGGGCAAATCCTACCAGTTCTCGGGGCTCTAGTTTCTTCAGCCAGAGGATGGTATTCATCAGCTATTTCTACTAATTACTTGGGCTCACTGGGCTGGAGGGTTTAATTTGGGTAGTTGGGTTTCTCTAGATCTATGATCTTCCTGGTAGAAGAACCTGCCAGGAAGGAACTTCTGCTACCAGTGCAGTTTAACAACTTCCCTGAAAATTGTTGTAAAGATCTGACTGAGCCACTGGGATTAAGTGACTTGGCCAGGGTCACACAGAGATCATATGCTATAGGTGGGAGGGGAACCCAGGTGTTCCTAACTTCCCTGATATCTCTCTACTTACTTTAAGTATCAAATGAGATAAAGTAAATGAAGTATATTTGTAACTATAAAGGACTACATTAATGTTAGATACGATTGTTATTTTAGTAATAAAGTAAACAATAGTTACCAATAATAACAGGAGCATCTTCTAGGTGGCACAATGGATAGAGAGCCAGGCTTGGAGTCAGGAAGACTCATCTGCCTGAGTTCAAAAATGGCCTCAGATACTAGCAGTGTGACCCTGGGCAAGTCACTTAACCCTGTTTGGTTAAGTTTCCTCATCTGTAAAATAAGCTAGAGAAAGAAATGGCAAATCGTCCCAGTATCTCTACTAAGAAAATCCCAAATGGGGTCATAAAGAGTTGGGCATGACTTAAAAACAACTGCATGACAGCAGACTTCTCTGGATTGTTGTAAGGATCAAATGAGGTCATAATTGTAAAGTACTTAGCACACAGTAACCGCTCTATAGATGTATTATTATCATTAAAGTTCCTTTCTTAGTAGCCTTTACATTTAAATTAAGAGACCACAGAGGTCACTGTGTTCAACTCCCTCTTTTGACAAATGACTGAGGTACAGAGTGGTTAAGTGACTTGCCTGGTCAGATAGTTAGGAAGTATCTAAGGCAGGTTATGAACTCAGGTCCATGGAATGGCAGGGGAGAAAGAAGTGTCAAAATTTCTGGTATTCTTCCCCCACCAACCTCCACTAGGTGACCACCGATGAGCAAAAGAAGGAAAGTCCCTGCAGATCCCTCAGAAACCCCAAAGCAGCCCATGGGCATGATTCCATCCTGTCCTTAGAGATGCTAGCCCAGTGTGGCCCAGAGGAAATCAACCAGACTCTGTCACCAAGGGGGCAGGATCAAGGAAGGAGAGGGCAAGTTAGTGAGCTCTACCTTTCCCTCCCTGGACCTTCCCCAGGGATTTGTGCTGGTGCAAGCAGGGCTTCAGTGGGCTCCCCACTCCTGAGGCCCTTCTATATGCTTCTAATGCCAGTTCTGCAGAAAAGACAGAACAAAGGAAGACAGCCAGGTGGCGCTGGCTGAGAAGGTGGAGCTCCCTGAAACATTTTCTTTAGCTGGGACTGGAAAGGCTGGGGGGAGGAGTTAATAGGAAACAGAGGGATTTGGGGGCACCTGTATTTCTAATTCTAACCCTGCTATGAAGAAGCTGCCTGTAAGGAAGGCCACCTCCCTTTGGCTCCCTGGGATTGTTTCCTCTTCCATAAAATGAAGCAATTGCTAAGGTCCTTTTCACCCTAAATCTTATTTCTTTACTTTTTATGTGCTATATGGGGATACAAACAGATCAAAACAATGCCTCCTTCTCAAGGAGCTTAAATTTTAATGCCTCTAATTTATCCCATTCTGTGTTCTAAAGTCCCTTCTACCTCTGATATAGTATACTATGTTTTACACTGTAATATAGTATATAGTATGTAGCGTACTAAGCATAAAGTATATAGTATAGTATAGTAACATATATAGTAATACATAGTAATATACTATGTATAAAGTATATAGTATACTATGTTATAAATGCAAATGTTGGTATTTTATTCACTTTTCAGTAGTTGATTCTTTTGCAACTTCATTTGGGGTTTTCTCAGCAAAGACACTGGAGTGGTTTGCCATTTACTTCTCCAGCTCATTTTACAGAGGAAGAAATTGAGGCCAACAAGGTTAAGTGACTTGCCCAGGGTCACACAGCTAGTAATCTGTCTGAGGCCAGAGCTGAATTTATGAAGATGAGTCTTCCTGACTACAAGCTCTACATTCTATCCACTAATGACAGTAGCATCTATATAGTCCTGTAGGGTTTCCAAAGAGCTTTGTAAATCTTATCTTATTTATCCTAATAGCCTTGAGAAGTAGGTGGTGTTATTACTGTCACTGTTTTACAGCTGAGGTAACTAAGACAGACAACAATTAAGTGACTTGTCTGGGGTCATATATACTCAGGTTTTCCTGACTCCATGTCAGTGTTTTATCCACTGCACCACCATAAAGGTTCTGAACATAGGATCCACAAGCCATGAATAGGTTTTAGAGCATTTTATGAATCTAAGTGGGGAAAAAATTTACATCTTTATTTCAATATATGTTTTTTTGTAATCCTATGAATTTTATTTTATGCATTTGAGAACATTATTCTAAGAAGGGGTATATAGGCTTTACCAGACTTCCTAAAGGGTACATGACTGAAAAAAAAAAGGAGGTGGGGTGTTTAAGAACTCTTAGACTAAGGTGCCTCCAAGTTATGACATCATTATGGCTTATCCATTATGGAGGAAAAAAAAAGGTGGATAAAGAATGCACATTGGGGGCAGCTAGGTGGCACAGTGAATAGAACACCAGCCCTGGAGTCAGGAGGACCTGAGTTCAAATCCGGCCTCAGACACTTCACACTTACTAGCTGTGTGACCTTGGACAAGTCACTTAACCCCAATTGCCCTGCCTTCCCCCCTCCAAAAAAAGATTTTTAAAAATGTGCATTGCCCAGACCCTAATTTATTATTGTAAAGTTTCATGAATGAGTTCATCTGTCTGTCCATCTATCTATCTATTTATTGATCTATCAATCATACTACCTACCTATATATCTTGGACAGAAGGCTACAGAAGGACAATGACATTGGTCTACAATTGAGGAGGAAAAGATTGACTTGAGTTTACTCCTCTCTAAGGGAAGCTGCATATTCAAATGTAATGCAATACAACAGAAGGCAGATTTTCAATCAAGAGACACATGGATTGCAATCCTATCTGATATTAACTAGGACCAAAGGAAACTACTTAATTCTCAGAGCCTTGGTTTCCTTATCTGTAATAGTGCATACGAGAATCAAATCCACATGAAGCCACGTAGACCATGGTGGGGATGGGGTGGGTGATGGCAGTGGAAGTGTTTTGTAGTTACTTTTCTTACTATGGCAACATAGTGTCATTGTTTTGAATGAATTGTGTATATTGGCTAACTGATAGAGGGGTAGGGAACCTGCGACCTCAAGGCCACATGTGGCCTGCTAGGTCCTCAAGTGTGGCCCGTTAACTGAATCCAGTTTTGAATTCAAAGGACTGCACTCGAGGACCTAGAAGACCACATGTGACCTCAAGACTGTAGGTTCCCCAGGCCTGATAAAGTCATTGGTGAGGACTCATGATCCATAGTTTAAAAGTACTATAGAAGAAATGGCTAAAACCTGTGTTCTGTGAGTTTGGGGAAAGCTACTGCTCCACAGAAAAGACAGTGACCTTTGAGGCCAAAGAAATGGAGTGACCTGGTCTGTGAAGAGAGACAGACCCTCAATCTGTATTTTATTCAACAACAGGAGAAGCCCACAGATTTTATCTGAAGGAGGCCTCCACTATCAGTCCCAAATGGGTATTCTGACAGGCTTCACTAGGGACCTACTGCCCCACCAGGATGTTCTAATGGGATTAACTACAGAGGAAAACATCTCCACAAGAACAAACCTGAGACCACAGGTTAACATGCTCCCCCAGATCACTCAATATCCTGTCCCTCTTTCAACTGCCCCCTAGGGAGAGGAGCTGAGCAGTCTCACCTCTTTTTGTCATCAGTAATTTCCCTCCAAGGCTGTGTAAAACCCTTTATCTTCCTTTGTTCCTCGTAGTTTCCACCGGGAAACTGCCTATTTGCTGAAGCTAATTAAACTTTTTCTCTTCTAGTCTTGCTTCTTGATTTATTGGCCTTCATTCAAGTGGACCAGGGAGGATATCAGGCCCTGTGGGTTGAGTAATTTCCCCAACAATATCAAGAGTTATCCAACTGGGAGCCCAACACGCAAATTTGTGAATGCCAAGTTGAGAAAGTGGGGGTGGGGGCAGTGCTACACTGTGGAGACTCATAATCCTATCAGAAAGAACTCCACTCTTGTAAAGGGTGTAGCCATTGCATTTAATTTGGGGCAACTAGGTGGTGCAGTGGATAGAGGCACTGGGGCCTGGAGTCAGGAAGACTGATTTTCCTGAGCTCAAATCTGGCTTCAAACACTTACTCACTGTGTGACCCTGGGCAAGTCACTTAACCCTGTTTGCCTCTGTTCCTCACCTGTGGTATAACCTGGAGAAGAAAATGGCAAACCTCTCCAGTATCTTTGCCAAGAAAATCCCAAGTGCAGTCGCAAAGATTCACCATAACACAGATGACTTTGAGTTGGAGGAAATCAGAGAAGTCTTCAGGGAAATTATGGTACTTTAACTGGGACTTGATAGAAGAAAAGGATTTTGATAGGAAGAGATAAGAAATGAAAGAAATTCAAAGCTTAGGAGACAGGATGCATGAAAGCACAAAAATGAGTGAGCGTAGGATGGGATCCAGAAACAGCTAATAGTAAAATTGGATTGGAACTGTGTGTGAAAAGAAGAATGTGAGATAAAGCTTGAAAGCTAGGCTGGATACAGTTTGTGAAGGACCTTCCTAGCTGAAGAAATATGCATTTTATCCTATAGAAGAAAAATGTCAAACACAGTAGAATTGTGGTTTAAACAATATGCAATCCTCAGGGATCCTTATGCATACTCCAGTGGTCCCCATTTCTATTTAATCTTGGTACTGATGCAGAGTCACTGAAGGTGTCTGAACCAGAAAATCTCATTCACATGGTCAGGTCTGTCAATCAGAATGCTTACTCTGGCAGCTGTGTCAAATCAAGTCAATAAGCATTTATTAGGCACCTTTTTAGACACTGTGCTGATTTATACTGGACTGGAGAAGGGAAAGCTTAGAAGAAAGGGTTGGGGGAGTGACTAGCTAGGCAGTGATTGCTGACATCCAGGAGAGAAGAGCTGAGGGCAGTGAAAATGTGAGCAGACCATCCATCTGTCAAGATACTTTGGAGGCAGAATCGCAGAGTTTGGTAACTGATTGGGTGGGGTGGAGTCTGGGGGTGGGAAGCAAAGAGTCAAACATAACCAGGAAAGTTCTAGCCTGGGGAACTGGGAAGGAAATGGTTTCAGCACTCCTCTTTTTAATTAAGATTAGGAACATTTGTTGGGGGGAAATAAGTTGAAGTCTTGGATGAGTCCAATTTGAAGTCTTGGGGGTGGGGAACACCCAGATAAAAACACCCAAAAATTAGTTAGGAATAGTGAACTGAACTCAGGGGAGAGATTGTGAGATAGAGACAATAGCAACATCAATAGGAGCAGCAATAAAAGTAATGGTGACAATTTGCAAAGTGCTTTATATACATTATCACGTTTCATACTCTTAGTTGTTATTCAGTGGCATCCAACTCTTTGTGACCCCATTTAGGGTTTTCTTGGCAAAGATACTGGAGTGGTTCGCCATTTCCTTCTCTGGCTCATTTTACAGATGAGGAAACTGAGGCAAACAGAGTTGATCGATTTGCCCAGGGTCACAAAGGTAGTTAGTTCTGATTTGAACTCATGAAGCTCTTGACTTCAGACCTGGTGCTCTATCCACTACACCACCTAGCTACCCTTCACTGTCACAACCTCCCAATAAGATAGGTACTATTCACATTCTGATTGTATAAATTGAGGAATCTGAGAAAGTGAGAGTTTAAAGTGTCCTGCCCAGGCCCCATAGCTAGTAAGTGTCTGAGACAAGATTTGAACCCAGGCTTTTTTGACTCCAAGTCCAGCATTCTATGTATTTTGCTGACCCCAGAGATGTTAATTGAAGTCATTAGACTGGATGAGAACAGTGTCAGAAAGTAGAGAGGAGAGAAGGGGTAAGAACCATGGAGAACCAAGTTCCTCTTTAGAAAGCAGGAAGGAAGACTCATCACCTCACTTTTGAAATCTCCTTCCTTTATTCCTCTCTAAGGTCAGAGTAGCTGCTTCTTCTTCTTTTTTTCCTCCTCCTCCTCCTCCTCCTCCTCCTTCTTCTTCTTCTTCTTCTCCTTTTTCTCTTCTTTCTTTTCCTCCTCCTTCTTCCTCTTCTTCTCCTTTTTCTCTTCTTTCTCCTCCTCATCCTCCTTCTTTTCCTTCTTCTTTCCCTTCTTCTCCTCTTCCTCCTCCTTTTTTTCCTCTTCTTCCTCCTTCTTTTTTTCTTTTGTCTCACAATTAAATCTTGGGCATAAAGAAGGCTGGACAATATCCTGAGGGAATGGGTTGGATCAGAGTAACACCATATTTTCCCCCACTAGATCCCAGCTTCAGAGGAACAATGGCAGATAAGCATTATAAACATATCCACAAACCAGGTCATTTTCTGGCAGGATATTGATGTGACTCATCTTGATAAAGAGTCTTGGATGTTAAACCTAGGAAGCAGTAGGGCAATCAAGTCAGGTACAAATATGTTGAAGGCCTACTGGAATCTGTCCCAAAGAAGAGTGCCTGCCACAGGGAAACCAAAACACTATGTTGGAAATTTCACAACCTTGTTGTCCGTGCAAGTCAGAGAATCACAAGATTTTTAGCTTAAAAAACACATGTAGAAGTGACAGGGGTTTTTCAGACAGCAGCAAGATCCTTACATGTCTTAAAGAAAGATAATTATCCCACTTATTTTTTCAAAAAGAGCAAGATCCTTCTCTTTCTTTCTCTCTCTCCCTTCAACAACAACAACAACAACAACAACTCCTGATTCTGACTGTTATTAGTGTATGAGCCTGAACAAGTCCAGTCACTTCTCAAAGCCTTGGATTCCTTATCTGTAAAATGAGGCAAGTGATATCTGCTCTTCCTGTTAAACAAGACGCTACAAGGAAAGCATTTGGTGAACAATAGAGCTAACTCTGACTTGCCATTGCTGGCAACTACTCAAACCGGTGCCTGAATGAGAATGTCCTTTGTAGCCTTGTCCAGTGGGCCCACTGACCTTGGACTGGAGCCTTCTGATGACGGGGAACCGCTCCGTCCTTGGGCAGTCTGTTCTACCTTGTGACCACCCTAAGTATTAAGAAGTATCTTTCATACGTGGAGTCTTAATTTACCTATCTGCTGTTTCCACTATATTTCCTATTTTTGCCTTTCAAGGCCAAGATGAACAAATTTAATCCATCTTTCACTTGACAGTCATTCAAATACTTAAAAAGAACTACCCTGTTTCCCGTGAGTCTTCTCTCCTCTAAACTAACATCTTCAGTTCTTCTGACCTCTCCTCACACAAGGCCCTTCCCCATCTGGCTGCCCTTCTCCGGATACTCTCTGGTTTGTCAATATCCTTTGAAAAATATGGTGCCCACTTAATGCTGGATTCACAAAGGGAGTTCTCAGCTTGAATGTCCTTTGTCAAACACTGCCCCAGTGTTGCCCAAATCAGGTTAAATTGTAACTGGAAAACATTTACCAAAGTAAATAAAAATGCAATAGACTGTAGATAATGTTAACATGTGGTTTTCTAAGCTCACACAACCTGTAGAGATCCTTAGAAACTGTCCCTTTTTAATTTGAGTTTGATAGCACTGGTCAGAACACCTGAGTTTGCTGTTTACTTGTCTAATATCTTCATTCATATAAGAACACCACTCTGGATCACAGAATCTTAGAGCTGGGAGGAACATCAAAGAAAAGAAGGAAAGAAAGAAGGAAGGGAGGAGATAACTATTCATTAAGTGTCTGTTACATGCTAGGAAATGTGCTAAGCACTTTTATAAATATTTTATTTGATCCTCTTAACCCTGGGATAGAAGTACTATTATTATCCCCATTTTACAGCTGAAACTGAGGCCAACAGATGTTTAGTGACTTGCCCAGGGTCACCCAGATAACAAATATCTAAGGCCAGAATGAAAATCAGGTCTTCCTGACACTTGGCCAAGTACTCTATTCTCTGTGCCATCTGGCTACCTCAGGCCAAGGTATCCATACACAGGGTCAAAGGACATCTAGTTCAAGTACCTGATGCAGAAATCTTCTCTATAATATTCTCAATAAGGGTTCATCCCACCTTTGCTTAAACACTTTCAGTGAAGGTGAATTAACTACCTTATGAGGTAATCCATCCCACCTTTGGACAGCAATATTTATCCTGAAATTTTCCTTTATATTGGGTCAAAACTGATCTCATTGGATTATCCACCCAATTCTTCTAGTTCTGCCCTCTGGGGATGATCAGAACAAATCTAGTCTTATTTTCTTGTGGTGACCCTTTGGCTATTAGAAAATCATAATCATGTTCCTTCCCTTAAATCTTATCTTTTCTTCGTTAAATATCCCTAGTTCTTTCAACTATTGCCCACATTACGAGGTTCCCATACCTCACACCATTCCAGACCCAACTTCCTTCCTGGCCCCCTCCATTTGCTGCCATCATGCCTCAAAGCCATAACAAATATATGAGAGCAGGCTGAATCCAGAAGAAGACAGTTCTCTATGGACTAAGCATTTGTGAATGAAGTCAGAAGTTCAAGGATCAAATTCCGATGATAGATCCTTCTCAAGAAGTCTTTTGGGGGAACCTAAATAGACAGGGAAGGTGAGGGAGCAGCGTAGATTGCATGTCAGAGTTTTAATCCCAGGGCACTGATGGTGTTACTGACATATAGACCTTGTTATATAGAGATAACACAATTGAAAGGTAGGAAACCAGATTGGTGGGAAAACAAAATTCTTGTGACCAACAGCTAAATACTTCTCAAATAAAATTCCCCATCCAGCAATGCAAACAGTGAGGAAAGTGGTCATGCTTACAAGCCTCTGTGGTGGGGGTGGGGAGAGAGCAAATGGCAGAGGTTTTGTCATCTGTTGTTCCTTAGAGAAAATAACCGTTTGAATAATTTTCTCTTAAAATAACTTTATCCTTCACTAGGGCATAAGGCTTTCTTTCCCCTTCTCTGGCCTTCAGTTCCTCTTCTGTAAAATTGGGGAAAAGTTTTATCTATGTCAGGCGTTCTTAAAGCTGGGGTCCATGAACTTCTTTAAAAATATACTTTTATAATTGCATTTCAATATAATTGTTTTCTTTTTTAATCCTATGTAGTTTATTTTATTTAGTTAAAAAGATAATTCTGAGAAGTTCCTATGCTCCAAAATGGTCCAAAAGGACCACAGAAAAGATAAAAAAAAAAAATGAAACCAACCTTGACCTAGATGATTTCTTAGAATCTTGACATTCTAGGTTCTAGGTCAGGGGTGGGGAACATGTGGCCTCCAAACCACATGAAATCTTTTAGGTCCTCAGGTGCTGCCTTTTGCCTGCGTTCAAATTTTACAGATTAAAGCCTTTTACTAAGAAGATTTGTTCTGAGAAGTTTGGATTCAGTCAAAGGGCAGCATCTGAGGAGCTAGAGGGCCACATGTGGCCTCCAGGTGGTAGGTTTCCCCACCCTTGTTCTAGGTACTAAAATCTACTCTAGCTCTGATTTGTGTATTAAAGGAATTAAGCATAGCATAATATCCTATTTTGAATCTAAATCAAAATTGGATACCCCAAGGAAACATTTTATACTTTGCACAATCACTACTTAACTTCACTAAGGACTGATAGTTGAGGGCACCCAATTCTGCTCCTACTTTCAAGAATTCATTCAGTCACCCAAGTGAATTAACAGTCAGATCTTGGCTTTGAGCTCTAAGGAGCTAATACCTCATCTTGCCCAACTCTTTTGGGTTCTGGCTCAAAACCAAGGAAGATCAGATAAGAAAGGCCCCAGCCTAGACTCATTCCTCTCATCTGGGTAACCAACAGTGGCCTTTTACCACAGTTCTCCGCCTCCTACCCACCCCCCTTCCCCAGCACCTGGACTGCTGCTGCCTGGACACCTCCACACCTTAGGGGAATTTAAATGTTCTTGGTATTTAGAGCTGATAGAGATCTTAGAAACTGTGGTATCTAATCCAATTGCCTCAGGACAGTGGATCCTAGGGAGAGGAAGTGGTTTGTTTTTTCTTCTTATCAAACTGTCCCCCTTGCTGTTCCTTAGGCACATCTTTCTTGGCCCTACAGCTACGCCTATGAATGAGGGTTCCTGCCCAAGTCTGGTGTGCACCCGCCCCCCCACCTTCACATGAAAGAGTTTCTACTTTCCTTAAAAACGCAAAACAAAAAAATGTTAAAAATTGCTTTAACATGTAATTGGAGGAAAAAATGTTATTAAAAAAACACAACTTGGGGAACACCTCCTTAACCTGCCTCTTCCCTTCCTCCCAGTTTTTAGAACTCTTTATCTCTTGAAATAACTTAGACTTATCCTGACTTACTAGAGGATGGATAAGCTTTATTCCTCCCTCCCTTCCTCCTTCCACATCAGACTGATTATACATTTCTTTTGAGAAGTTTCATTTTTTAACTTTGTGTCTTCTGTTTCTAGCATAGCTCATGCACACAACAGGCACTCAAGGCATATCAGTTGACTTGTTCAAAGTCACACTAAGTAGCAGGTTCCATATTTGAAACTACATTTCAGAGTGAAAATCCAGGGTTCTTTCCACTTAAAAGGCAGAGCTGGTCTAGTGGCATATAGAATACTCTGGGCCTGAAGTCAGGAAGCTGCTCAGTCGTTTCAGTCCTGTCTGACTCTGTGACCCCATTTCGGGTTTTCTTGGTCATTTTCTTCTCCAGCTAACTTTACAGCTGGGGAAACTGAGGTAAAAGGGTTAAGTGACTTGCTCAGGGTCACATAACTAGGAAGTATCTGAAGTCATATTTGAACTCAGGTCCTCCTGACTCCAGGTATGGCACTCTATCCACGGTATCACCTACTTGCCTTAGGGGTCAGGAAGACCTGAGTTCAAATCCTACCTCAGACACTTAATAGCTCTGTAACTCTGGGCAATTCAATTAACCTCCTTCTCCTCCTCTTCCTCCTCCTTCATTATTAGCATTTTTACTGAGATATGGCTTATATTTGGAATATTATGCTATATTTATAATTTGATTAAGCCCTCAAAAATTGCTGCATATCTTGTAGATACTTTGAAATATTAAAGTGAATTTTAAAAAATGAAACAAATGTATTACTTTTTTTTTAACCTCTTCATTGCTTAGGGGAACAACAAGAAAAAAAATTGGGTCTTCTCCTTATTATATAGCTTCTTTCCCCAAAAGACAGAGCACTAGAGAGTGTTGTTTTTTTGTTGTGTTTCTGTGCTATCATCAGAATATCTGTTCTTGCAGGCAATTGATTCCATTTAAAACTCATGGTTTATAGTATGAATAACAAAAGCTCCTTTTAATTAAAAAAAGAATCACAAGGACATCCCCTCTGGGCTCTTCCAGAAAGAGCTTATCTCATCCCACAAAAGCTGGCAGGTTTTACCAATGGAAATGTATAGTTATATAATGATAATGCCCTTAATCCTGGATTGTGTTTTGGGGTGGGAGGTTAGGAGGTGGATGGATGTTGCTGTCATTTCTCTTACATATGAGACCATAATACAGAGATTTTTCATGAAAGAAATCTACCATAAACAGAAAGGAAAGACCCTTAGGTTGGAATTCAGGAAACCTGGGTTCTAGCACTAGCTTTGCCACCGACTGGAGCTTCAGTCTTTCTTTTAAGATCTGTGAGTCTCAGTTTCTTCATTTGGAAAATGAAGGTAATACTTTTTGCATCACAGTACTTACATCACAGTGTTGTGGTAAGGAAAGCACTCTGTAAATCTTAAATGTGAGCTATTACGATCAAGTGGCACAATGAATATGAAATTTTTTTATAAAACTAAAATAGCATGAAAACCTAAGGGATTATAATGATAATTGTTATTTGTCTACAGTTGGTTTCTCTTCCCAACTCTCCTTTGTCTATAGTTCCACCATTTTCTGAGATGATCTTACCCTTTGGCTTGCTTTCACTCCTGTATTTAATACTTTTCTAGACTTTGTCAAGGTCCTGTACAAGGAGAGCCAGAAGCATGGGAAACAGAATGTCTTGGTCATTAACCCTTGCCTTAGTCTAGGATAGGTCATTAACCCTCCTTGTCTTATTGGATTCTGTTCTTCATTTCTTCCTACAGTCTCAATAATCTATGTCTTTGCACCTGGATCTGGATTTGGCTTAAGCTTTCTGAGGCGCCATCTGCTTCTTCTGGAATGGACATGCTTAAGTGAGTAATGGTGGCCGAGTGTCTCAATTTCTCCTAAGAACATTGATGTTTCTCTAGGGTGTTTTAACCCTTGGCCCCATGTTTTGACAGATCTTTTATTTTTACCCCATTGGTCCTAGCCATCCAGCCTTCTGACTACACATGCATACCATGATCTTATCATGGCTGGCATTTGATTTCCCATCTAGTAGGCTCTACACCTGGTAGTACACTGTGCAGCTGTCAATAATCTCCTTTATTTGGCATTTAAAGCCCTGGACAATCTAGCACCTCCCTATCTTTCTGAGCTGATTACCTAGTACTATCTTCCAGATAAACTAGCCTTTCTGTTATTCTGTGTCAATAACACCCCATTTTCCACCTCCACATCTTTGCACAGGCTGTCTTGTACCTCCAGAATGCTCTCCCTTCTTCCACTTGCCTCTTGGAGCCTCTAGGTCCCTTCAAAGCTCAGCTTAACTAGTAGCTCCTTTCAAGGGACCTTTCCCAATTTTCCACAGTTGTTGGTCACTCTGTATGTATTTACTCCTATCCCCCAGCAAAATGTGAATCCCTTGAAGGTAGAGACTGTCTCCCTTTTTTATTTGTCTTCCCCAGTGCCAAGCACAGCACCTGGCATGAAGCAGGTGCTTGTTGCTAAATGCTTATTGATTAACTTTTTGGTAGATGGATAGATAGATTGCTTAGGGGAGAGAGAATGTTAACTAGCATGGTGCTGAACATTTAGAAGCCTTGGAAAATGAACAAATGAACACATACTATTTAGAAATAAAGCTTGGAAAATTGCAAAGCGTTGCCACTTATCTAGGTATTGTGCATACGTGGGCTAGTAGTAAGTCAGGGTTTCTGGCTGCTATCTTCAATATTCTTGATCATCGAGTACAATTAAATATAGTTGCAACCCCAGTCTATTAAGAACTAAACCCAAGTTTACTTTTTATGCAAAATGTTACAGCTGAAAGCTGGACAAACAGAGGATTAAGTATTAGCTCCAGAGTCAACTATTGATTCAAAATATTCACTCGTGCTTATTTAAGGAGGTATGAAGATGGAACTGGGGCAGGGAAACTACAAACTTATGGCCGGTTGGGGCAAAGGTTAGATAAATCCAATTTGAATCTCAGAACCAGCTCTCAATTTAGAAGCCAGATGATGGTTTCAGATTTCAAGCACGTTGCTAGGGCAAGCCCACTGGATTCAAGAGCCCAGGTAGGAATTCAGGCTCTGCTTGCTAGCTAGGTGAAGAAGGGTCAGAAGACCCTTCCCCTTTCTTGGCCTTAGTTTCACAGTATCTCGTGGTTTAAAAGAATCTCAGAGACCATCTCTCACCATTTGCCTCACTGACTTCTTTTGAGGAAAGACATTTTATGAGCCATAAAGCACCAGGGAAATATTAGCAGCGATGATAACATACCCTTTAATGTCAATCAGCTCTATCATGTGATCTAGAATTGGAAGAGACCTCAGAAATCTTCTAGCCCAAACCCCCTCATTTTACACATGAGTAAACTGATTCCCAGAGGAGGAAAGACACATGTTCACGGCCATACAGTTAGCAGGTCAGAGAACCAGACAACCAGGTGGTGAATTTGTTTTTTCTGACTTTGAATACAGTGCTCTTTCTCCTTTAGGCCACACTTTTGCTACTTCAGTATTTGGGCAGAAATTTGTCACTAGCCAAGCTCCAGGACAAACTGAAACCACTTTTCCTAAAAATCTTTACTTCCCCGAAAAATTGCTTCCAAAGAAATTTGAATCAAAGTTACCACTTTTGGGAAGTATAACTTTGCTGAAAATGAAACTACTGAATCACAGAACTTCAGAGCTGGAAGGGACCTTGAAGGTCATCTTGTCCATTCCTTACCTGAACCCAAATCACCTGTATAATACTGCTGGCAAGTAGTCTCCTAGTCTTAGCTAAAAGTCCTGTAGTAATGACAAAATGCTACCACCCAAGAGAGCTCAATGTATTTTAATAGTTCTAATTATTGGGAAAGTTTACTTTAAATTGAGTCTAAATATTCTACTTTGTCCCCCCCCCCCCTTCTATTTCTCATGCCCTCCATGGTCAGACAAAACAAGACCTCTCTTTTCCACATAACAATCCTTCCAGTACTTGAAGACAACTACTACGGTCCCCTTTCCTTTCTCCCATCAAGGTTTTTCTTCTCCCCAGATTCTTTACCTTATTTGAATGGCATGGCCTCCAGTCCTCTCTGGTGTCTCCTTAACTCTCCTGGTTGTCCTCTGGACTCTCCCAAAGGTAGCGTATACTATCCCATAGCTATAAAATCACCGAGAGTACCAATGCCCTAAAAGGTGGCATCCAGGGCTGAACACGGCAGTTTAGATGGGGTTTGATAAGGGCAAAGTTCACTGGAATGATCACCACCCTCATTCTGGTGGCTACTCCTCTATTAATGTAGCTTTAGCGGCTTCTGCATCATGACACTGTCTCATACTATTTGTCAAAAATGACATTTACTGGTAATTCTTCCTAGGCAATTTTCAGGTAATGATAGAAGGTGACGTACAAGAATCATTACTGGGCAGAATAAAGCAAAAGAGAAAATCATTCTTACCTCCAGTCTGGTCCTGTCCACATCTTTGGGTAATTTCACCCGAATTCGGTTTGTGACGATGAGCATGTCATAGGGATAGATCTGTTGTTAAAAAAAAGAAGAAGAAGAAGAAGAAGAAGAAGAAGAAGAAAGAGCCCAACAGATTCAGAGAGCTCTGGCTGTGCTGGGGAAAGTAGGGAAGGGAAAGAGTGCATGACTTTTAAAAATAGCTGAGGGAATCATACATACTTGGATCCATAATTGACATAGACATTTCACAGGATAAGTACAAGAAAAAGGACCCTTTTAACCTGGCCAGGCATGAGACTCCTTCCGGGTTCCCTCTTACCTTGTATTCTGTAAGAAAAAGAGGAGGAGACCATGGGAAATCTTAGAAAAAAATGTATTTATGCTTTCCAGCGCAATTAATTCTCAAAGGTGGTGTCTTCATGAACACAATTCCATCATGCAGTAAGATGGCTGCATGCACTGGGATTCTCCCATTGGGTAGGTTAGCTTTTCCAACAGCACTAGAAATGGGCATAAATGGCTGGCGATAAGGAATTCTGATTCTTGGTGCTAAAAGGCTATAGGATGTCCCAGGGACATTAGCAAGAACTCTGAAGAGTACAAGGTATGGTCCAGGGGTCTGAATACCAAGTGAGAGACCAGCAACTGCTGAGCTTCTATTTGTCATCTCAAACCCTGTCTTCTGATAACCTGAGTTAGGTAGGTAAGTCTACCTACCTGCCTACCTTAATTTACCCATCTAGGAAGTGGATATTTTAAGGCATAACTTGTGAGGGGTGTTGTGAAAATGACAATATTGACTAGTGTAAAGTATCTGCACAGTAAAGAAGTACTAGAAAGTATAGTGTTGGGAAAGTGAAAAGAATCACTGACTCAAAGCCAGGAGTCCTAGGTTCTAGTCCAGGCTCTGCTATTGACTCATCAAGTGACTTTAGATGAACAGTTTAACCTTTCTGTGCCTCAGTTTCCCCTGTAGTCAAGTGAGATGTTACCTCCAGTATCAATCCAGTTCTTTCCTCAACCTTTGCTTCCATTGTTCCCTAAACCTGTAATGTCCTCCTATCCTGTCCACCAAATATGCCTTTTGTAGTCTTCGGTATCCTTCACGCACCGTTCAGATGCTATTGTCCTCCGTGAAGCATTCGTTCCCTCTTCCCGCCTCAGCCCTCACAAAGCACTTGGTACCTCCCATGTTCTTATTTTATTGTATTTTGCCCTATAATCATCAGGTAATTACTGGGGATGTGCCATCTCCTCCAAGCTAGATGGTAAAGTCCATGGGGGCAAAGACCATTTATCTTTGTATTTCCTCTAAATAGGACAGTTCTTTGCACACAGTAGGTGTTTAAAGTGGTTCACTGTATTAATAATGCTACTCTTGGGGCTAGGACATGGGTGTGGAACCTGGGGCCTCAAGGCCACATGTAGCCCTCTTGGTCCTCAAGTACAACCCTCTGATTGAATCCACACTTCACAGAACAAATTCCCTTAATAAAAGGATTTGTCCTATAAATAGACTCAGTCTAAAGGCCACTCTCAAGGACCTAGAAGGCCTTACATGATCTCAAGGCTGCAGGTTTCCCACACCCGGGGTAAGATTTTAAGTCCTAACCCCAACACTGTGTCCCCTTAGACAAGTTACTTAACTTCTCTGAATTTCAAATTCTCCACTGGAGATAGTAATAGTCCATAACCTACATCCCAATGCTGTTGTGTGATCATATAAAATCATGTATGTATCACTTTATATGTAGTAAGGCACTCAGAAAGTGGTTTTTTAGATTTCACTTTAAAGCTCTATACTACCATTACTATTGTCTGCAGTCTCGCTTAAAATTTTGATGGTCAAGGGAAGTTCATCTGGTCAGACACTACAACCAAGAATCTCACTTGAATTAGATCTGGAATCAACGTGAAGCTTAAATGCATGGTATCAAGTGATTATTTTGGTTAGTATGGGTCACATGGTTCAGTCGTAATTACAGCAATTTATTTTTCCGCCTAGGTTACCCCGTAAGAAGCCAGGACAGAGTCAGCATTATCCAAGAATGGGAGATAGCAGGGTATCTCAAAAAAGGGAGAGATGAAAATTAAATTGATTCTCTATGGTAAGATGCAGGAGAGATGAGCCAAGAGTTAGGCATGGAAATCAACTTCTGAATTAATCAGTAAGTAATGGCTGGGTTTTCAAAATGATGCTTGTGGAAATATGTTACTGAGCCCCGATCCCCTAGATAAGAATAAACACTAGGTTAGACCCACTGAAGTCCTAGCTTCATGTACCTCGCATCCCCCAACTGGTATCCTGGTCTGCTTCATATGGGGCCATATTTGCATTCTGGAAAAGAGAGAAAGAGAGAGCAGCAAAGAGAACATTGAATCTGGAAACAGGTGGTTGGTCCTCTGGGAAAAGAGGTCTTTCCTTGAGACATAGTCAAAGCATAAGCCCTAAGGAGAGAATATAATCTTGGTATCAAAGTGCATAGCAGTACTGATCACAGTCACCAGTGGGGAAATTCTGCATGCAGGCACATCTCACATAATGCTGCCCACCATCAACATTTCAGAGGATCAGAGGATCAGAGGTTTAGAGCTGAAAGGGACCATTGAGATCAACCCTTTCATTTTACAGATAAGGAAACTAAGGCATGGAGAGTTTAAGTAATGTGCCTAGGGCTACACAACTAGTAAATATCTTAAGGAGAATCTGAACCAAAGTCTTTGTGTCTCCAAGGCCAGTACCCTCTCTGATTCTGCAATAATGTTCTTAAGATGTAACTAAATCTCACTGCAGTGTTATAATATTTAGTCTATTGCAAATCCCAACACTCCCCTCTCTATCCAGCCCAAGAAAATGTTTCCTGTCCCATCTTGGCTCCACTCTGCCCAGTTCAGCAGCAACTACCTTCCTTTCTGTATGTAGTTTCAGGCATCCATGAAGAACCATTGTCAGTTTTCACAATCTAAACTTTGGCTATCCAAGAGTTTGTTCTCCACTTGAAATGAACTGCACCACTCCTCTACCTGCTCCCTTATAACATTTTCTCTCCCAACCTCATGTTTTGGCATAACCAATTAAGTGGGAGTTTAACTGTAATTGCTTCTCATGTAGCACTGCACTGGAGAGTCTGATTCCAAATGTCCCTAGACTTGACTCGAATATCAATGAAGATTTTCAGTCACCATGTCAGGTTAGTTATTCTCTTCTGCTATAAGATGGTCAATTATTAGATGAGTATGTTACATCCTTCTTATGACTGGGAAGGGATGCTTGAGCATCACCAGTTGGTACAGTAAGAATCATTCTAGTGGACATGGAGTGAATCCTGAACTCATTGCATAAATACATAGGCACCCATTTAGAAGTCTGTTTGGAGTAGACATTCATGCTTTGCCTAAAGCAGAAGAAAGGATAATATATGGCTGTGTTTGCAATCCAAAGGTACTCTGAGCCAGGAACCTGCGGGAAGCATAGTTCCGTTCTTCCCATATGAACCTATTCCATCTACTTATAAAACTGGTTGCAAACTCATTTGTGGGCTTCACTGTTTATGGAAGGGTAAATCACAGATAGCCAATCACAAAACAAGAATCAGGAGACATGGATTTTACTTCCTGTTTTGTTGTTGTTGTTTTTACTGTGACCATAGACAAGTCCCATTTCCCTTTTTCTTCCGTCGAATGTGGGCTCTCTGAGGGCAGGAATGGTTTCACTTTTGTTTTTGTAACTCCAGCTTCTAGCACAGTGATTAACACTAGTAGGTGCTTAATGATTGACAGTTTCCTCATCTACAAAATCTAGGGAACACAGGCATAAAAGGCCCTAAGAGGTCCTAAAACTCAATGCCTCCACTTTTGTGAAACAATTTCTTTATCTTTTTTGGAATTAAACTTTTGGACAGGATGACATCAAGAGTTCTTTTTAGACCTCCTATTCTATGTGGTTTAGTGGAAAGAGTACTGGATTGAAACCCAGAGGACTTATCTGCGTTCAAATTCTGGCTGAGTTACTGACAGTGATGCTTTGGGTAGTGACTTTCCATCTCTGGGCTTCAGTATCTGATCTATAAAATGAGGGGTTTGGACCACATGGCTTCTGAGGTCTTTTCCTGCTTTAAATTTATGCTCTTACAATTATTTCAGCTGCAAACCTATGATCCTGTGATCCTTTCCTATGCATTCCTGACAGTCTGGAACATGCCAGTTTAACAGTAGCTCCTGAACTTGAGAGAGTAATCCTGCCATCTAGAGTCCTTTATTTTAATCATAAAGTCCTATGCATTTCTTATAATCCACGAGTACTTGACAAAAAGTCAGATGGAATTCAGAAGCAGACTCAAGTGAGGTCTTTCCAGGAGCCTACTTCCCCCTACCCCTATCTTAAGGGCACCATGGTTATGCACTCAGTCAGTTCTGCCCTCTCTGAATGACACAGACAACCAAATGGAGAAGAAAGTCTACTAGATTTGCTTTCAAAAGACCTAAGTTTAGATTCTGACTTGGGCATATACCACGTGGTCAAATTGTTTCCTTTCTCTAGACCTCAGTTTCTTCATCCGTAAAATGAGAGGGGTAGACTAAATCCTCCCAGGCCCAATCCTTTTAAGTTGAACACTGGTAATAAAATTTTTAAACTTCTGTACAAATAGCCAAATAGATCTCTGCTTGTGTCTCTCTTGGATTTATCACTTCAATAGTTGGGTTTGGAACAACTAAAAGAAGTGTAACAATTTAGGCAATTATGGCAAGTTGTTTGCCAAAGTCCAGCTGGGACCTTTAAAACCACCCAGTCAATCTAGGTAGTGTCACACAGCCAAAACCATCCAAGCATTGAGGGGTTTCTAAGTGTATTTTTGCTATTAATCATAATTTTGTACCCCACTCAATAAACCTCAATTAACTGAAATAAAACAATAAACATTACTGATCAGCTACTGTGTCTCCTAGAGGAAACGGGAGAGGAAAATACAGAAATGGGTAAGATACAACCCAAGCAACCAAAATCTTTGATTATCTGGATTTTTTTTTAATGTTCTAATTTTAAGAGGCGACAGCAAAGCACAGGAAAATGAAGATGTTTAACAGTGCTCAGACGTAATGACTTTCCACAGGATCATAAGATTTAAAGCAAAAAGGGAACGTCAGAAATCATCTATTCCAGCTTCTGCATTTTTCAAATGAGGCAGCTGAGACCAAGAGAGACGTTATTTACCTAGAGCCACCATGGAACAGCACCTTCTGTTATTAAAAATATTCCTTATGGTGTTATCTTCCAAAGAGAGGATTCCTGATATAATAGAAGGAACACAAGTCGAGGTAGGAATAAGGAGACCTGGGCCACAATCCTAACTAGCTGTGGGTCCTTGGACAGAACACTGCACCTCTTGAACCTTTCTGTCCTTGTTTGTGAAATGAAAGGACTTGGATTTGAGTCACCTCTAAGGGTTCCTTCCAGCCCCAAGAGTTCAAGTCTGGGCTCTGATCTTGCCTCATTGTGATCTTGAGTAGCCCCATTTTCCTTATGTATAAAATGGGAGGGGTCTTGTCAATCCAAGAAAGTTCGGTATCTTTTAGTACATCAACAAAGTAGAGACACCTTACTTCCTAACAACAGTAAAAGTGACCTACTAGACTACCGAGAGCATTCCTGTTTGGAAGAGACCTCCAAGCCAAAAGGCCAAGAAGTGTAAACACTACACTGCCAGGTTTTGGATCCCAGATTCATCTAATAGAAATATTAAGAAAGCATGAAAAATGGGCTCTAAATGACTATGTTAACAATAACTTTGTGCAGTGTACAGTAAATTAACTAAACCCAAGTCCAAAACCCAAAATGCTTTTAGGGGAATCCATGTTACATTCTTTGGTGATACAGAACTAGATGCCCCATCACTCCTTCTCCATACCCAATTGTCTTAAGTTTCTGGTATTTGGGAGACAGAGAGGAGAATTGTGGAAGGGGCAGATATGGTTAGAATCATATGCCAATTTCTATCTCCACTGGTCCCTTTCAGTTTGTGTTGCTGTATCTATCCCAACCTGGAAGGTGAAGGGAGATAAATTACTTTACAAACACTGTAGGCAACATGCGGCATGCTCATTCCAAAACAGACCATTTCATTGATGAGAATGCATTTGAAATGTGGAAGGCACCATTTTATTTTATCAAGAGACAAATGCCAAGAGATATAGGTATACTCAGACTCAAATTCAAATCCAACATGCTGGTGTAAAAGAAAAAAATGCATAAAATTGCAAAATGCAATCTTAAAAATTAATCTTGGTTTGCTTTCAGTGATGACACCACTGCCATCAGCCACTATATGACTACAGTATTGGGAAGAAGTCAGTGAACAAGGCTACCATTTGCTTTGTTGTCTCCTCTCTACTATTCAGATGCCCAAGAATGTCTGAATACAGAATAGCAAGTTCTTGGGTTTCCCAGCTTTTAACAAAGATTCTCTTTAATTAAATGTCTTATTCAAAAGGACTTCATGACAGACAAATCCTTTCTCTGACATTGTTCCTGAAAGACTGCACTGTTCCTACCTGTGACTGATTTTAGTTTTGCTGGGTTTCTATTTCATGGTAAGATCTTTCTCTGTATGGATTATTTGGGGGTAGGAGAGAAGGTAGATGGAAGGGAAGCAGAGAATTGAGTCATTATGTTCTTTTAGAATCTTATTCTGAGAGACAGAGTCAGAGAGAGAGAGAGAGAGAGAGAGAGAGAGAGAGAGAGAGAGAGAGTGAGAGAGAAAGTGAGAGAGAGACAGCGCATGTGAACAAGCAACAGTAGACTAGACCATCTGATGCTGACAGAGGTGTAGACCATCCCGGATTTCTTGCTGGGCTGTTACTTGAAAAGTTAGAAAAGCTGTCAACCAAGGCACTCAGTGATATCTTTGTTAGTAAACTTCGTGCTTGGGAATCAAGTACCTACCCGGTTGAATCCATTCTTTCCATATCCAGGTAGAGAAGCAGATTTGTTATATGGGAATCCTGAAACAGACACATATAACTTTTAACAGGCTCTTCAAATTATGCCTACAAGCAAGCCAACTGAGGAAGACCAAATCAAAATGAAGACAAAAGAGTTCTCATAAAAACATGGAACAGATGGTGGATATGCAACTTAGACCCACAGGACTGTTAAACCTACAGATAGTACGTGTGTGTGTGTGAGACAAATGTCAGGAGCAGCCTTCAGAACAACATAAATGTAAACAATTCCATGTTCTTGCCCTTTCAAACTTTACACCTGGACTTTCAATAGAGTTTGGCTTCATTTTGGGGCTCAATCTCTTTGAGCAGCCAAGCAGAGCTATGAAAAGGGTAAAATGTGATGAGCACCTGAATTTCAATCACCTCTTGAATCCTGGAAAATGCAATGTATTAATTTTCAAAGAATCTAGATACTTCAAAGGCTCTTACATGAAAGAGGATCATCATAAATAAATATGTATACATAAACTTCAATTCCTATATGACTAGAATGTATAATAGATACAACTATATACAAATAACGCTATTTAAAAAAAGATGATTTTTAAGCAAAGGCTGTTTTAATTTTCATTTCTGAAGTGGAAAAAGGAAACTTGGGGAAAATTTCCAAAAGAAATGAGACCAAAACAAATAGGAGACCTGACCATTTCATCTCCTAAAAAAAAACAAAACAGAAGTTATCCTTTAAGGGATTTAGGCTGATAGATATGATAGGATCATAAGACCACAGAAACAGATTTAGAATTGGAAAGGACTTCAGAAGCCATCTTGTTGAATTTTCTCACTTTACAGGTGAGGAAACTGAGGCCCAGGGAAGTTGTGACTTGACCAAGGTTACACAGAGATGATTAAAAAATTTGCAGTCAGCATTAGTAGAAGCAGATAAGGGTAGGCTTCTTTTTCTTTTTTTTTCTTTTTGGAGGGGAGAAGGTAGGGCAATTGGGGTTAAATGACTTGCCCAAGGTCACATAGCTAGTTTTTATGTTAAGTGTCTGAGGTTGGATTTGGACTCAGGTCCTCCTGACTCCAGGGCTGGTGTTCTATTCACTGCACCACTTAGCCGCCCCATTGGGGTATGCTTCTTAATGTCATTTGAGAACCAAAAATGTCCTTCTGTGCCCAACTATCTAGAGTTAACCCCCATTTAACATCTTTCTTTTAGATTAAGAGAGTGTGTACTGAAGATGCCTATTAAAATATGACTAAAAGCAGGCTGTGTAGAGGAGTAGAAAGAACAGTGTACTGGGAGTCAGACAACCCAGCCTCCAGCCCTGATTCTGTCGCTAACTAGCTAATCCTAGGAGCAAGTCATTTCCCTTTCTTTGAGCACTCAGTTTCCCTGTCTGTAAAATGAGGGGGGTGGGCTATTTGATTTCTCATGTCCTTTCTAGCATGTAAATGCTGTGAATTTCCACTGAAGGCACCACTAGCAGATCAGCAAAAGCTAGTTTATCAGATCAGCACAGAAAAGAATCCAGCTTTGATGGACAAAGACCAGAATTTTGAGTGCTGACTAAGAAGGGCAGGCCTGGGTAAGACACCACAGTGGAGGGCCAGGGGTAGCCAAGAGGACAAGGGGACCTCCAGTGCTTGGGGCACTCGAGGGACCATGGTGGAGAACCAAAAGCAGCTGGAATCTTAATTAACATTTCCTCCAGGGTTGGTTCTGACTATGGCTATATTGGATAATCAGTCCTTACAAATGCCATTACTGACTGAGCCGATGGCAGCACTCAAAAGCATCAGACATGTGGAGTCAATGTATACAATGGAAAGGACTATGGATTTGGAGTTAGAGGACCTGCTTTGATCCTTGTCTCACTGTTGCACACTGCTCAGGAATTACTTTCCATCTCTGGTCCTTGGTTCTTCTATAAAATGATGAAATGGGACAGGAGGATCTTCAAGGTCCTTCCAGTTATAATTCCTATGATCTATTCCATACTTTGAAAAAGTTAAAATTTCTTGTTATTGTAGCAATCTAGTCAGATGCTTGAGGAAAACAGACACTATGATGTCAACATTATGGCACACCTATTTTAAACCATGGCATGTATTTCTTACTGAGTTTTCAGATTTCTGAGGACATATTAGTATAATCAATGGTGATGATAGCGATGAGATAGAATAAATTAAAAAAATCAAATTCCTCATCCTCATGGTCCCTACATTTAAAAGTCTAACTGCACCAACTTAGAACAGAAGAAACATGCTAGGGGAATAATAAGAAAGCTCTGCCAGGAAAGAATCACTATATGTAAATACGAACACATATGTCAACATTTCTAAAAGTAAAACTTTTGGAGGGAAGACACTATCTGTAGGCCTGTCATGCTTTGTACATAGTAGGTTTATTGGATTGTTGATTTCTAAACTCATTAAAGAAAGCAGGGGATGATTACAGCCAATTTTATAGGCACAGCAAGGATTTTGTTTTACATTAATATATGTTTGCCATCTAGTGGCCATGTAGGAGAATTGCCATATTTCCCAGGTTACATTTTGAATGATTAAAGGATCTAGAGAGGTACAAAGTACACTGTTACGCTGGGAGGAGGGGAAAGTTATTACCAACTGGGAGGAGTCAAGAAGGGGTGCCTGGAAAAAGTAGCATTTAAATTGAGTTTTAAAGGATAAGTAAAAATCCAACAGGTGAGGAAGGGGAGGCAGGGCTTTTTAGGCATAAAGAACAATGTGAGAAAAGCAACATTGATGGAAAAGCATGAAACAGATTTGAGGGGCAGTGAATGATTAGTCACATGTGATTGAAGCATAGAAATATAGAGGGAAGTATTTGTCTGAGTCTGAGCCATAGGCTAGGCCTTGAATGCTACACAAAAAAGTTTGACTTTTTCCAGGGAGCCACTAAAGCGTTTTGAGCGGAAGAACGACATAATAAGCCATAAGAACAAAGACATAAGCCTGGTCATGTGGTACATAGAATCAATTAGAATAGAAACACAAGAAGCTATTGCAATCATACTGGTGGGCAGTGAGGAGGGCCTTTACTATGGTAGGAGTAGAAGAGGGGATGAATATGAGAGGCAGAGAAGTTGAGGCAATGGGATTTGTTAATAGTTTGCATAAGACAAGGAGAAGAAGGTTTTGGACATGGGAAACAAAGCAAATGGTGGTGCTGCTTATAGAAACAGTGGTAATGGAGGACAGGTTGCTATTGTTGTTGTTTGAAAGATGATCAACTCAGTTGTTGACATGTTGAGTTAAGAGTTCTGGTAAGGCATCCCAATACGGTGTCCTTTGATGATTGGAGACACTTGAGTAGAGCTCAAGAGAGAGGTCAGGACTAGAGATGGAGATGGGGAAGTCATTTGTGTAGAGAAGATACTTGAGGACAAAAGAGTAAATGATGTTGCCAATGGAGAGAGTATAAAGAAAGAAGAGAGTCCAAGAATAGACAGATCCTTGTGAAATACTCATATCATGGGTGTTCGAGGCAGGGGGGAGTTAAAAAAAGAAAGAATAATTACAAGCATTACAAGAGTAAGTTGTCTCTAAGTTCAAGAAGGAAAGAAAAATCTAACAGAAAGTGTGCTCAGCACCATCAGGGACTGATGAGTTCAAGGAAGGTAAGAACTGAAGAAAAATCTGGCTATTAGGATGATCATTGGTGACTTCTGGGTTGGGGGCAGTATTTTCAATAGTTCCAGGGACAGAAGGCAGGTTCCAAGGAATAGAGGGGACAGTGGGATAATAGGGAAGTAAATGAATTGGCTCTAACCATCTCTTTTTTTCAAGGTTTGGCTATGAAGAAGAGTAGAGTGATGGGATAGTTGGCAGATGGGGCAGAAGAGTCAAAGGAAGAATGTTGGAAAGTTGAATATTTTTTTAGGCATATTGTGGAGAAATCAGTGGAAAGAGATTGATTATGTAAGAGAGAAAGAGACAGAGAGAGAGAGAGAAAGAGAGAGAGAGAGAGAGAGAGAGAGAGAGAGAGACAGGGAGGCAGAGAGAGAAAGAGAGGAGACATAGAGACAGAGATAGAAAGAAAAAGAGATGGGGTGAGAGAGAGATGGAGACAGAGACAGAAAGAAAGAGAGACACAGTGAGAGAAGGAGAGAGAGACACACAGGGAGAGAGAGAGAGAGAGAGAGAGAGAGAGAGAGAGAGAGAGAGAGAGAGAGAGAGAAGGCATGGGGTCTTGAAGCAAGCAAGAAGTTATAGGATAAAAAGCATAGGTAGGATTAGTCTCTATATAGTTACCTCTTTTCTGACCAGAACAAAAGAGGAGAGTGTAAATGCTGCTGCTGATAAATATTGAGGAATGAATGGAAACTGAAGGAGTTGACCTTGAATTCAGTGAAATAGAAATTGTTGTCTGTTGAGGATAGAATTGGGCTCGAGAGAAAAAGCTCATGAACAGTTCCTATAGGGATTCAGATGGGGAGTCAATGAAAGTAGAGGTGGTTAGCAGGAAGGGCCCAGCTTTCTTCAGGAACACTTACTAGACTATGAAGAGGAGAAGAATTAAATGAGGCAGCCAGTAGGGCTGAGAATTAATGGGTTTGGAAGAGTGAAACATCCTAGAGATTTTAGGGTGGTAGTGTATGAATTATTGATGTAACAGATCAATGCGGAGGTATCAGTTGGTGTTTAGTCATTTTCATTTAGGTCCAACTCTATGTGGCCCTCCTTGGGGTTTTCTTGGCAAAGGTGCTGGAGCAGTTTGCCATTTCCTTCTCTTGCTCACTGTACAGATGAAGAAACTGAGGCAAACAGGATTAAGCAACTTGCCAGGGTCATACAGCTAGCCAGTGTCTGAGGCCAGATGAGCCTTTCTGACTCTGGGCCCTGCACTCTATCCACTGCATCACTTGGCTGCCCGGGGAGGTTTCAAGACTGTGTATAAGAAGCAAGTTAGGGGAAGGAAGATAGACTAGGCTCATAAGGAGCATTCAGGGAACTGGAGGTCATGATTATTGTGAAAAACAC
Organism: Pseudochirops corinnae; assembly: GCA_028646515.1. Classification (NCBI taxonomy): domain Eukaryota; kingdom Metazoa; phylum Chordata; class Mammalia; order Diprotodontia; family Pseudocheiridae; genus Pseudochirops; species Pseudochirops corinnae. The sequence continues at coordinate 139,211,538 of CM053592.1, forward strand.
ATTAAAAATAAGGAAATGAGTGGAAGAGGCGGAAGGATCAGAGCTAGACACTGGAGATGAGAATTTTCAGGTTTGCAATCTTGGGAAAGGTACAATTCCCAAGTGACGATGATGCTAAAGCCTGAGGAGTGATAATACTGATGTGTGGCCAAAGTGGGATACCCACAAAGAACGAGAACGTATAAAAAAGAAGTGGCTCTCCTAAAGTTATTTCCCAAATTTTAGACTGTATTTGAGTCTAAACAATGAGGTCCCCACATGTTTTTGTGAGATTTTTTTTTGCTTTGTTTGGTTTTGGTCATGCTTTGATTTGTCAGATATAGAGTCAACGTAGTATAGTGGAAAGAGCATTAAGTTTGGAGTCACAGAACATGAAAGCAAATCCTGACACCATGTCTTACTGTCTATCTGACTTTGGCAAAGTTGCTTCCCCTCTCTGGACCTGTTTCATTATTTGCATAACGAGAGTTGGGTTAGATTAACCTTCTAGTGTAGATTTTATGATCCTTTGCTTTCCCTTCATTCCTCTCTAGGCCCAGCTCCTAACTCTTCAGACGTCATTTTCTACCATGGCCAGAAGCCTTCTCAACCCTGAAGGCACCTTCAGCACAAAGGCCAGCGGCTGTGTCTGCCTGGGAGATCCCTTGGGCCCTGTGTCTCCTTCTCTAATTGGTCGGTTCATGCCAGCTCTTCTGTTTAAAGGAAGGTCCTGAATGGACCATGTCCACTCCTTCTGCACTCTCCAGGCTCTGTTCCCTACTTTGCCAGGCTTCTTTCTCCACCAAGCTCTGTGCATACTTTCCCTCTTCAACCCCATTCAGCTTTCTTTCATGCCTTGTCTTTTCCCATTAGAATATAAGCTCCTTGAAGGCCGGAATTATCTTTATTTTTTGCTTCCACACGTACTTCTACTGCTTAGCTCACCTGGTACTTAGCAAGCACTTAGAGTAAATGCGTATTAACTTGACTATGATTCCACATTATTACTGACTAATGATGATATTACCCCAAATGAAATGGTTCTCTTTAAAGAATGACTCAAAATCTCCCAGTGTTAGGTTCAGTGCCAAAACACCTCTCCCATCAGCCCTGCATGTCGGCTGTTAAACTGCATGTCGGCTGTTAAACTGCATGTTTCTTGAACACTATTGTCAGAAACCACTTAATTCACAATTGCTTGAGCATCTTGGGTTTTCTTTTCTTTTTTTTTTCTTTTTTGCCTTAAGTCTTCTATTCAACCATACTGATTTTCACAACACCCCTCCCAAAAAAAGTTATGGATGCAATTGTTGTATCTGTTTCATACACAGAGAAAATCAAGTTTCACATCCTTCTCTACCTAATCAGAATAAGTTGAAAGTTTTTCTGGGGTAATTGATTCAGTACTTGGTATTTTATCCACCTGGACCATGCTCTTGTAGGAATGAAGTTCTTATTTGACTGCTAGGAACTATTTTCTCTTAATGGGCCACCATGAGAAGGTATGTCTTCCCTATGGGTATATATGCCTCCCTCCATTGCAGACTGCTTTGATAGAGATCCACAGAGAACCTGCAGAAGGTCAGGTTTTTAGTGTAATTGGATGCCTATATCAGGGAAATCAAACTACAGTCATGGATGGCTAGTATATTATGATGGTTGCATCCTATCTAATCATCATCTCATTGAGCTAGTATGGATGACTGTAGAGAATGCAACTCTGGAGCTCTCAGTGTAGCTCCAGCCCAAAGGCTTTTGTTTCTCTCCATCATCTTCCTTCTGACCCCATTCAACCCTTCATCTAGGGGCTGCTGCCCTAGTGAGACCACTCACGTGAATAGAAGTCTCCTTGCATTCTCTGAAGAGAGTCTCTCTCTGTCCCACTACTGTGAGACAGTGACTGTGTATCCAGGTCAGGTGAGTTTGTCCTAGTGTCTGCATCCCCCTTGAGAAACAACCAACTGGTCTTCTGCTGAGAGGATAAAAGAAATCAAGTTAATGCCTGCAATCAGGAAATGCAGATAATGTTTATAGGATTTTAGAGTAGAAAGGAATTTTCTAGTCCATGGATTCTCAACGTGTGGTCTGGGGGGCCCCTGGGTGTCTTTCAGGTGGTCTGTGATTTTAAAACTATTTTCATAATAATACTAAGACATTTTAATTTCTACCAAAATAGATACTGATAGATACAAAACACACAAAAACACTTTTTAAAAAAAAAATTTCTAAGAATGTAAAGAGATCCTGAGACCAAAAAGTTTGAGAGCTGTTGCTGTTAGTCTGCCTATAAATGAGCTAACAGAAGCACAGAAGGGTTTGGGACTTATCCAAGGTCACACAGAGTAAGCAGTAGGACCAAGCTTCAAACCCAGATCTTTTGATTCTAGATTTGATGCTTTTTGTTTGTTTATTTTTGGTTTTTGTTTTGTTCTTTCCCCCCACGCCCAGTGTAAGCTGATTTCCAAAGCACATTGGCATGGGACTCTCCCCTTATTGGAAGAGATCAATGTCCCATGCCTATGTAAGGGCACATCTGTAAACCACAATAAATTCAGTTGCTTATACAGCATCCAGTTAAATTGAATTAGGACATAATTCAACTGTAGAGAAGTTATGACTAAGAGTTTCAAAGAGAATCAGGATCTAAGTCAAATAAGAATACCCCCTCCCTAATCCTCCAGGAGAGGGTGATCTCTGAATCATAGGTCATAGGCTTAAGGAAGAGGGGACCTAGCCTATCTGTCTGAATGATGTCATCTAGTCCTTGTACATAAACTGTATTCTATGGACCCTGTATGTGTGTCTGAATTTATACCCATTGTGTCCCTATTAAAATATTGGAATATTTAGCCTGAAGCGAACCTAATATATGAAAATCTACATTTGTGTGGATGTTTGGACTCAAAGAACATCAGAGATCTGACATTTGAGATCTAGTCCCACACGGTGATTTTCCCATCTCCATTTTACAGATGGGGGAACTAAGTTTTGTTTACATTTTACTTTTTATTGTTATCTTTTGTTTTCACATATCTTCATTTCTGAATGGAACCCTCCCATTGAACTATCTCTTACAGAAAAAAGAGAGAAGAAAAGACATAGTTCAGAAGAAACTGAGGTTTGTTACACATGTCATAGGAATATACTGGTGATTCATATATGACAGTAAAGATCTTTCTACATAATGCAGAGAGGCCGTGAGATGTTGTGGGATCAGCACTAGACAGTTTGGCCCCACAAGATCTGCTTTCATGTGTTAGACCTGTCAATTTCTGGCCACGTGAGTTCAGACAAGTCATTCATCTTCTCTGAGACTGCTTTTCCTAAACCTTTAAATCAGTGGTTCTCAACCTGTGGGTCACAACCCCTTTGGGGGTCGCCTAAGACCATCGGAAAACACATATTTCCGATGGTCTTAGGAACCTAGAGACCGCTCCTCTATCCATCTCCAGGAGGCTCCACCCACATGCAGATACGCCCACATATTAAAGAGTATTAAAGGGTCGATTAAAGGGTCGCGGCATTAGGAAGGTTGAGAACCACTGCTTTAAATGGTAATAATAATACTTATGTTTTCGACTTGAAAAGCAGCAAGTAAAATGATATACATATATAAAATAATATAGCAATGTGGGCTGCTATTTTAATTCCTGGTACATTACTCTTTCAGTACTTTGGGGAATGGCAATCTCATCATATCAAGAAACATTTATTAAATGTGGCAGGAACTATATTAAGTACTGGGAATAAAAAGAAGTAAAGGAATAAAAATAAAAAAATAATTCCTTCCCTTAAGAAACTCCCATTTAATGGGGGAAACAAGATGTATACAACTGTGTCCATATAAGATGGATACAGTGCAAAATGGACAGAAACTCAGAGGAGATGCCTTCTACCACCATAGGTCATAACCTCTCTCGGACCTAGGAGATGGTATTCAAGAGTTGGTGTAACTAAAATTAATCCCTCTGTGACCCACCTAGTGAGAAATCTTAGCTAGCTGGGTCTAGTGACAATAAATTCAGACCTATACTCAAAGCCTTTGCACTTTGTGTGAAGGTACCAGAGTCTGAGTTCCATGGGGATAGCCTGATAAAGTCCAGGGTCACCTACAAGACATGATGAGATTTTGGAAAAGGGTACTCTTAGCTGTGGTATATAAATGTTATACAAAATCTGGATGCTGCAAGATATTGAAAATCTCAGTAAAACGGCTCATTTTTGGGATTTATATTTGCAAACAGGGCAGAAGAAACTGTTCTTTAAGGCATAACTATAAACAGGATTAATAATCTAGGTAGGATAAGAAACAGTAAACAAAAAGGGTCTTAAGTGCTTCAGAGGGCCCTACTTATGGTCTTAAGAGCTTCAAAGATTCAGGGTCACAGGATCTTGAACTGAAAATGACTTTAAAGGTCATATAGTCATTTCCCATGCTTCAGTCAGATTTTCACTTAAATAGCAAAATATATATTAAAAAATAATAACACATTTCTATGACCTTTTAAAAAAATGTTGAATAGAACCTTTGATTTCATTGTTTTAAGGACCTTTCACTCTATTATTAGAGACTGGCAACTGCTTTGTAACATCTGGTCATAGAAACTTGCCTGGGCCAGTGAGAGATCAAGTGACTTGTCCATATAGCCAGCATATGTTAGAGACAAAACTTGAATTCAGGTCTTCTTAACTTTTAGGCCTTGCTAACCTCTGCTATGCTATCTCCCATTTCTACAGCATTTATACATTAACAAAATCCTTTTCTCAAAGCAACTTTATGAGGTAGGTAGTATATGATTATCATTCCCAATTTACAGATGAAGTAATTGAGCCCCATAGGAGGGAAGTGACATGCCCAAGAGCATATGGATAGTAAATAGTGCAGAATCAATGGTGAGCCCCAGATGTCCTGACTCAGGCCAATCTTTTTTCTATTATACCATCCTCCTTCAGTAGAAAGGACCTCTTTTCTTAGTCTTGTCATAATTAATCTTAAGGTGTTAGGGCTTAAAATCTCAAAAAGCATTTTTAATGATCAGAATTATTTTTTAAAAAATTTCATATGATTTTTGTTTTATTTTAATGATTATTGTCTAGTGAATTTCATTTATTTCTGCATTTTTTCTCATTACCTTCCGGTTATCTGGATCAAAACTTCCATCTTCATCTAATTTCTTTGTCACTAGAAGAGAAAAAAAATTCTCTTTAGAAAGAGATTTTGCATACCATTCCCAGTATTGGCATTTCTGTTCTATGATCCAATTTTTAAAGAGGTGGGGGAGGGAGGAGACTTTTGTGGCATAATAGAGAGTCCATGGGATCCAAGCCAGGCCAGAGGGGGAGAAAATGGCATTAGTGGGAACAGCCTGTATATGGAAATCTTGCTTGGCTCTGTCTATGCTTATGCATGCATGTGCACTGCCTTCTGGATCAGTTAATAGTCTCAAATAAAGTGATCCCTCATTGAAATAATCTAATGACATAATCTCAGGATGTTGACACCACCAACTGACATTTGAAAGGATGATCATGATGATGATGGTTTTAAAGTACGTCTTTAAAAAAGAAAATGACATTACAAAAAGTGATATTTTGAAAGCATCCATAAATATTAGACTTAGTTGTTCACAGAATCATGGAATCCAAAATTTGGGGGCCATCTAGTTCAATTCATACCTTAACTCAAACATGAATCCTATCTAGAGCACCCAAGAGAAGTATTCATCCAGGCCCTGCTTGAAGACTTCTAGTCATGGGAAACTCACTATCCACTGAGGCCAATTATTTTGCTTTTAAACAGTTTTAACTTTTAGGAATTAAAAAACAGCAACGACAACAACGAAACTGAAATATGCCTCCATGTAACTTCTACCCATCCTTCTTACTTCTATCTTCTGGGGCCAAGAAGAACAAGTCCAATCCCTATTTCATACAATATTCATCCAAATATTTGAAGGCAGCAATCAAGTCTCTGGCCCACTCGGCCTCCAGCCTACTTTTCTCCATGCTAAACATTTTTAGTTCTTTCAGTCAGTGCATTATATGACATTATTTCCAGTTGCTCTCTTATGGATGTATTTCAAGACGGTGAGAGGGCTGGAAAGCACCTTAGCTTTAAAGCACCTAAATTTTAATGTATAACTATAAAAAGGGAAAATAACATGGAAATGGCATCTTAAAATTCTACATAAAATACTGAACACAATGAACAAATATCTATAAGGAATGAAAGTATATTAGATAGAAACAGGTCTTAAAGAAGGCATTTCCTCAATGCTATCTACTTAGAATTTTACATGAGACTTGAATATATGAGTATAAAGGAGTCTGAATGTAGGGCAACCCGATGCCTTCTGGGCTCAAAGTCCTATGATTTTCTATCACACTGGGAAGCATTGAATGTTGACCTAACAACAACGGACAGACAATGGGAGCTGGGTTTATAGTTTTCCTCTCTCCATGAATTTAACAGCAAAGAAAAAGAACAACTGAGAAACGGAATGAGGATTCAAGTACGGACATGAGTGGAGTGATCCTTTTATTTCTTGTTTTGTTAGCTTTGTTGGTTTTCCATTGTCATGGATTAATGATGCTAAAGTTACAAATGAAATTGCCTCTTCTAAAGTGTGACTTCAATTTCTCAATGTCAATTTGAGCACATAAATACCTATTTCCTCCATCCTTTCTTACATTTTTAGATCTCTACCTCAGTGAATCAATCCATTTTTGATTGTTGTTATTGCTGAGCTGTTTCAGTCATGTCCGACTCTTGGTGAGCTCATTTGGGGTTTTCTTGGCAAAGATAATACTGGAGTGGTTTGCCATTTCTGTCTCCAACTTATTTTACAGATGAGAAAACTGAGACAAACAGGGTTAAGTGACTTGCCCAGGGTGATACAGCTAGGAAGTGTCTGAGGCCAGATTTCAACTCAGGAATATGAGTCTATCTAATTCCAAACCCAACGCTGTATCCATTGTGGCAACCTAGTTTTGCCCTCCATTTGATTAAATTCCCTCAAATTTCAATAGTCAAGTTCTCCATAGAAATGAACACCTTATAGTATTGACTATAGTACAGAGCACTGTACCATGACCTAAAACTTTGTTAGTGTGAGGGGAGAAATGTAGTCTTTGATGTTTACCGGGACACTATCTCCCATACCTTGCTAAGGATAAGACTGAAAGTAGGTCAGCTACATTGCAACTATTGGCCTAGAATGCTGAACTTTGATAAAATAAATTCCCAATTGAATATGGAGAAGTTAAATTTTGTATATACAAAAATTTCACTAGTTTCAAAGAGGAAATAATTTTCTATTTGAAAGAAAACACACCCACCCACTGTATTTTCTTTGTATAAATGCAAAGGTCCCCTAAGGAGTCAGAAGTAAAATTCTGCTTCATTATGAAAATTCAGTGAATGATACCACTCTGCTTCCTTTTCATTAAGGAAAAAAAAGGATTTGTATAATGCATGCTCAGAATCATTGACATACAGATAAGAAGGGCACCCATAGCATCGGCTTCTATTGTACAGCCACCATCCAGCTTCCTCAAGCCTAACAATGTACAAAGGCCAGAGAGCTGAGACTCTTCATTGTAGTAATAAATCACAAGGATTTATGGTTAGAAAAACAGGCTACCCAAACTGCCAATAGAATATAGTGCCATTATTGGGTAAAATGCTATGCTGTGGGATATGGGAAGGATCTTTTTTAAAAGGCAAATTTGACCTTTTATTGTTATTTGTGTTGGTTCTGGATCTATGATTGCATGTGTGTGTGTGTGTGTGTGTGTGTGTGTGTGTGTGTGTGTGTGTGTGTGTGAGGAGTCCTGGTGTGCAAATTCCCTTCACCAATTCAGATCAGCAACTCATCTACTACTTAAGACTTAGTGTCCTGAAGAAATGAGAGGTTCTGTCACTTGACCACGTATATGTGACTTCAAGGTCTGCCTTATACTTATTCTACCAGGGTGACTTTCATTTTTTTTTTTTTTTGTAAATCTTGGGTTGCATCAATTTGATTGTAGTATCCAGAATGAGAGAGCTGATGGTACCACTGCATTCTATCCTATTCAGTTACTATCAGAAGGAGATTGTCTAGTTTGAGGAACTACAAGTTGGGAGATACTAACGTTGACACTTGGAATGTGTCTAAAGGATGGTGAGTAGACTAGAAACCATGTTAATCAAGAATCAGTTTTTTAAAATGGAGGATGTTTAGAAGACAGGACAGGGTTGGGAAATAAGGAAGATATGATAGCTGTTTTCAAATAAATGAAGGATTCTTATGTAGAAGAAATGTTAGATATATTCTGCTTAGTTCCAGGGGATAAAACTAAAGTAATTGGTAGTAGGTCAGGGAAGGAATCTCAGAGGTCTTTGGCTTACTTTAAGGAAGAACTTCTTGACAATTAGAGCTAGCTGATTATGGGTCTAGAGCCAGAAGAGACCTCAGAGGTCATACAGGGAGTAAAATTTGGATTTAGTCAAAAGGAGGCACTTAAGGATCCAGGCCATATGTGGCCAGAAGGTCATAAGTTCCCCACCCTTATAGTACAACCACCTCATCTTACAGATGGAGGAGGGGGGGAGGGTCCTCAGGGAAGAAGTTAAATGATTTCCACTGGAGAAGGAAATAGCAAACCACTCCAATGTCTTTGCCAAAACAACCCCAAATAGGATCAAAGAGCTGGACATGACTGAACAACAAGAAAAGGTCACATAGGTATAAAGGGTCAGAGGGATTTCAACCTGTGTCCTCTGTCTCCAGAGCCAGCTGTTTTTCCACTGTTCCACCATGTCCTCTAGGACTGTCTTTTATGACAGTAGGTTCTCTGTCATTGTAGGTCTTTAAATTGCATGACCTCTTGTTGGGAATGGTGCGGAGAAGATCCATGCTTCAGCTTGTGCAAGCTGATGTCTAAGCCCCCTGTTTGACTTCCAGAATCTGTGATTCTAAATATCAGCATAGTTATCATAAAGAAAATAAATTGGAAATGCAAGTGTCAAAAAGATTCAGATAAATTCACGGATTGAATTATTAGAGCAAATTGTGCAGTCTTGAGTATATCCCTCAGCTTAAAATCAGCAAGAACAAGGATCCTTCCACACAGTATATCCTCTGATGTCCCAGACAGAGAGAATTTTGGCCTCAACTACAGGGATTGCAAAATGGACTCAGTAAGCTCTTCAAAGGAGAAATTACCTGCCTATTGAAGAAAACCTCGATCTACCTTGTTCACCACTGCCAGCCTAATTTTTCTTAAACAGTGTTTTCATCATAATGGCTCTCTGAAAAATCTTCAGTGGCTTCCCCTTATCTATGATGTCATGTCTGAATGAAGGAGGAAGTTCATCATTCCAGTATCCTCTGGTCTAGTTCAACACCATCTAGTGAACTGTGTTCATTTCTGGGCGCTACCTTTTAGGAATCATATTGCCAAACTTGATTACATTTATCCCGAGGAGGGTGACCAGGGTGGTGCATGGCCTTAAGATCATGTCTTATAAGGATCAGTTGAAGGAAATGGAATTTTAGGTTAGACAAGAGAACACTTGGGGGGACATTATAGCTGCCCCAAAGTGGCAGCTAGGTAGGTGGTTCAATGGAGAGACTGCTGGACCTGGAATTAGGGAGACGTGTTCAAATCTGGTCTCAGTCACTTACCAGCTCTGTGACCTTGGATGACTCACTTATATCCACCTGCCTCAGTTTCTTCATTTGTAAAATAATGAACTAAAAATAATTGTACATTCCTGCCAGGGTTGTTGTGAGGATCAAATGTAACATTTGCAAAGCACTTTGAAAACTTTAAAGTGCTACGGCAATGCTAACTCGTTAGTTATTATCTGGATGGCTATCATATAGAGGGGAGATTAGTCATATTCTGCTTGGCCCAGAGAGTCAATGACTGAAAACTGCACAGATGTCAACTGAGGCTAACATAAGGAAAAACTTCCCAACAATTACAACCACAGACATTTGGAATGTGCTGCTGTGGGAGGAAGTGAGTTCCTCATCACTGGAGATCTGCAAATGGAGAAGAGGTGACAACTTATTGGTGATGATGTAAAGGGATTGTTATTCAAATACATGTTGAATGTAGTTTCCTTCCAAATCTGAAAGTCTGTGGTTCTGTGATCACTTGCCTGATTTTCAAAGCCCCATGTATAACCTTAGCAGCTAGGTGGTGCAATGGATAGAGTAAGATGCTTGGAATCAGGAAGACTCATCTTCCTGAGTTCAAATCCACCCTCAGACACTTGTTAGCTGTGTGACCCTGGACAAGTCACTTAACTCTGTTTGTCTCAGTTTCCTCATCTGTAAAATAAGCTGGAAAAGGAATCCAATATCTTCACGAAGAAAACCCCAAATGGGACCATGAAGAGTCTGACATAACTGAACAACAATGTACTACCTTATTTCCCATTATTTGATCACTCTACCTATGAACTCACCATGTTCATTCACATCTATGTACCTTTGCTTGCATTGTTTCCTGCCTAGAATGTCCTCTCTCCTCTTCTCCATCCGCATTCTACTAATCTTTCTCCTCCCCTTTGCTCTGTGAAGCTTTTCTTCCCTAACTAGTTGAGTTCTGAATTCTTCTTCTTCCGAACTCCAGCACTGCTTAAAGATGATACCACATGATTTGGCTCTTAACCTTTGATTGCTATCCGTGGAACTCTGCTCAAGCCCAGCTGTCTCTCCTATAATACACTTTAGCAAAGTGGCAAGGAGCTGTCCACAGCTGTAGCTCATCCAAGTCAAGGGTAAAGGGTTATCCAGAAAGCCTAGTTACAGGTGCAGTCACCATGTTGAGTGATTAAAAATGGAACTATCGCTCTTATGTCATTTGGACACTCGGTTGCTTGGATTCTTTCCTCACCATCTTACATCAGGTTTGCCTATTTTGTCTTTTGGATGCTAGATGGACTTGTGGACCAGATGGCCACTAATGACTGTTGCATCTGTAATCCTGCCCCAGGTACCTGTATCAACCTGTGACACCTGGATCTTGAGGATTATTTTCTTATGTGTGGCCCCTGACTTCTTACTACTGGGCTATAGTTTACCATTTTGCTTTTAATAACAAGGCAAAACAAAACTCATTCACTTCTGACCTTTTACTACTAAACCATTATTGTGGCAGACAGCCTCCACCCAGACCCAGACTCAGACTATTCTGGAAATAAATAGAAGAAAACAAGGCCCTTTTCATACTAACAAACAACTGTAAGCAACAAGCATTTTATGTACATGTAATTTCACGTTTAGTAGTATAGAGGGCAAAATATTTATAATACTGACTTATCTTACATTATGTGGAACACCAAGTTTCTGTAGAATACAGAAAAATGTTGGAATGAAGGTTCTGAGAGATAATGTCAATGTTGGTTATATTTTCCCCTTTGAAACTTACTCATGAATTTTTTTTTAGCACAAAGCTGCTTATTATATGTGGTAATTCTGGGGAAAAAAAAGAAGCTAAATTTCCTCCTTTTGGGGGGGGGGGTCCAAAATGAGCCTTCCATGCTCCCAGACTTTCTAGACCAATATCAAAGGCATCCATTAATTTGTTTCAAACTTTAAGTGTTTATGCCCAAATTATATTGAAAAATGCTTCATGAGTTTTAAGTTCCAAGACAGGTCAAGTCATTGGTCATGTCCACGACTGAATCCTCCTTGCCTTTCTTAACTGATCTGTTCTGTGTTGTAAATCCAACTGAGAAGGAAAAACTGGAAATCCAGCTTGCATTGTCTGTCCATTGTTGTTAGGCCAACATTCAATGCTTCCCAGTGTGATAGAATATCATAGGACTTTGAGCCTGGAAGGCATCCTGGCTGCCCTATGTTCTATTCACTTATTTTTAGGGAAGAGGAAACTGGAGTTCTCATTGAAGGAAAGTGACTTGCCTAAGGTCATTAAAATAATTAGTGGGGTAAATTCAAATCTCCTTCCAGTGCATCATTCTTTTGTATCACTAAAAACTAGTGTTTCTGTTGTTATCACAATATGGCCATTCTTTCAAAGTGGTGACTCACTGGGATTCCTGAGAGCAACAATTTCTAAGCTTCAGACAGTATGGCACTTTGTAATAAAGAGTATGGCAACAGCATGAATGGGATGTTTTACACAGCAGTCTAACTTTTTTATTAATTAAAAAATACACTTACTTTAAAAAAAAAACAACTCTTTTGTGAAAATAAAATAAAACACAAAGGATGATTTGAACATCTGAAAAAAATTACCATTTCCAGGCAAAAGTCTTGTAGGACATCAGGCTTTAGTACATTTCTCACACAGAATCTGGGCTTTTGTAATTCAAAAGCTGTCCCAGTTTTGATTTTTCTCAGTGCTGTTCTAACATGCCAAGCCAATTTTTTAAAGAAAAGAAATCAATTTCTTCCAATTTGATTTCTTCAACAAAAGCACTGCCAGGGGCTATTGGCTACTCAGCTCAGTGAGAAGAACTGTTGTTTGTCTTCCTTCTAAATGTAAAGATTGATAAACTTCCCTTCAGGAGCTGCTCTAGCTGGCCCTACAGGTAAGTGGAGAATTAAAACTGAAGCTAAAAATGAACAAGATCCAAAAACTGTACTAGGCCACAAAATAGCTAACTCACTTTTCCTGAGATCCATTCATACAATTGGTTTTGGCACAAATGCTGAGTGGTAGTCTCTAAGGCCAGCTTTTAGATATGTATACAGCATATAGGTATATTTTATATATGTATACAACAACCAACTTCAGCTCTCTAGTGGAGAATCTCTGGGGAAGGACACAATCAAAAGGGTACAAAGAGACTCTTAGCTATAGTGCCATTCATGGATTAGCAACTGCCCTCCCTTGAAAGTAAGATGGTGGACCAAGATAAACATCTCCTGGTGCCATTATGTTCTGGAAAGACCAACACGCTTAAAAGTCAGAACACTTCAATCCAAGTCTTGGCTCAGAGTCTTCCTTTCCTCATCTGTAAAATGGGCATGGTAAGATTTACAGCACATAATTTACAGGGTTTTGTGGGAAAAACTCTTTGTAAGGTCTTAGCACTACAGTATGTAAATGATTATTGTTTCTAACCCCTTTGCAGCTTCTCTGAGAAGTTAATACAGAGTGGCTACTCTTTGTATAGTGTAAGAATATTTGACCGGAAAAATTCTGCACCACTGGTGTCCAGGTCTTAGGTAAAGTTTGTATTTTCCTTGGAGTGAGTGCCTTGGACGCTAGCTCAGGAAAGCTGGCTTTTCTTATCTTCTGGTTCTCTGGGAAGGAGGAGAAAACTGGTAGAGTTCTGCTGGTGTGGGTATGTCTATGTATGGTAAAGGGAAATGGAAGAGGGATGGATTGGTCCCAGGTGGTTAGGGCTGGGGGATGGGAGAGTCATAGCTGATGATGAGAACTGGCTATACAGGTTTTGCTAGGCATGGCTACCAAAGTAAAATCAATTGACCTAAGTTTCCCTTCAATAAAGGTCTTCGAATCAAAGGTTGGATGCCTATTTGTTGGACATTTTGCAGAGGCAATCCTTACTCAGGTATGGATCAGACTAGGAGTTTTCTCTGGTCCCTTACAACTGACATTCTGAGACTCTATAGCAAGTATCAGATACTCAACTTAATTCAGGGCTTAATTATTTTTTGTCAATAATATGTGCAATAGCACAAAGGAATTTGGATGCTCCATTGACATTTAGAAATTAGATTTGACCAGCATTTAGATAAGAGACAAATTAAAACACAGATGAAAAAAACATTTAAAAAACAGCTGGATTTCCAATTTTTATCCCCCAAACTCCACTCCTCCACCAAAAAAGTCAAGAAAATACATTTAAGGTTTTAACATTTCATATCTCTTAGATTAATACTTGACAGATGAGGAACTTACCACCCACATGAGGAAACCCACTTAGTGTGATGTAGAGAGAACATTAGATTTGGAGTCAGGGAACTTGCATTTGAATCTATGCTCTGATACTCCCTGGGTGACCTTGGGCAATTTTCTTAACCTCTCTAGGCCTCAGTTTCTTCATCTGTCCAATGAGCATATTGAACTAGACAGCTTCTAAGATGCCTTCCAGTTTTAATTCCTGTGATCCAAACTGAATGTTTTGAGACTCTTTGCTCAGAGTATTCGATGAATCTCATGATTCAATATCCTACACATGATTTCAGAGTTTGAGGCAACCTTAAAGGCCATCTACTCTGACCTGTCCTAGAACAAGAATATATTGAACCTAAGCTTCCTTCTGGGAAGATGTTCATTTATTAATTGATTTCTTCAGGCCTCAGTTTCCCCATCTAAAAAAGGAGTGGTACTAAATTATTGATGAGGTCCCTTCTATCTATGTTGCTTTAAAGTCTCTGCTTGAGTTCTAACATGTAATGATTCTATACATCATTGATTGAGAGAGAAGTCTGGAAGAAATCACTGTCTACAAATTCACACAATTAAAAAAAATATTTTCCTGCCTAGGAAGAAGAAATAAAACCTTAAACGGGGGTTTGTGCAGCTGGGGAGAAAGTAAGGATGCTAATTTATGGCTGAATAATTTATTTTGGCCTCAAGTGGCAAGAAATAAATTGAGTGAACTAAATCTCTTCCCTCTCTCCCCATTTCCCCCTTAGAATAAAGTTAAATCACATTAGTTGTCTGTGAAGTCAGTCAATATCTATTTCTGGGCACTAATTAGGTTTCTTTTAGTGGCCCTAAAATATCTTTCCCTCTTCAAGGGATAGGAAAAGGGAATAAATACATGATTTTATTAGTATTTGGAATTTTCAGGTGAGGGAACTCCCTCTATCAATGCAGGCTGGCACCTTCTCTTCAACTTACAGTTTTATAGAGTTTCCCAAAGAAATGGTGTTGAATTCAACTATAAATGATTTGGCTTAGAAAATCATAAATTAATATTATCTATGTTGTATTATAGTCTCATTTATTTTGTTAAACACGCCTCAATTATATTTTTATCTGATTCAGGATTCACCGGGGAGTCGTGTGGTTTGAGTCTGACACCTTTGGCCTAAAGCATTGTGAGGCTAACTGACTTGGCCCAGGGCCCCACCAGAAACCCTTTACAGTCTCTGATGAAGACTTTCTCGGATCATGTATCTTGCTTGGCTGGAAATCTAAAAGCACCTTCACATCTACACAATCTTGACTTAAGATCATTTAGGTTCAGAGGTTTTGCACAGTAATTATTCATATGCTGACTTCCTTTTCCTGCAGTTTCTGAAAACATGGCTTTTAAGATCCTAGGGGTGACTTTATATAATTCACATTTAGATTATTTATGCCTCAAAATCATAGGATTTAAAGCTGGCTAAGGCATCACCTTAGAGAGCATCTCATCCATTTTCTAAATATGGCAGCCAGAGAAGGGAAGGGATTTGCCCAAGGCTAAATATTTTTTAAGAGGCAGAGCCATGATTTGAACCAAAGCCTTCTGACTCCAAGTCCAGGACTCTTTCCCCGAAACCATAGCTGCCTCCGTCGAACTGAAATGCTCATTCAACAGAACAAGAAATTTGATTGAGCTGTAAATAAGAATGTAGAAGACATGCAGAAAACACAGCATCAACAATGAAAACCTGAAGGAAGAAGAAAGGAGACTCTACCATTCTGTTTGTAGATGGGGGGTTTCCTATAGATGTTATCTTTTACTCCAGAGTCTGAAGAAGAGGAAAGAGAAGAGAGGAAAGAACAAAAGAGTGAGCAAGCAGTTGTGACAATTTCCACTCTATTTCTTAAAGCAAAACAAAACAAAACAGCTTCATTCCTCATACAGCTTGGAATCACCATAATGGCCTCCTACCCATTGAGTAATTTAAAAAAAAAAGATCCTTACATAGAGAAAATTAACTAGAACATCTATTGCTGAGTCAAGTCACGTCTGTATCATTGAATGTTCCCGGTTTTAAGGTGACAATAATGGAAGTTGTGAAGTTTAGATGTATTAAGTACTTTAAGGCTTTTATCGAGCACAGAAATTTGATGTCATAATCCAGCCAGCACCCACATTTCTGCTCCTAAGTGTCTGTAATTATAATTCCTTTGTACTTTACAACGTATAAAATGTTTTCCATACAACTCTACATAAAGAGATAGTTCAAATATCATCATCCCCATTTTTAAAGGTGGGGAAACTAAGGGTCAGGGGAGAAGTGATTTGTCCGAAGTCCCATAGTTAAAAAGAGGTGGAGCTGGGGTTTGGATTCAGATCTTCGGAATTCTCTCCACTACATATAGAACTGCCTCATTTACTATCATGGAAAATAAATAACACTTTAGGATTAAGACTTTAAAAAGCACAATTATGTAGATAAGTGTGAATTCTTTATGCTCGCCCTCTACCTATTTGATCCTTTAGTACCGCTGGCATGGCAGAGCAGGAGGAGGCGCATAGTAGGCATGCTGGCCCTTGGCCAGTTAGGTATCTCAGAAGTTGGAGGGCACAGAAAGGACACTCTTCCACCATAAAGAGGTTTAGGTCTCCAGGAAAAAAGGTAGCGTCAGATAGTACCCTGCTGAAGAGCTGCATATATAAGGTTTAGACCAGATATGAGGGGGAAAGCCTTCCTGGGGGACAAGGGGCCATGGGTCTAATGAGCAATTCATGAGAAGGAGGAAGCCAGAAGCCAGGGTAGATCAGAAACTGGAGTTTCTCAGTAATGCTAGATTTTAAGGGAAAGATAGGGGAGCTGGGGAACCAGGAACAGAACATACATGTAAAGCTAGGAGAATTTTCTTAGAATGAGGAGACCTTGAGGTCTTGAGGGTGTTGGTGAAATGATGGTGTGTTTTTTTTAATTAATTGAGGCCTTGCCTTTGATAGTGGCAATGCATATTCTCTGCCCCCTCCTTTCACCCATTTCTATGTGTCCATGGGCTGAAACATATACCATGTTCCCTCCTCGTATGACTCTGCTATGCCCATGAGATACTGTAGGAATCCCTTCTCCCGTGACCTCTTCCCCCTCCCCCTCAGGAGGTTAGTAGCAAGACAAATTATCCAAAGTGAGAGAAAAGGTTTTGATCTTCATTCTGCCACTCACACAGGAAAGTCAATCCCCCCAAACCCCCAGCAAGATAGGAGAGAACAAACGGACCACATGGACAGGGCAGCAGGAGATCAAAGCTGAGCCCTGAATGCCTACCTGGCACATGGAAATGTCTAGGAGCCTGCTGATAGGTAGAAGGTGAAGGTTTGCTGTCTGAATACATGGATAAACTGGGAGTGCTCCGGCCACTTTCACTGCCTCCAAAGGGAAGAGCAAAGAAAGCAGATAAAAGGAGAAAAAAAATGGAAAAGCAGAGTATTTCAAGCACAGAAAGCTTACTTATAACAGGCCTGATCTCCTTTCCATGATGCTGGCCAAACTCTGTAAATTTAGCATTTGTCCAAAGTTCGAGACCAGGCCCAATTGACTTGCTAATCCAACATTTCAATCAGATTCGGATGTAGGAAACCCAGGAACTGTGTCCTATAACTACACATTCAAGTTAAGATACTGCCCCATTGCCAAACTGCAAAACAGTAGGCTGGTGACTGCTTAGGTTGTTCGATGGCTTAGCAGGGAAGCTTAGCACCTAGACCTGATTGTCTCCTCGGGACTTTGGCCCACTTAGCAGACATCCCTGTGGGGTTTGCTTTCAATGTATATTTTCCAGATCCAGGAATTGTGTTATGTGGATTTCTGAGATTCATTAAAAATCATTTGAACTCTTCTCTGTTCTATTTCTTCCAAACATAGCAGTTTGTCACTTCTCTTAGAGAATCCACAGAAGAATAGCTTCAGAATTTGAAATAGCAATCAGGACCAAAATCTGAGATCAACTGAAGACCTCAATGGAAAGGGCCTCCTACATTCCCAAGCTAAATTTTATTTGGCGTATTGAATTAAAAACATCCTCCAACTCTACTTCATTCAATGAACCCCATTTTCTTTTTAATGCCAGTAAAGTTGGATTACCAAGTCAAAAATTAATAATGCCATAGCCAATTGGGCAAAAAAGTACCTAGGTAAGGAACAATGTGCCAAATGGATCAATTTACCAGATGTTTATTATTCGTTGTTGTTGTTTTTAGCTAAATAGGAACAAAGTCTAATTTGTTTCTCATCCAATTATCCTCAAAGAAATCCTCTATGGCATTATAGCACAGCTTGGCAAATTAAAAGTACAGCTCTTATTTGGAAAGGGATTGGGGAGAAGGAAGGAAAAGGGACTGAAAAACATCAAATTGAACTGTAGCAGTTCAAAGCAACTTGAAGCTCCACGTGACACTGTTATCCCACAAAGCCTCTAAGAGAACCAGTTTAGTGAGGATGGAATGTAGAACCGATGACAGTTAATGGTGAAGCTTTTTGCGAGGATGGGACTCAGGCTACAGCATGAACTAACAGCCTCAGGGGAATGCACTGCCAGCTGATGGGAGGGGTGACAGGGACCCTAGATTTAATGATGACCATGCCCACAAAAAGAGGTGCAAAAACACAGTTGGGAAGAATGGTAGTTCTGAGCCTCTTCTGCCTGCCAGAGAGTGGGGCTGACCCACTTTACTGATTATGTATAGGAGTTCTCTCAAGGAACTCCATCATTCAGTTCCATTTCCTGAAATGCATTTCTTTGATTTCTACCTCCAAGATGGAGATACCTGAACTTTCACAACCAACCCTTTCAAATCCCTGAGTATTCCTAGCAGTAAGAACTCTAGTCAGGCCCTCTTGGGCCTGATGAACAAAATGGAAGGCTATCACATAGAAAGTTTTTCTTTTTGGTTTGGTTTTGGTCTGGGTCTGTGATTTCATTGGAATAGGGATTTCCTGTTGAAGAAATTCCCTTTGCCAATGCAGATCATCACCTGGCTTTACAACTTAAAAGTCTTACCCAGGGAGGTAAAGTAGCTCATCACATAGTAGGTACGTGTCACATTGAGGTGGGACCTGAACACAAGTCTTCCTGACTTCAAGACCACATCTCTATCCACCGTGCTAGCTTAGAGAGTCCCCACCTGAAATGCTCTGGCCCTTCCTATCTGCTTATATAAATCTTATTTCCTGCCAAATAGATCTTCCACATCGAGAGAAAAGCCAAATCAAGTTTTATATGATTTTTTTCTATGTCTTGATCTATCACAAAGAACAAGGTAAAGAGGAAAGAAATAATGATAATGAAATATTTTTACTGAGGTCAGAAATAAGTGGAAAATGTTCAAGGAAAATATCAAAGCTAAGTCAGGAAACAGAGCCACATTCCTAGTAAGTCTTATTCTGTCAAATAGGAAATGTATTCAGCCCTTTTATATAGTTTAAACATAGACTATTCCTTAACTATTACCCCTCAGGGACTTTTTACCTGTGAAATTCATGCAATTCATGGATGTGATCGTCCTTGCATCCCTATTCCTGTTATCCACTGATCTCCGGGTCACCCTCAGAACTTTCTCAGTGGTAGTAGAATAGAAGCTCCTTAAGGGTAGGGACTACTTTATTTTTTTGTAGATACGTATTGATTGATTGACTTCAGAACCTGGATCGGATTTACTTGCCCTACCCCTGCCATCAGTTTTTTAATTTCTTTATATCTTAACGGTTTCTTCTACTCTCTGGCCCTACTTCATTTACTTCTCAGTAAGGACTACTCATTATACCACACTATCTTTTGGAATGGTGCCAACTCTGAAACTCTACCCTCTTGCCATAGACTCCTACCTACCCTTGTTCCTTTTAATTCATGCTAAATCTACTCTTTAATCTTGCCAGAATATCTGGTTCTTTGGACATCACTTTTTCCTGAATTCATATAACCTACACTCCACCTTCACTTGCTGGGGTAGGGATCGCTGAGTGGTTACTTAAAGTTTTCTTTAGTTATAACCTTAAAACTCCTCATCCTCCTGACCTTCCACCATCCCCAATCTGAACATCCACATCTCTGGATAAATTCTTCCATTTATTTACTGCAAACTGCCAATCAAATTTTATGGGATCTATTTCATTCCTACTACAGACAGCCAAGTGAATGAATTAAATCATGAAATTTCATTGACCTCTTTTTGTTACACAAACTTAGCCAAGTCCTCAATACTTCAACCTGCCCCCATCAAGTATTTATATAACTTCCCACAGCATATTGCAAACGTCATCTTTTTTTTCCTTCCTAAACAATGAACCCACCTCCAGGTCCCAAAAGGAGAATCCAAATGGTATAATGGGAAAGGGAAATGGATTTAGACTCAGAGGGCCTCAGTCTGATTCCCCATTCTCTGACTTAACTATCTGTGTGGTAAGTCAGTTAACTTTTATGAGCCTCATTTTCTTCATCTGTAACACTGAACTAGATGACCTCTTTTCAAGCTCTAGATGCTATGGGCTCTGCAGATGACTCTGCTCCCCACTTCAGTGAGAATATTGAAGCCATTAATGAACATGGACTAAAAAAAATGTAGAAAACATAGAAGCAAGGACATGAAAGGGAGGAGAGATACAAAAGAGTAGTCCTATTCTGTAAGAAGAGGGTCTGAACACTAGAGCTCGCTGGTGGCAATGGCAGCAATGACAATAAGAGACTAGGTTAGCTACACCAAGGCTAAGAGGATCAAATAAAGGCATGGATAGTTGCTAGGAGTGGAGAGAAGGTAAGGTAGAAATACACAACTCTGCGCTTTATTTCCTACTAAGGAGAATGATCCTTGGACTGGGAATGGCAGAACAAACGATTCACAGGGAGTTGTAATCAAAGCTAATTGAGTAGCTGGCTACCCTCAATGACGGCCATCAAGTCACCAGTCCCAGGGACACTTTTCCAAACACTGACAAAACAAAGGATAGATATCTCATTACTGAGTTTCTCTCAATTTTTTTTTAAATCAATGAAAATGGAAAATATTCCACAGGACTAGACATGAATAAAAATTAGGGTCTTTTTTTCTTTTTAAAGAAGAAAAGCAATAAATTCCTCAAACTCTAGGCTAAGTGAGGTTGATTTTGATTGTTAACAAAAATTTTAAAACTTAATTAAAGAGATGGCTTGTAAATATTTAGAATGGGAATTAGCGTTTACTAAGAGCTGTATGAGCTCATCAAGGATATGTTTATGCTAAAAAAAATTTATTTCTTTTGTTGACAGGACTGTTGCCTTATTAGATCAGAGCTATGCCATAAATATATCCTACCTGAGTTTCAGTAAGGAATTTGACAGTCATCCCTGTGGGTGAGATGAATATATGAGTTCTACATGAGAGTACACTTTGGTATGTTCAAAACTAGTATAATGACTTGACCTAATAGTAATGATTAGTTTCATCCCTGAAGGAAGTCTATATTAGAGTGTCTCAGGAATTAGTTCTTTATACTGTTCTGTTTAATTTAAAAAATTAATGAGTTGTTTATTATTTTTATTAATGAATTGGCTAAAGATCTAGCTAGCATCTTTATCCTATGTGTAGTTGACAAATACATATTTTGGAGGAATATACTGGATGATAAAATATGAATCCAAAAAGATCCTGAAAGGTTAGAAAAGTGGACACAATCTAATAAAGTCAAGGCCGCAGCTAGGGGGTTCAATGAATAGAGCACCGGCCCTGAAGTCAGGAGGACCTGAATTCTAAACCAGCCTCAGATACTTGACACTTACCAGCTGTATGGCGTTGGGCAAGTCACTTAACCCCAATTGCCTTGCTTTCCCCCTTCCAAAAAAAAAAAAAAACACCCAACAACAACAAATCTAATAAAGTCAAGAGGAACAAGAATAAAGTTCTATATGAACACGGTAAAAATTTAGTATGGGGAGGTATAGCTAGATAAGAATTCATGGATTGAAAACCAGTAGGAAGTAATGGGAATTACATTAGAGTCAAAATACCTAATATAATCTTAGGTAACATGAATAGAAATATCATTGCCACATTGGGAGAGGTCACAGACCATAGTGGAAGTGTTCAGTTCTAGGTAGAACACTTTTGCAAGGATATTGACACATGGAAGATAGTAAACAGAATGTAGATGCCCCGTGAGGATCAAAAGAAGAAACTGGGCATCTTTACCTTGGACGGAAGACTTTGTTTTCAAGAACTCAGAGTTATCATGTGGAAAAGCAATTACATGTATTTTCTTTCCTACCTGGCTTGGGAGGACAGAACTAGCAACAATGAGTAGAAGTTGTAGAGAAGTGGATTTAGGTCTAACGTAGGAAAAAACTAAGCTCTAAGAATTAGAGCTACCAAAAGTGGAGTAGATTGCCTGAACATAGAGGGCTTCTTCTCATTAGAAGTCTTTGAGGAAAGCTGGATGATACTTTGCTGGGCATATTACAGAGCTTACTCTTTTTATTTTTGTAAAGTATATGTTGGACTAGATGGCCACTGAGGTCCCCCACCACACTGGACATTCAGTGATTCTGTGGCATTGCCAAGATCACACAGTTATGAAATATCAGCCCTGGGATTTCAACCTTGGACCATTAAGTTCAAATTTAGCCTTAGCTGTATTGCTATTATACTACATAGACTCTCAACCATAATAAAAGTAGAACATGAAAATAGTGCCCTAGAGTTTACAAAGTCCTTTGCTCACAATAATCTGTAAGCTAGGTAGTACAAGCATTACTATCTCCATTTCTAGATAAAGTAATGGAGACTCAGAGAGGTAAGTGACTTGTCTAAGGTCACTTAGCTAGGAAGTGTCAGAAGTAGGACTAAGAACTTGGCCAAATATGGTTTTCTGACTTCACGTCGATTGTTCTTGCTACTTCATTTTGCAGAAGATTTGCCTTTCCCCATCTGCAGAAGTTCAGGAAGTTTTTCAAGTTATATTTTGGAACTTTTTGAAGAGGTCATGGGGTCAGGGCAAATTTAGAGGAGGTCTGCTACCACAGGAGAATTACTACTCTACAAGGCAGTAAACGTAGGGTTTGGTCTTTGCTCTGCCACAGGACCTTGGGCCAAACCATGCCAGCGCTCTGGGACTCAGTCTCCTTATCTATCAAACTGAGGGAACCTCTTTCCTAGCTACTTCGTGGGGATCTTACTAAGAGCAAATGAGATTGTGGATGGCTTCTGTGTATTTTATTGAATTTTTAGTGGTAATTCTGCTTTAACTAATCAGTCACTTTCCTCTCCAACATGAGACCTTTCCATTGAAAAACAAAACAGTTAAGCAACAGTATTTACTGTGATGACTAATTCACTGTGAGAGATCTACCTCACTCTATACAGCTTATGTGGCAGGGTAAAGTGGAAAATTGTCCCACTCATCATAATTGTGGGAGTTGGGTAGTACAAGGAATATGAATTCAATATTTACAAAGGAAGGAAAGTTCAGAGGGCTCTAGTGATTTATGCAGGGTCACACAGGCAGTTAGGCTTGGAACTAGGACTTAAACCCAAATCTTCTGGCCAGTGCCTTAGCCGTGAAAGGGTTATTATTTTCCTTTGAAGACGACCCATTTGGAAAGGAAATAATGGAGAGTTGCCAGGTGAAAAGAGTTTCTGTCAGGACCCTTTTATTCATAAAGAAGGCCAAAATTCCTAGGCAACTCTCACACTGGCAGAAAGTAATGGAGCAGCCCAAAGCAGGTTCCAAAACCTTTATGAACTCAGAACATTAAAACTGGAAGGGAAGCAGATGCCATCTAGTTCAGCCCCCTTACTGCACAGATGAGGACACAGAAGCCCAGAGAGGTAAATTATAAATATACATTTATATAGTGCTTTAAGATTTATAAAGCACTTTATTCACAATCCTGTGAAATAGGTAATATGGTCATTGCATTAATATCATTATTTTATAGATGAGGAAACTGAGTCACCAGTTAAGTGACTTACCCAGGGTTACAAAGCTAGTAAACATCAGAGCTGGATGCCCAACTTGGGACTGACTCCAAGTTCAATGCTGCAGAAGATTAGTTTCCCTAATTTCTTCAAAATATAGAATTCGGTCAAGTGACTGGAAGTTTTGGGGAGCCAGATTGCTACTAAAAATTTTTTTAAAAAAAGATTAATAGCTGTCTACCAATCAACCACTGTCTGTTAGTGAGATTTCCACGAAGTATCCCTCTCCAAGAGGAAGTGTTTGAAGAAGTACTGGGAATGTTGAGGAGGGGAGTCATATCAGTTAAACAAGATAACTAACCTTTGAAGTTCCTGCTAACTTTGGAGATTCTATGACTTCATGTGGCTATAAGTAAGAATGACTGCTAGACAAATTTGAAAAAAGTCATTTCAAGAAGATGTTTAGCATAATGCAGTCTTAGCCAAATACTCCTCAGGACTAAAGGGGTGTAGTGTGGCATCAAGCCTTCTCAGTAGCATCACTAGCATTAAGAGCAGACCTGGAAAGGCCAGAAGAAATACGTGGAGCCCAGCATCTGCATGGCAAGAAATTGTCTTTGAGAGGCTCCAGTTAACTCCAGTTAACTTAAGGTGAAAGAAGGGCTGCTACTTCACCCTGAGGATTTTTATACTAGGAACAACAAGTGCCTTTGGGAAAGTGTGGTCAACTGTGTAACTGGGGTTGCCCTCTGGGGCACAGGGAAGGGGCTGAATTTTTTGTCCCCTATCCCTGGTTTTGTGCATTTTATGTCTATCTTTCTTTGATGTGTTATCCTATGGGAAAGCACCTGTGCTTGGAAATGTGCCATCCATCCTCCATGAAAATCAAGGATGGTATTCTGTACAGGTGACACTGTGGGGATCAGGCCATTCAGACAGTCCAAGGTATATTTCTGACATGGCGATTATTCTGAGACTTTACTCTCCTGTACCTGACCCCAAGTAGGTCCCCAGGAGCTGGTTGGTTGAGGGCATCAGCTTACAACTAATATTTGTATTGCATGTTATCAAAGTCAACGATTCAGATTTAGAGCATCTATTTTATATCACTAAAACACAGACCTCATCAAATCAATCTGGGTTGGGGGTGGAGAGCGAGGTGGAACAGTTCACTCTATTGTCTTTCAAGCTCCAGGGGTGTTAACCGCATACTTAGGCAGGCCATGTATTAAGCTGTTAAGTTAGCCAGAGGGAACCCTCTGATGGTTGGCCAAACACCAATGGCAAATGATGATGGCTGCACGGGAGAGTGGTAGGTAGCAGGGCATATTTGTCAAGTACAGTACAATTAAGTTAAGAGGACCTGCTGGACCAATCAACCACAAGTCAAGAGCACTCTTCTCTTGCAGCCCAACATGCATCACAAATAAAACCTTAGAGAGCAACAGACACCATGGATGCCAAGGTGATGGTATCACACCATAATACCCTAGGTGTGCCAGGAGTAGCGTGATGTGCCACATAAGCTTCTCAAGGGCAGGGCCTGGGTCTCATTGCTCTTTATGCCTTCTATGTTGCCAAACAGAGGGCCCTGGTGGAAGTCAAGATTCATTCAACCTTATGAAGATAGTATCAAGAACTCACTAAATATTATTCTTGAATAGACTGAGCTAGCTGACTTCTTGAAACTTAAATAGAGGAGGGGAAAAAAAAACCCAACTTCAGGAGCACTGAACTTAGAGTCAGGAAGACCTGGGTTCAAATCCTCTCTCAGGAACTTACTAGCTGTGAAACTTTGGGCAAGTCACCTGACCCCTCTAAGTCTCAGTTTCCTCATCTGTAATAATAGCTAACTCATAGCTATGCAGATCACATGGGGCAACAGATGTCATGCCTTTGGCAAGTACTGGAAAGGACCTTAGACCACCATTGAGTCCAACCTTCTCATTTGACAGATTAGAAAATTGAGACTTGGGGCGGCTAAGTGGTACAGTGAAGAGCCCACCCAGGAAGCCCTGAAGGGTGGAAACTGTCTCATTTCTATATTTCCAGAGGCCAACATAGTGCCTGATACACAGTGGGTAGTTAATGGATGCTGAAATGAAATGAAATGGTTGTGAACTTGCATTTTGCTATAGGTTGGTCTTTGGGCAGCAAATCCCCACAGTCCATTTGGTAGGGCCAACAGACGCCAGAGTTAACTCTGGGGGGACTTGGATAGGTTCAACAGCAGATAAACATTTATCAAAGGTCCGCTATGTTCCAGGCGCTGAGGATACAAACACAAATAAAAACAAAGACCATGCCTGCCCTCAAGGAATTTATACTCTAAAGGGGGAAGACACACCAAAGGAACCTGAAAAACTAGTGGTGAGAGGAAAAGAGCTACTGGGTGTGGGGATGTAATGGAGTTCTAGCAAAGTCCCAAAACCATGTAGCCTAGAGGAAATAGGGAGAAGCTGAGCCTGCCTCATTAAATAAAGGTCTTAGGGCAGCTAGGTAGCACAGTGAATAGAGCACTGGCCTGGAGTCAGGAGGACCTGAGTTCAAATATGACCTCAAACATTAACACTTACTGGCTGTGTGACCTTGGGCAAGTCACTTAACCCCAATTGCCCTGCCTTACCCCTCCAAAAAGACAAAATAAATTGAAGCTTAAATAAAGGCCCTAGAGTCCCTGGCCTTGGGTCCAATCAGAAGCCTACTGATGAGAGGGGATACAGCATCTGAGGAGGAGGTCTGGACAAGTTTTGACTTTAAAAAATTCAGTCTTGGGAAGAACTTCTATTCTGAGAATTCCTTCAGGGATGCCTGCCCACTCTTATCTGAATAGGGGATATGAGTGCTTTAAGTATAAAGAATAGAGCCATTGCCAATGTTCAAAGGAAAAGAATATGGACAGACACGAATTGACAATGCACGTCAGAACCTCTGCCGTGGATTTTCTGTCCAGTTTATGCTCTTTTCAGCAAAACCAACAAACCTTTCTCCCCAAGAGACTATGTATGGTCATTATGCCTTTAGGAGTCAATTGATCAACAAGCAGTGATTATATCCTACTATGTGCCAGGCACTGTGTCACGTGTTGGGAAACAAAGGCCAAAATGAAACAGTCCCTGTCCTCAAATAGCTTACGTTCTGTTGGGGAGATGGGATGTAAATATATATACATGCATAGATACAGGATGTCCCTAAAGTCTGGACACATAGGAAATCTCATTAACTATGTCTATTTTCAAGAAATTAAATGAGTGAAATTTTCAACATTTTATTTAATTAGCATAAATTTTAGCCAAGACAATATCATATAGAATAAAAGCTTTCATTAGCTATTGGGCACTATTTTCCACATTAACAAGATTAATTTAATTTAATTAATTAATGAGATTTCCTATGTGTCTCCTATGTCTTGCTATGAAATCTCATTTATGCTAATTAAATAAATTGCTGTTGAAAATTTCTTTCATTTCTTGAAGATATGTATAGTTAATGAGATTTCTCATGTCTCCAAACTTTAGGGACACTGTGTGTGTGTGTGTGTGTGTGTGTGTGTGTGTGTGTGTTTGTGCATGCGTGCATGTGTAATACACATTAAATACAAGGGAATTTTGAAGAAGAGGTCACTAGCAGCTGCCAAGTGGGACTGAAGTCAGCAGAGAGAGTATGATGGGGACTGCCACCTTCTGGACACTTTCCTGGGATACTTCCAACTAATTAGGGCTGTGAAAATAGTCTGAGTTATGGGCCAAGTGACTGAGCACTTCCACTTAAGATTGCAGGTAAAAAGGATATTTAGGGAAGGGAGGGGAAATGGAGATGATATATAATCAATCGTCTGACCATATTAGCATTTCCATCCCAGGTCAGCAGTTGGGGAGGGTATTTAGAAGAGGGAGCCAGAGGGAATAGAGCTGGTGCTGGGTCAGGCTCGCTCATACCTGTTGGCAAATAGAAAACAAGTTCAGAGAGAAGCCGGGCAGAGTTCAGATGAGTGCGTTTCAGGGACGTTTCTGTCTTGATTTAGATGGTGAAGATGGGAGAAAAGAAGAAGCTAAGTTGGAATTTTAAGAACAAGAAACTAAATATGTTGGATCCTTGTCTTTAAATTGATAGACAAGCTTTGTGATCTGAGTCTCTCTGGAAACATTCTGATTTTTTCTTTTGAAGTTGGATTTTTCAACATCCTGTCTACTGGTATCAGTGTCTATGTCAATCCATATCCATCTGATATAGTTAGAAAAGCTAAAGACATTACTTAAGTTTAATGAAAATATGCCTTCTCTTTTCTTTCTAAGTGTCCTAGCCTCATTTTTTGGCCTTAATGTTGAGTAATTAGAAGTGGAAGGGAAAAGAGAAATATAAAAGACCTCAGATGAGGTTGTGGATATGGCTAGGGAGCAATGACCTAGAGAATTTCCCTCTTATGTAGAGATCTATGACCCTCCTAGTGACCTTCCCATAGGAAGAGCATTAGGAGAGTTATAGCATTCTAGCCAAAAGTTCATCTGTTCATCCATCCATCCATCCATCCATCCATCCATCCATCCATCCATCCTCCATCATCCACCCATTTATTTATCTGTCTTATTTATTTTTAATATGTATTTTTAAAAATTTTGAGTTCCAAATTCTCTCCCTCCCTCCAACCTCTCCCCTACCAGTTTGGAAACGAAGCAATACGATACCCATTCATGTATTTGTTTCTGGAGTTAGGATTTTTGTACATGGTTGAGGGCATATGAAGACAGAACATGGACACAGAGAGCTAATGAAAATATATTCCTATGTTCACCCTCTAAAACAATGTGTGTGACAGATTTGAAGGATCTTGTTTTTTGAGGGCAGGGCATCATGGCACTTCCAAGTAGAGAAACATCAGTTATGAATTTACTTAGGAAAAATGTAAAATTTAGAATAGACCTTAGGTAAACCTTGTTAAGTTTTTATACAATAATAAATAAACATATGCTTCATTTCCTGGAACATGAATCTGTCCTGTTTGGGAAGTTGGAGGGCAAAGGGGATGAGGGATCAGGTGGTAGGGGAAGAATAAAACTAGAAAGTTGTATCCTTCCCAAGGGGTTTCTTACTTTTGAAATTTTAGAGTGGAAAATTCAAAGGCCCCAAGCAGCTAACTAAACCATCATCATGGCACCTAATGCTGAGTGAGCCTCACTCAGAAGGCCAAGCCTGATGCCCTCCTTCATTTGTTCCTGTGAGCCTGTCACGCTCTAACCAGGTACTTTTCCTTGTCCTTCCCTTGCTTTACAAAGTAATTCTAACTTTCTTTCCAATGACACTGAGCACTCACAGAGACTACATGTCTCACTGACTTACATGGCACACCAAGGGACACTCACGAGAGTTGAGACACACTGTATACTGAGGGAAGCCATGCGTGGCACACACACGTGAAACCAAAACACATCTGGGTATGTCTACAGTCACCACAGCTTGGCTGGCATTCCATGATCTTACCTTTGAAGTAAGGGATGTAATGATGTCTGAACATAGATGTAGGGCTTGGGTGTTGGGGCAGGGAGATGCAGCTACTGGTACCAAGACTCAGAGTACCAGCTGAGGGGGGCAACAGAGAGTAAGTGAAAATAAACTATGGAGGTCACTTACTTAAAAGCCAAAAAATATCCCTAGGAGTCAACATGTCCAGAGAATTTTCCATTTCTCTCTCAGTGCTATACAGTCCTTTTGGGGGACCTGAAAGGGTACTTTACAACCTATGAACATGCCTTATTGTCGCTTCTGAAACACTGCCCTTGGGACACTAAAATGGCCCTATGGTTAGATGGACATGAATTGATTTTAACAGCATTTGTGCCTGATATGTTCTTTTTCCTTATGAGGTCCCCTTCATATTCAATAGCCCGTGTTTAAAAAAAGCTGGGGAGAGGTTCTCTCTAGTCAATGGAACAGAGCAAAGCTACTGGCTTGCCTCAGGACCATACCCATCATCCCGGACTCATTGACCTGTGCTCCACCCAAGTAAGCTGGCTCCTCACAGGCTCACTTTGCTCAGTATACATCTGGCATGGCATACCACACCAGTGCTCTGCACACAGAAGGTGCCCAATGGCAATAAATGTTTCAACATGCATTTATTGAGTGCCATTATGAACAAAGCCCCATGCAAGGAATAAGGGGGAAAATGGTCTAGTGGAAAGAGCTTTGGACTTGGTGCCAGAGGCTCCAGGTTCATATTTCCACACTTATCTTTTCTACCTATGTGACCTTAGGCAAGTCACTTAACATCTTGTGCCTCATTTTCCTTATCTGCAAAATGACAGGGTTAGACTAACTAAATGGTCTCTAAAATTCTTTCCAGTTTCAAATTCTATGATCCGATTTCTTTTTCTGCACATGTCCCTAAATAATTGGTATATTCCAAGAAGCTGAAAAGGGAGTCACCTTGAAATGATGATAAATTAGGAGACAGATTAGATGGGAAAAAGTCTACCTAAAATGCATTATTGAATGGCATATGGTAGCAGACACAGTAGCTTTAAAGGGCAGTTCAGATACAAAGATGATCTTTTTTTTTTCTTTAAGAGAAAGGCCAATGAATATCATGGAGCTACTGAATGGAATAAAGTGGGTCTAGACATCATATGTCATGTGCTCATGATTGTTTTTGGTTTTTTTTTTGGCTTATTGTATGCCTTCATTTCCATAATGATCTTGTAGTGTTTTGCTCAGTGGACTTTCTTAATGCTAGAGGTACTTCTCCTAACAGATTCAACTAGCATTCATATAACTGCTATAGCAATACACAAGGCACTGTGCTTGGCTATGGAGAAACAAAAATACAAACCACACAGTCCTTTCTCTAAGGAACTTGCCTTCTCCTGGGAGCAGGGGTGTGATGTGGACATAGATGGGTATAATGAAAGGGAGGGAGTGATGGAGGCAAAAGGAGTAAACCAAGTATTCTAGGAATATTCAAGGAAGGGAGAAAATATTTGTTGCTTGGAACATCAAGGGAAGAACTGAAGGAGGTGGCACCAGAGACAGACTTTGAAGAAAGACAGAGGTTCTGAAAGGTAGAGATAGGGGGGATTTCTATTCCCAGGTGACAGTTTTTTGGAATGCACAGAGGTGAGAGTTCAGATGTTGAGTGTAGGGCAAAAGACCACTTTGGTGGGAAAAGTAGAATTCACGAAAGGATACGTGACAAATAATGTGAAATGAGCTTGGAACACAAGTTTGGAACCAGCTAGTACAAAGTCTTACATTACAGGAAAAGGAATTTGTATTTCATCAGTAGAGATCCCCTGAATGATCTTAAGTGGGGAATAGCATATTCATAACCTTAGGAAGATTATTATGGCATCTTTGGGAAGGACAGACTAGGGAGGGGAGAACCTGGGATCCAGAAGATTTATTAGGAAATAATTCTAACATTTCAGATAAGAAGTCATAAAGATGTAATTGGAACTAGGTAGAATAAGTGGTGTCACCTTGAGTCTCTGGATGAGGAAACTGAGGCTTGGAAAAGTTAAGTGAGTTGACCACGGACACTTAGTTAAGAAATGCTGGGGTTTGAATCCAAGTCACCTGGCTTCAAGTTCATCCTTTTTTCCATTATACCACTCTTCCCCTCAGGAGATATAAAAATGATGAACATGATAATAGTAACCCAACAATTCTACACATTTCTTCTCAGCTGTGATATGTTTACATCTCAGTCCATTGAGGAATTCAGTTTGCTCCCTGTTAAAAGTGCAGTCTATGGTCATACCAATCTAGATTACTTTCAGCCCCCTGAAAACACCTTGTACTTTCCCTTCTCCATGCATTTGCTTATTCTGTTCCTCATGCCTAAGTTATCCTCCATCTTTCTCTCTGCCTGATGAATTCCTAACGATCTTTTAAATACCATTTTGAATGTTACTACTTCGAAGGGGGCTTCCTCTTCTTCTCTATCATCCCCACCTTTTGCCTGTGAGGTTATTCCTATTCAGACACTGTGTGTATATATATATATATAAAATATGTTTTTATCTGTCTGTGTTGGTATCACCTTCTTTTAGATTATAAGCTCCTTGAGGACAAGACCATGTCATAGCTATTTTTTTTTATCTTCCCAAGTGCCTCGCACAACATTCTGCCCATAGGAAGCACTTGATTGAGGTCTGGTGTATTTGTAAGGGATGGTGTTGGCTGAAGAAGCCCAAGTTGGTGAGAATCATGTATCCCCAGATCCCACAATAGCAAGATGGTCTTTTATAATGTGGTTGGTTGTATGAGGAGTGAAAATGCTGAGGGTCATTTACCTGGTCTGCTGTAATGCTGAGGGGAGCGGGAAGTTGG
Source organism: Pseudochirops corinnae (assembly GCA_028646515.1). Lineage (NCBI taxonomy): Eukaryota > Metazoa > Chordata > Mammalia > Diprotodontia > Pseudocheiridae > Pseudochirops > Pseudochirops corinnae. The sequence goes on from CM053592.1 coordinate 139,243,624, forward strand.
AGTATAACGCCCATAGCTGACTGATCCTGCGGAGCTTGGACTGGAGGTCCTGTATTGCTTGTATGATCGATCGTCTTGGTCACCCTGGGAGAAAACGGCATGGGAAGGGGGTGATGGGAGGGGGAAAACAACCTTATAAATTCAGGAAATCAAAAGAATTCCCTCAAACTTTCAATTATGATTAAAGTTCTTCCCTTGTGATAAGGAATCTCCAAAGAGATCAACTTGGAAGGCTGAAAAGGGGGAGCTGTCTCTGCTTTGGAGTGGGGACAGCCCCTAGATCTGACCTTTCCAATGACCTCCAAGTGCCTGCCAATTGAAGCAAAGGCTGGGGACTCTTCACTGCCTTTTCCTTTACTACCTAGTCTTACTGAGGATGAGACTCAAAGGGATCTGAAGAATCTCCCCTCTTCTAAAAAGGGGGCAAAGAACTTAACATTGGAAACATTTAGCAAAAATATTCCCCTCCCCTCAGATTCAGTCCACCCCCTAAAAATGCCTTCTTGACAGTCCCAGAGTGCTCCAAAGGGATGTACAGAGGTAAAAATAGACAGTGCTGAGACCCAAGGGATTTACGTATCTCATGATTAGGAATCTATGTTACACTTTCAGTTTAAAATAGGGATGGGCAATTGTTTTGAGCAGCTGATGGAACTGGGACAGAAACAGGCAGCGTGAGATGGCATGATACCAATGTCACGTAAACAGAGTAGGTTATCCTGGCCCAAGCCACCCCTTCCACAGCAAAGCACGTGCAGGGGCCAGGCTGGACACAACACATAAAAATATCTAGAGTTCATTGAATACTATTCATTTGCACCCACAGGCCCAGTGCTGGGGGGAAATTTTACTGGGACAGAACTGAATAAAGTTCAATTCATTCATCCTGGCAGTTAAGGCCTTCCTTCCACCACCTGATCCCAATTTACCTTTTCAACTTTATTTCCTGTTACACCTACCCCCACTGAGACTTAACATACCCTGTATCTTCCTGCCTCTGTGACTTTGCTTATGTCAAAGCTTGGGGTGCCTTCTTCTCTCCTTTAATTTCTACATATAATTCAAGAACCACTTTAAACTCTTCTTTCTCTATGAAGCCCTTGACCTTCACAAACTCAGTGATTTCTGCCTCTGGACTCCTCTGACACTTAAATCTCTGCACCATTTATTAGACATGCATTTTCTATGGCCTCATAGAATATAATCTCTTTATGGAATTATACCTCATTATTCCAACTGGAGCCAAAAGTGCAGAACCTGAGTCCTCGAGGCCACATGTAGCCCTCTAGGTCCTCAAGTATGGCCCTTTGACTAAATCCCAACTTCACAGAACAAATCCCCTTAATAGAAGGATTTTTAAAACCAAAATTCTAGTTACTAGATTGTGAAAGCCTTGAAGGTAGAGTGTGTGCCTTCTCTAACTCCTCTGCCCCTAGCTCCAGTCCCTCACACCAGGGCTTTGCATGTAGAGTACTTAGGTATTTAATAAATACTTTTGACACCCAGACTGGTCTTCTTTCAGCAAGTCTCTGCCCTCTCCAGTCTATCCCCTACATAGCTGCCAGAATAAGATTTATAAAGTCACATATCAGTTCCCAGCTCAATAAACTCTATAATCTCCCTAGTACATCTAGAACTGAATACAGATTCTTGATGGCATTTAAAGCCCTCTGCCATGTAGTTGCAACCTACCTACCATCCCAAACCTCTTATATATGCCTTCTGCTCACACATGCTACAGTCTGGGCAAACTGGGCTTCTTGCTGGTCTTCACATAAGGCATTCCATTTCCTATCTGTCTCCATTCTTCCTCTATCCCCCATTCTGGAACATGCTCCCTTCTCACCTTTCTGGTTCTTAGAATCCTTACTTTCTTCAAAGCTCAACTCAAATGCCTCCTATGCAAACTTTACTGATCTCCAAGTTACTAATGTACCCCTTCTACCATCTTCAATTTATATTGTATATATTTTTACATGGAGGAGACATGTGTCTCTTTCTATAGAATATAAACTTCTTGAGGGCAGGGACTATTCCATTTTTGTCTTTCACCCCCAACATTAGCACATAACAGGTGCTTACTAAATACTTATGGATTGATTATAGCATTCTCTCTCTTTGTTCTGTGTTTTTAGCCCTTGACTTTTCACCTAGATTATAAACTGGCACACTGTTCTCTCCTTGACTGCCTCCCATAGTACAGGGCACAAGGCAGATTCCTCATGGCTGGATGCCAGTTTTTCCCTTCTCCATCTGGGTAATAGCTTCTGAAGGGTTCATCATCACCACTGAAGGCAAACACTAAGTAGGATTTGTGATATAGTAAGTGGACTAGATGATGCATAGCATTCTCTCCACCACAGTTTTCATCCATCAGGAACACAACAATTCAAACCACAACATCTTTTGATGCCCCCTAGTCTGTGCCCCCTAGTTCTGTATTTCTGGGGCTGTGATAGATGCAATGGAAGCATGCATATGATAATATCAGCACACTGGGGTTAAAGAAACAGCTGGGGCTGAACAGCAGCCCCTGGCTGACTCTGCAAAGGGTCCGAGACTGCAAAGAAGCAACATTCACACGAGCACAGCTCTGCAGTCCTGAATGGGGAGCTGGAGGGTTATCTTTAGAAGCTGTTCTGATGCGCCATGAAAGACATTGTGAGACAACATAAGCTTTGAGGGTTACCTCCGGAGGAGTTGGAGAGAGCAACTGGGGTGACTGCAAACAGCAACACAGAGTAACAGATTAGTGATAGAACATCGGGCAGGATGTTACATCGTTGGGGAAAAAGACATTTTAGTAACATAGGCAGCACACATGAGTCATACAGATTAGAGCTACAGGATCCAGTTCCTTTGGCTAGACAAAGGAAAAAAGGGAAAGAATGAAGGAATGAGACTGAAAGAAAATCATTTTTCAAGCCTTTTCTTTGAAAAAAAAAATAGGGTGAAGTGATTGCCAAAGAAAGTGTCTTCCCAAGGTACTTGTTCCATGACAGTGTCCTTGTCCCCTCTTCCTCCATGTTCAAGTCAGTTCATAAGTTAAAGGATATAACATTTTCAAGCTAGAAGGGACCTTAGAATATAGAACATAGAATATCAGAACTGGGAGGGAGTTCAAAGATCCTATAGTCTAAACCTCACTTTATAGATGAGGAAACAAAAGCACAAGGAAGTTAAATGACTTGCCCAAGGTCATCCACTTAATAAGCATCAGAGACAGGATTTAAATCTAGCTTCCTCTGAGTCTTCTACTGCCTGTAACGGGAAATCTGAAGATCTTCCCTGCCCCTAGGCCCCTTGATAGGCATAAGTGAATCTGAGAACCTTCTCTGATTTGAAAACATACTCTGTCCCCTAATAGACTGAATGTGGTCACATGAAGCCTGTGGCAGGAGGCTTGTTTTTTCAGGAATGCCCACACCTTGTTACTTTGTGATTGGGCAGTGCTCAAGAGGGCTGTGACATTCTCTGACCCAGGAGAAGGATATATATAGCCTGGTGTGAGGTTTTGCTTTAGGGCTTACTTTGGGAAGAGTTGTGCGATTTGGCCCGATGAGACTCTGGGCAGCCGTTGAACACCCCAGCTTTGAAAAACCCAGATGTTGGTGCTTCCCTCTCTGGTAACTAACTAGATATGGATGTAATGGTTGGACAACTGGAGGCCCTGTCTGCTGATCTGTTTCTCTGTCTGTACTTTTTTTTTTTTGTCTGCTTGTAACTTCTGTTTGTATTCTCTGAAGTTCAGGGCACTGATGTTTTCCCCTGAACTAGGTAAATTATATGTTTGATTAAAATAGGATTGTTAACCCATTTTGAGTTGCTTTCCTTTAGAAAAGTAGATCTAATAACCTGTGCTCGCAGCCATCCTGGGTATGCTAGGGTGCTTGCTGCTACACTGTCCCAGAGCTGGAAGAGAATTGGGATATATGGAGATGTAGAGTGTTGGAGCTGCAAAGGTTGTTGCAACACATTCATTTTACAGAGTGGAAATGACCCATAGAAGGTCCCATGACTAGTTAGTGGCAGGGCAAGGATTAGAACCCAGGTATTCTGATGTCTAATCCAATGTTCTTTCTACTACTTTTGTGTGATGATACACACTATGAATTATGCGCTGAGTCAGAAATGAGATCCTGTATGCTTATGTTCTATCTAATGTGAATCACATGACTTCAGGATTGCAAAAGAAGGGAGGATCAGCCTCTTGCCAGGATTCATGAACCACCTGGCACATCCTTCTCTATCTGCTCTAACTACCAGATAAATTTCCTTGTTGTCTTTCAGGCCAGGGATTATCCATGGCTTACTTCCAAGGGGGCACTTTGCCCATCCCATCATTTGAAGAGGAATACAATTAGAAATGTAAGAAACTAATAACTAGGTCTATGGTTGCTCTTAGTGTTCTGGTATATTAACACACTGAAGACTAGTTTGCCAAGACCCAGGCACTCTAATTTCACTATTGACACTCATATCACATGGGAAAGCTGCCCAGGGCATTTAAGTGCTATGTGTACCAACTGGATTAATTCAAGAACCATGAGTGTTAACAAATGGCCAAAGGATCAATTCTGTCTACATACAGTATAGTGAAAAGAACATTGGAATTTAAGTCAGGAGAACTGGGTTCAAGCTTTGACTTAGACACAAGCTATGTGATATTAGGCAGGAACAATAGCCCACATGTATACCATGCTGTAAAACTCATAAAGTACATTCTTCCCAACAAGCCAGCTATGTGGCACAGTGAATACACCACTGGACTGAAAGTCAGGAAGAACTGGGTTAAAATCCAGCCTCAGATACTTACTAGCCATGTGATCCTGGGCAAGTCACTGAACTTCTGTCTCTCTGTTTCCTCAATTACAAAATAGAGACAGTAATAGTACTTACCTCCCAGGATTGTAGTGAGGACCAAATGATATAACATTAATAAATATTACAGTCATTTAGCACAGTGCCTGGCACAGAGTTGGCATTTAATGCTTATTCCCTTCCCTTCCCTTTCCCAAATACTCTGTGAGGGGGAAGTCAAGTATTATCTTCCCCACATTAAAGATGAAGAAAATGAGGCTGAATGAGATTAAGTGACTTGCTCAAGGTCATACAGCTTTTGAACAAGTCAGGTCTTACGGTGGTCAATCTAACATTCTTTCTACTACTCCAAGCTCGCTTACCCAATTTTAGTTTGTATTCTCATCTATGAAATGAGTATTAAGATAACTTACACTTCCTACCTCATAAAGACATTGTGAGTAAAGTGCTTTGTAAATCTTAAAGCCCTTTAGAAATGAGTTGTTGTTTATAGTAGTGATGGGAGCATTTTATTCCTGGTCCTTCATTTCTAGCTTTTTTTTGGTATCCTATTCGATCCACCCCAACCTCCTTCTGCTTTTACACATTAGGGTGAGGGGACAATCTAGTAGGCAAATAGGAGCTTGAAGTACTCTGCTCTCACGAGACGGGCAAATGGGAAAGGTGCAGATCCTTGGACTGCACACTGGGCTCGGCCAGCCTGGCCTGCTACCACACTTATCAGGAATGGGCTGATGAAAGAATAGCTCTTCCCTTGCTCTGTGTAAAGACCATATAAGGTTAACTTCTCATCATGTACTTTATTTCTGCATATAAATTCCTGGAGTGAATGACAACCATGCTAACATTCAAGAAATTTGTTGAAGTTTTCTTAATGCAATAAGTAACATTTGCACGGAGGTTTACAAAATACTTTACATATATTATCTCATCTAATCTTTGTGGATAACTCAGCGAGATAGGTACTACTATACCCTTATTTTAGAGATGAGGCTGAGAAAGCTGAAGTGATTCTTCCAGTGTCACATAGGTAATAAGTATCTGGGACAGGATTCCAACCCAGGTCTTTCTGGTTTGAAGTCCAGCTCCCTATTTACTCGGGGGTCCAGATGTTTCTATGCAGGAATGTTTTCCTACAAGTTAACATGGGAGGTGAAGACTCCTAGGGCCCCTGAGAAGAAGAACAATCTGGGGCTTAGAACCAGCAGAAAGTAGAGAGACTTGAGGGAAGCTCTCAGAAACAAGATGGGAGTAGGGCTTTACTGTGCACAAGGAAATGCTGACCCTGGATGAATATATGATTACTCTAATACCCCAAAAGTGGTCTGTTCTTATCTCTGTCCTTCACTGTGCTTCCCTGTTCTGTACTAAGAAAACACCAATATGACTGCTGACACAAGAGACGATATTATACACCTTGGACGCCATTTCTAGTTTGGGTATGTGCAGAAGGTTAGGTGAGTCAGTGAGGTGAGTTCAACTCATGGTGGCAAGAGCAGAGAGAGGGGGCAAAAAAGACAAATTCTGGAGCAGGCAGAGAGCCCCCGAGCATACACTGAAGCCTTGGAGTGGCATCTCAGATCAGTGCTAGGTTTACTGTCCTACAGCTGGTAGTCACTTCTTGTGGGGGCCCACTGGAGATTCTGAGCTTTTAGAACAGTGGTTCTCAACCTTCCTAATGCTGCAACCCTTTAATACTCGTATGTGGGTATATCTGCATGTGGACAGACCAACCTGGAGATGGATAGAGGAGTGATGTCTCGGTTCCCAAGACCATTGGAAATATGTGTTTTCCGATGGCTTTAGGCGACCCCTGTGAAAGGGTCCTTCAACCCCAAAGGGGTTGCGACCCACAGGTTGAGAACCACTGTTTTAGAAGATTGGTGAGTAAAGAGGAAACGGCAATAATAGCAGATATTTCTACAATCCTTTACTACTTACCAAGGGCCTTACTCACAACCATTTACAGTTATGTAAGGTAGGTGTTATCAACATTATTGTCCCCATTTTATAGATGTCCTCATCTCTGAACTGAGGTTCAGAGAGGTAAAATGACCATCTTGCATGGCTAGCAAATAATGGAGCTGGGATTATAATGATGATAATGATGATGATAATACTATTAATACTAACAATAATTATAATAACTCTTATAAAGCACTTGAGATTTACAAAGCACCTTAAAATACATGATCTTCTCTGATCCTTACAGCACCTCTACAAGGCAGGTGATATCATTATCTGCTTTTAACAGATCAAGAAATTGCAGTTCAGAGAACGAAAATGATTAGTCAGGGGCTTATCTAGTAAGTGTACAAGGTAGGATTTGAATCCAGGTCTTTTCAATTCAAATGCAGGGTACTACCTACTGTATCACCCTGCCATATATATTTATGTACATATATATTTTAAGTTTGATGATTTCATATCATAAGCCAAACTTATTAAAATTATTATTATTATTTAAATTCATATCTGGGTAGTGTGGTATATGGGTGTGAATTTGCGAAAAATCAGTCCAAAAAGCACCTTTTATAGTCCAGACATCCTGAAAGTGTAATGAAATTCTCAGACTATCAAATAAAACACAAAATAATAATTCAAATTCAATAGAAGAAAGGTAGCATCAAATAATATAAAAAAAGAGAACGAAAGAAAATAGCAGTTCATGTAAAATATTGAGAAAAACATAATGTGTTTTGGGTGCCATTAGTATAATGGGATGACAGATTTTCACATGAGAAAAGCTCTATGTATACAGATAATGGAGACAAAGACAGAGACAGTGAAAAGCAATTTGCATATAGGAAAATGATACATTCCATGCATCATAAAAAACACTCTGTATGCAGGCAGACCCTGCCAAATGTCAATTTGTTCTGCACAAACATGACATTAAGAGACAACATTATGGGGTGATTAGTTACAGACAAACTCTATTATAAATGAGACCATGAGCATCCTGGTGCTCAGGAGAGTTAAGGATGCTGGGGATCAAGGGCTAACTCCTAGTACTGCTGACCATTCTATAGGTACTGCAGTCTCTGTGCTAGATAGACATGAAGAAGACCTCTGTGATGTCAAGGGAACTTTGATGATCAAATGTAAATGCCATGAGAGTAAAACTTGTGCCCTTCTTTGTAATTATGCCTAGAACCTAGCATAGCATATGGCATTTAGAATTTAATGAGCATTTAATAAATGCTTGTTGATCATTCAATTGATAATCTAGGAACATGTTATTATGAAACTACTATTGGCTGAGATCATGTTATATGGGGTACGCCTGTATAAAAAGAGCCTTTGGATTAGCTCCTGATCATTTCTTTAAAACCACCATTGCTTCCCTGTTTAATCTCCTGTTAAATTTCATTAAAATGTCTTCCCTCTCCCTCCAAAAAAAGAGACCAACCCACTCATACATTTACTATAGTGCAGAAAATTTGGTAGCAAAAATTTTCTGGTTTTATGCAGCATTTAAAACATGAAGGCAGCTTGCTATGAAATGGTTACTCAAAGGATAATGAAGATGTCCAGCTTACAGTTCAAACTGTTAGTTTTACAGAGACCAAACACCAAGTTGAATGACACTAACATCAAGGCCCCATTTCCCAAAGCCATGACATCATTCAGTTTCCGTACCTCTCCATAACTGTGCCTGTCACCTGAGGAGTAACTGATGTATGGAGAGTAGGAGATCATATCTGGGCGGTCGATGTTATAGATGGCCTTGCTTTTAGGAAGAGCAGCCAAGTCCCTGTAGTCAAGAATCTCATCTCCAAGCTTAGCCTAAGAAAGAGAGTGAAAGACCAAAGAGAAGAGGGAAATTATTGGAGCCAAATCAAAAGAGATAGAAATGAACCAAGAACCAGCAGTCATCCCCAGATGCAGAGCAGTCATTCAGTAAAGTAGCAAGCACGTAGCAAAAAGCGTGCAGGACTCCAGAGTCAAAAGAGCTGGGCTTGAGAACCATTTCTGCAGCTGGGTACCTACACACCCCTCAGCAAATCACATCTCTGATTTTCAGCCTCCTTCTCCGCACAAAGGGCATGGCAAGAGTCGTTGCACCAATATTAAAATCATTTCATTGAACTTAAGATTGTTTGATTATAGATTTGAAGGTCACCTTAGTCCAAACTACTCATTTTAACAGATGATGAAACTGAGGGCCCAGAGAGATCAAGAGATTTGCACAAGGTAACGCATGTATTAAGTGACAGGTTAAGAATGAGAACCCAGGACTTCTGATGTTAAATATCATGCTCTTGCCAATTCATTGAGATGCCTCTTCTTTGGAGAAAAAAGTGAACTCAAAAGTCCTCCAGTTCAATTATATCATATCATATATCATATCATATCATATCATATCATATCATATCATATCATAT
>CM053592.1:139253332-139267308 GCA_028646515.1 Pseudochirops corinnae
GTTTTGGGGGGGAGGGGAGGGTTAAGAGAAGGATAACAAATATCCATGGAAACAAGAGAAGAAATAACAGTAACACTAATGGGTATGTGCATTTATGGTTTAAAAGAAGAAGAAAAACTCTCATGTGGGGGACATTGAATATTCACAAAAGCCTGCTGAGGTGGATGAAGTCAAAACCTCATAGTTTAACTATTTGAGACATAGTCCAAGTGTCTTGTTTTATAGGTAAGGAAATTAAAAGGCAGAGGTGAAGTGTATGCCCAAGGACACACAGGTCCCAAGGAGAAGGGCTAGAATTTGAACCCAAGGTCTGGTCCAGCTCAAAGCCAGCACTTTTTACCTGGGTACTGTTTTCCCATTGTATAGAGAAAGAAACAAGCTCTGAGAAGATGAGTAATGGGGTGAGGGCACAGAGATAGGCAGAATGATGGCTTTTTCTTTTAAATATTCAGAAACTACATATCTTGAACAATCGGACAGTAAGATGAATGCCAAGTACTCTTTAGCATTTGTCCTTCATAGGGTGACTTTCAAACTTATTTCCATTTAATGCAGCATACATCACTTGGTTGCCAAGGCAACCAACTGGGCCATACTAATAAAATGAATGCCATTTAGATAGGCTTTCCTTCCCCTCCCCTCACACCTTTCCTTTTATGGGCTTCTCCAAATATATAAGAAAATTCATACAAGTGTCATGGAAAAAAGAACATGCTGGGCATATAAGGAAAGTTCTAATTCTGACTCTGATATTGAATTAGTTGCCTAGACTCAGGCAAGTCACTGTACCACTCTGGGTCTCAGTTTCCTTAATCTGCCTTGAGATAGTGGGTTCTTCTCATTAGAGATACTTAAGCAAAAAATGATGACCATTTGCTGGATAACTTTTGGAAGGAGTTTTCATTTAGATTCTGATGGGACCACCGGCTTCTGAAGGACATTTCTAGTAGTAACATTTTATGCCCTAAGTTCTAGGTCAATGTGAGCTCTGGCATTTCATGTTGTAAAGTTCTCTTCTAACTTCTCTGGTCTCTGTTCCATGTTCTTAAGGTTCTCCCAATTCTGATGTAAGGTCCCTTCTGGCTTTGATGTATATATGTACAGACTCATAGAAAATTTTCAGTTGCAGATAGGTAGTGACACAGCAGAAGACCCTGTCGCTGGCTGAAGTGCTAAGCATTTCTCATTTGTATCATCCATTATTCTACGTTGTTGGGCCCCCAACCCGCATTGCTCCTTCCTGCTGCCCTCTGGGTGGTCTGTTACATTCCAAGGCCTAGGAGACAGAGCCCTGATAAGGCTGTCTGCTTTACCGGAATGTGGATTAACAGCATTGAGCACATATCATCCAATGGGATAGCCCACACTTTCTTCTTGGCCCTGTTGCTGAGGCACGTGACTTAGTCTGCCCAGGTGGGAGATAAAGGGGAGCGAGGGGAAGAAGGGGGTAGGAGTAAGAGGTAAGTATGAGGCGAGAGAAGAGAGGTGAGAGAAGAGAGAGAGAAGGGAAGAGAAAATGTAACAATAAAGCTGCATTTCTAAACTCATCTGTGTGTGCCAGGAGCTCTGTTCGAGAAGAAGCAATCCAGAGACGTCTGATGACCCTGGGGAAGGTAAGTGAGGTCGGTGGTCCAACAGGGAACCCGAGGTGAGAGGGTCCTAACACTACATCACTATTTGAGCATATATAATTATAAGTTGTCTATCTGAAGTTTTGACCAGGCAACTAATAGTCTACAAGGCAAAGATCACTTCTTCTTTGCATAATAAAACCATGTCTATTTTTAATATAAAATGAAACAATAATAATATTTTTTCATGAATTTTATATTCAATTTAAAAAAAATTAGGTTCCATGTCCAGTTGTCAGAAATTAAGACATTAAAATCAGCAACAATGGTCTCAGCAACAAATTGTAAAAACACTCATGGAAGAAAAAGAGTTCAGAAAGGGATGAAAGGAAGAAAAAGTGAAATTTTTGTTTTTATGAAAGTTAACATATTTTAAAACAAAATACATAATAGTTTTTCTAGTTTCCTTTATGAACTTTTAAAAACTTAAAAAAATGTTTATGCTTGTCAAATGTTTGCTTGTCTTGATAGTTACTAAACTTAGGATACATTTTTGAAGCTTTTTTTTTTAAAGAATTAAAGTACTGGAATATTTGACTTGTTAGACATACAATAAATCAGGTAACCTACTACTACAGAGGTAACTAGATGGTAAAGCGATTACGGCATTGGACCCGAAGTCAGGAAGACCAGAGTTCAAATCAAGCCTCAACCATTTCCTAGCTGCGTGATCCTAGGGAAGTCACTGAACCTCTCTGCAGCTCAGTTTCCTCATTTGTAAAATGATAGCACCTACCTACCAAGATTGTCATGGGATCAAATGAGACGTTTGTGAAGTTCTCAGCAAACCTTAAAGCATTATTAAATAAACACGACATAGAAGTGCTAACTATTATCATTACTAGTGCTATCACCAAGAATTATCACTACTAGTGTTATCACTGTTGGTAATTTAATCTCTCTTAATCTCACTTTTCTCATCTATAAAAGAAACTGAATGGCCTTTAAAGTCCCTCCAGCTCTAAATCTGTTATCTTATTATGATCCTAACACTAGAGGTTTTCAAGTAGGAGCTAAGATGGCCACTTGGGAATATTGTAGAGGCAATTTCTATTTAGAAATAGGTAGGACTAGGTAACTTTTGAAGTTAACTTCTATCTATGAGAATTTCAGTTTAGAGTCATCATATAAATATGCGTATGCATATATATATGTATCTATATAGCTATCTAGGTCATTTAACCCCCCCCCCTTTTTTTTTCAGATGAGGAGTCTGAAGCTCTGTCATGGTTGCCCAAGGTTCTCTGTGACTTAATTTTCTTATCTGGAAAATAGGGACAATTATGCCTGCCTAAATTCCTCATAGGGAGACTGTGAGTATCAAACAAGATCATGCAGGCAAATCACTTAGTAAACTTTAAAAGACAATTTAACTATAAAGTCAATACATGCACACACACATACATATATACACATATGAGTATTACATAATGATTATATCCACTTGGCTTTGTCAGCTTATAGGGTTTTAAAAAAACACTATAATATGTCATTTTTAGCAAAGTAAAGGAGCAGTGTCAAAATCTGGACACTAACTCCAATACAAATTAGGTAAATAATGAAAATAAAATCAGCCTATCAACCGTTTCATGAATTTTTGTCACTGAACTGATTAGTTTTTTGGATCATTTACATTCAAATCAAGTTCTCAATGTCTCCATGTCATGAGGAGTCATAGAGTCAGCAAAATATTAGAGCTGGGAGAAACCCTAAAATATAGAGTGTCAGACTTTGGAAGGCACTTTGAACACAAAATGACAGATTTAGAAGGGACCTTGTAACATAGAAGGTTAGAGTTAGAAGCTGTCTTAGACCACAGAATATAGACTATAAGAGCTCAGAGTAAATTTAATATGCAGAATATTAGAGCTCAGAGGTAATTTAATTCACCACTCCCCCATTTTGCAAATACTGAAACTGGCTCAGATAGATTAAGCTATTTGTGCAAAGTCATGTGGCCAAATACTGGTAGGTCTAGAACATAGTTCTGATTCTCATTTAGTGCCTTTTCTGCCATAGAAATGATACTGTCTATGTCCCTTTTATGTTTCTCTTTCTCCTTTTATTCTTTTGGGGGAATATTTATTGAGACAACAAATAAGAAATAATTTTACTCACCAATTATAGACTGGAAGGCTCTGATTTTTCTTTTCACTTACTCAGCCCATAATCCCCTTTAACCCTTCTTGCCCTCCTTCCCACATCCTATACTCACATAAATCACACGACTTGGAGATCCTGATGTATTTGAGGCAGGCACAGAAATTATGCTCTCTGAGGAAGTTCGTGTTTCCTAGAAGAGACAAACAGGAAGAGGAAAACTGAAGACAAATCATTCCAAATGGAAGAACAGGTTAGGGAAAAAATTATAGGAATTATTGCCATCTCTGTGTAGCTCCTAGAGAAAGCATGTGTCAGTTGGTCAAGAATTCAACTACATTCACTAAGTTTCTACTACATGTAGAGGCAGAGTCAAATTACTAGGTATTTTACTTAGGGAAAGTTACTTCGCCTTTGGGGGACTCAGTTTCTCAAATTATAAGGTGGGGATGTTGGAATAACTGCCTATAAGGTCTCTTCTACCTTGCTGTTTTCTATTCTTTCACATTCCATCTTCTTTGAAATATCAAATCTTACATGATTTGAAGGAACCATAGAACTCATATAGTCGACCTTTCTACCTGAATTATATGCTGAACAATAGGCTCTGCCTGAATATATATATATTAATGAAGAAATCTGTACCCCTTGGTAAAGCCCATTTTATTTTGGGATAGCTCTAATTATTTGAAAAATATTTTCATATATTGAAACTAAATCTATCTCCTCATGACTTTTATCAATTAGTTCTTATTTTCTTCTCTGGGACCAAGAAGAGAAATCTCACATAATTCCTTTTCTATGTGACGATTCTCCCAATATTTGAAATCAGCAATCTTGTTCCTCAAATATCTTTTCCTTTCCAAGATAAGCAACTCCAATCCCTTCAATCTATCTTTTTATGATATGGTTTTGAGGAACTCCACCATCTTGGTCACCCTCTATTGGACACACTCCAATTTTTCAACATATTACTTTAAGTGAATCATCAAAAATGGGGTTCAATATTCCAGAGCTCTGACCATGACACAGGATACCGGGATTGTTGCTCCCCTTATTCTGGACTTCTGTTGATATAACTGAAGACTATATTAGTTTCCTTGGCTAACTCATTCTTAGCTTGTATTCTACTAAAATTGCTAGGACTAAAAACACCTAGAAATGTTAGAATTTTGTTAACTGTAATGATGTATGATCTATGGTCTAAGGCTCTTTCCAGGCCTGACATTCTATATTCTCTAATTCCATCACAGAGGGTATTTGTTGGATGATTCATACTGTGTATTTTCTAAGCAGGAGTAGATTAGAGACAACTACCAAAAACTGCTTATCCAGGTCTACTAATGCGCTGCCTCAACTCTATCAGCAAATAGCATCCCACCAAATATCCTCAATCCTTTTAAGTCTCACTTTGATAAGGAGCCCAGAATCATGAAGATTCCCTTAAATTAAGTGATCCTTTTCCAGTTTCTGGTTGGTGGTTATCCTATCTCTGCAAAACTATTCTTAGCACCTGGCACAGTGTCTGGCACCTGGTCAACAGCTAATAATTGATTGACAGGGCATTACAATGACATTATCTCCACCCACAAAGAGCTTACAGATGAATATCCACACAAACACTTGCTTCTATTGCTGTAATAAGAAAGGTAGGGCTTAGGGAGTACAAAGGAGATCCTAGCAGAAATGTGGCTCCATAGAGTTATCCTCAACCCACCAGGGATACTGAATTCCACATGGTCCTTGGCCTCTAGTTAAACAACTTACTGCCTCGGTTCATTTCCGCTTATAAAGGAACAATGTTCTATCATTAAAAAACCCTGGGTGAGAAGTTCAGAGATCTGATTTCAAACTCTAACTCTGACACTTTCCTCAGTGACTGGGCCTTCACTTCTCTGAATGTTCATTGCCTCATCTATAAAACTGAGATAATAATGTTTGTCTTCTACCTCATGGGCTAAGTGGTAGCTATATAAAATATTATCATTATGGTGGAGAGTTAACAATGATACAGAGCAGGATGAACTCAGACTTTGTGCTCAATTCTAGTTTAAACTTCCTAACGGTTCCTTATATCAGCCTCAACAATTTTCTTTCTTTGTAAATAACAGGTTCCTTCCTTCCCACTATAACACATAATATACCCTCCCCCAAAGCCAGAACATTAGGTGGGGACAGGGAAAAAGAAGCACTAAAATTCAAGTCAAAAGACCTTGCTTTGATTCTGACACAGACGCTTGCAATCTTGCTCATCATAAAGATAGCCTTGAAACTCTCTGAGACTTAATCTTCTCATTTATAAAGTAGAGATAATACTTGTACTTCCTGCCTCACTGCATTGTTGCTAATAATATATTTATAAACTATGAAGTGTTATAGAAATGTGAGTTATTATAGTTGACTCTCAATCATCTCTATCTGCTGAACAGTTAATAGAAAAATGGGAACAATCTGATTTGTCATCAGTGGGAACACTCAGTGGTTCTGATCTCTCAAAGAAGAACTTCCACCTGCCAAAATGCTATCCTCCCAGTTCCTTATGTCACCCATATTTCCTTAAGAAGTGACAAGGTCATGGACTTGGGATTGCTAGAAGATATTCAGAAGTTGCATGGCATGGAATAGATACCTACATGAATGGATAATCCATTACGCAAATAATATAGAGCTGATTGTGTCTATGAATTGAAGCCATTCCTTCAATATGCTGAACAACATGTACTGAGCTGGGGTCACAACATTGCCAAACTGACACCTGAAGCTTATGCCACAACACAGAAAACTTTGTACACAAACCTTTAAGGCATTTTGGATGGTGATGGGGCAGACCTGATTGCAAATTTGGCTTTGCATCTATAAAGGAAAAAAGAGTAGAATGAAATGATATTACATTAAAGAGCTGTGTAGTGATACTTCCGGGATTTTTACATGATGAACTCATATGGTGGCTATGGTGGGAATTTCTCATTGATGAAGACACTAACTGTACCCAGCATCTTTCAAGCTGGTATGGGAACTTATTCATGTATGTTTGGAGAGCTCATGAATTTCTAGTAGTGACAACAGTGCTATTTAAAAAAAAATGTTTCGTAATCCTATCTATACCAATTTTAGGTTTATAAATCACTTTCCTCACAAAAATTCTATGAGGTAGCATAGGATGACAATGACCATTATTTTAGAGATGAAATTAAGAGATAAAATGATTAGCCCATGGTCATATAACTTGGAAATACAAAAGCCAGGTTTTGAAACCAGTTCTCCTGATACCAGATCCAGTGCTCAATTCTTGACATCATGCTTACTTTCCATAATGGGTTCATTTCAGAGAAAAAAAGTCAGATTAATATTAGAACATTCTCAGCAAACAACTGACGTACTAATACAAGGAAAACTCAAAGCACAAACAATGAAAACATCCAATTGTTAACCTCCATCTTTCTACTGATCCCATAATTTACTGTTTCCAATAATATAGTATAGTAGAAAGCATGTTGGATTTGGAATGAGAAGAACTACATTTGTATCTGGGTTCTAACACCTACAAGCTGTGTGAACTTCAGAAAATAATTTTACATATCTATAGCTTATTTTGCTAATTTTTAAGTGGATAAAATTGGAATTGTACTAACTATCTTGAAAGGTTATTGTCGAGAAAGTGCTTTATAACCATTGCTGTGTCACAGAAATATGAATAACTATTAAAACTTTCCAGGGGCTGTGTTGAATTTCTTTTTACAGACATTATAGTTGTTAACAGACCTTTTTCTCAACTTGTCTAGCAAAGACCATCAGTAAGATGGACACATGGGTAAGCGATTATGTACATACTGGCAAACATAAAAATTTTACACGTATGGCAGCATATTGTATGTTATGACCTTGTGATTTAAAACAGATGTGAAAAGAAGAGTAATGTCTGCCTTAACAAGCTCAGATACAACCTCTCCTTTCCTTACCATTTTTACAAAATACTTCTCATATCTTGTTCCCAATCCAATAATTCTCCTTTACCTCCTCTTTACATCTTCTCTTTTCTCCTCCTCTATCTCCTTCTCTTTCCTTCTCTTCCCTTCCCTTTCCTTCCCTTTTCTCTTCTCCTATCCTCTCCTCCTCTTTCCTCTCTTCTCTTTTCCTCTTTTCTCCTCTCCTCTGTTCTCCTCTCTCTTTCCTTCCTCACTCTCCCTTTCCTCACTCCTTTCTCCCTCACCTCTCTTCTCTCTCCATTCCCTTCTTTTTCTCTCCTTTCTTCTCTTCTTTACTCTCCAATCCTGCCATTTTGGTTTAGTAATTGAGGCTGAAAAGGGAGATAATTACAAGGCAAACTTATGTATAAGACACTACAACTTTAGGAGCTCAATGGTCAGTTTTGCTCTAGAATCTGGTGTATTATGATGCAATGCCAATACAAAGTTGGGTACTGAGGTGATCAATGAATCATCAGAGTGAGGACTAAAACCTTCCTTCACCCAATATGGGATGATAAATTTGAAATTTTGAAACTGTATTTTCATTGCCAACTACTATGTAAAATTGTCACTATCCAAATGCATCTACCTCCTGTCCAGGAGCCAGCAGAAGACAGGAAAAGCTGTCTATAGTTGTGATGCTCACAGATAAACAAGGACAGTATAGCTAAATGCTTTAGCTATAACTAAAGTTATCCTGTCTGCTTAGCTAGCCCAGGTAATACTGTAATCATCAACCAACGTCTACTTACTGTTAGTCAGGTTCTAAAGGCTCACTATATAATCCAAAAATGCTTAAAGGCATAGGATAATCAGCTAACTCACTTAAATCTACCATCGACTGCTAACAGCCTCTTCACTTCTTTATAGCTGTGGTGATGGCCTCCTCTGCTTTCCCTTAGTTTCATAACTGACAGAACCAGATGCTGTCCCTAACCATGGTGCTGAAAACTTTAAAAATAAATAGATTAACACACCTACTCCTTTAAATTCTGCTCTTATTTTTATTGACTACGTCCTCCAGGTATACAGGCATGCTTTTGCCTGCAGATCTTTTGATGGAGTATTTCCCAGCCTGGGAATATGTATGAAATAGTTTATCGAAATTATATAATCTATTTCTCACAATTGCCCGATGAGTTAAGTAATATGTGTGCTATCATTCCCATCTTATAATTGAGGAAACTGAAGCTCAGAGAGACTGAATGTTTGGCCCATGGTCTTATGCCTAGTAAGTTTCTGAGGCAAAATTCAGACCCACATTTCTTCTGATTGCAAATCTAGTCTGATTTTCACTTTGCCATGTTACTTTTCCAGGGAACAAATACTTCTTATTCATTGCCTCTGAACCTTTAGATTTTATGACTAAGGACCATCTCATCCCATCAGGTTCTGGCTCCCAGACCCTGAGAGCCACTAGATGTTAGCTAGTTTGGGGCAAGGCTCACAACTGCACTTTCCACCAGTCACATATCTGGCCCTTACCCCTATCTCCTCACTCTTTGTTAAGAATTAGAGGAATAGGAAAATGATGCAGGTTCAAGGTCCAGGGCAAAGTATTCAATGTCTCTCCCAATATTTGTATCCAGGTAAAATCATGTTATAATAATGATAGCAACAATAAGAGACAGCTAAGTGAGACAATGGTATAGATTGCTGTACTTGGAAACAAGAAGACCTGAGTTCAAATCCATTCTTAGATTCTCATTAACTTACATTGTCATTAACTGTGTGAACTTGGGTGAGTCACTTAACCCCTGTCTGCCTCAATAAAGAGTATTAAACTTGAAGTTGCCTTGTAATATATTGCCTTTTCAGTTTCATTAAGTTGCTACTTTGGGAGTGTGTGGTTAGGCAGAAGGAGAAAGAGAACCAAATTGGTTGGGTGGGTTTGGGTGGGGATAGGTTGACAAGGGAGATATTTTATAACAAGATTGGGGGGAAATCAGCAACTTTTATGTAATAGAATATTAAGAGATTTATCCAGGGACCCTGAGAGATTAAGTGAATTAGAACCTAGGTTTTCTGAACTTGAAGGCCAGTCTTCTATCTACTATACCATGTTGCTGGTCCCCCAATCTTTGTGTGCATGTGTGTGCATTGTAATACATATATGTGCATTTGCACATATGTTATATATTAATAGCCAATATTTAAATGATTGGTGATTTCACCAATATAGTTCTTCACTCTCATGTAGATCCCTGTACCTCAAAACTTTATTAAATGTTTCCATGAGTTGTCATGTAATACAATGAATAACAATGAAGGAATATGTGTATATGCTAAATCATGGTATGAACATGACCTTGAATTTGACGAAGGTTATCCAAGGAGAGCACAAACTCCAGCCTCAAAAGTAAGGGCCTGATTATGAACCTGACATCTGCTCTATAAAGTCCAGTAAAAACATGGGTAGGGAAGTTCATCATCAGAAGGTTTGCTGGGACTGATACAATCTGATTCATAACCGAAATTCAAGAAACTACCTACTAAGATATGGAGTATTTATGATTAACATTGGTGGAGGGAATGATATATTGACAAAATCACCAGTGTCTGTCATCTGAGATTCTACCTTAAGGTTTGAGATACCACCACCAACTTGGCTACAAAATGATCAATTGCAGAGAGATTGCAATCTGTGTAGTGGAAGAAGCTATGACCTTAATGAAATCATGAATCTTTGAAGTGTATATGTATATACATAAACTGTAAGTCCTCTACCCATTAGCAGAATATTTTAATAGTTATTATGACCAAAAAAGATTTATCTGATGTCCAGTCTTCTTGTGAAGAGTTTCTGCACTTAGGCAGGCTGCTCTCTATATGGCAGACATCCAATCCACCATTATGTCCATACCTAAAGCTTTCTCAGTTTGGTAGTAGTTTCTAGAACCTGTACTCTGCTGGCTTAAGATTTCAAAGGTTTGCATTGAAGTGAAATCTCTTCCTTTACCCCGACTCTTTCCACTATGTAAACCCAAGCATTTCAGAAGACCCGTGGGAGACTTAAAGAAATGAGGTCCAACAAACTGGATAAATGCTGAAAAACACAGCAAGGGTGGATACTTGGCAACTCTGGTTAGGGTCCCATGAGGCCAGCTGCAAGCACAGGGTCCATGGCACAACTGGCTTCCATGAACAAACTCAGATAAGTCAATTCTTCTTTTTTTTTCCTTTGCTTTTTTTTTGGAGGGGGGAAAGCGGGGCAATTGGGGTTAAGTGATTTGCCCAAGGTCACATGGCTGGTAAGTGT
This sequence comes from Pseudochirops corinnae, assembly GCA_028646515.1. Classification (NCBI taxonomy): domain Eukaryota; kingdom Metazoa; phylum Chordata; class Mammalia; order Diprotodontia; family Pseudocheiridae; genus Pseudochirops; species Pseudochirops corinnae. The sequence goes on from CM053592.1 coordinate 139,264,291, forward strand.
TAAGCGTCTGAGGCTGAATTTGAACTCAGGTCCTCCTGACTCCAGGGCCCATACTCTACTCACTGTACCACCTAGCCACCTCCCACAATTCTTCTTTGCCAGCCTCTGCCATTGGTTCTAAATGTCATCACAGGGCAAAAGTCCTCATCATTTTTTTAAAAAGTCTTTCAAAAAGCATCTGCCAGTGATAGATTTCCATCCTCACACTTCCTCTCCCCCAAATGCAACCTGTCTGTAAAGGACATGTAGTGTCTTATGGTAAATAAATGGCTAGTTTTCTGCCAGCTGGCATTATAGACTTTATGAATCCAGACAGTTTTCTTTGATTGCATTATAGAATTTGGTTTAAAGCAGAAAAAGTGGCTCTACTGATAAGAGAAGCTCACTGGCTGCTGCTGCTGACTCAACATTTTCACTGAAGAAAGCAGCAGGTTTGGGATAAAGGCTTCTGGCATGCTGCATATCCTCCTGAGAGAGACAGGCTCCAAAAATTGTTCCTGGAGATGTACACCAATAGACAATTTTTATGTGTCTCTTGTGTAAAAAGTACAGTCTTGCTCAGATGACAACAACAACAACTACTACTATTATCTGTCATTTGTATAGTACATAAAGGTCTAGAAATTAATGTACATCTATTATCTCATCTGATTCCTACAAGCCTGGAAAATAGGTGCTTTTGAGATTTTCTCTCTCTCCCAGATAAGGAAACTGAACCTGAGAAAAGTTAAGTTATCCTGTCTTCCTTTGGCCCTTGATGCCCTCTCTTTCGATTGGTGAGTCCCTGGTCCAGATAATCCCTGGAACTTAATAAAGGCTTAATAAATATTCTCTCTGGTTGATCAGTGGAATAGATTAGGTATACAGAAACAAATTAAGTAACTTCATGTATTATAAGCCCAAAGATCCTAGGTATTGGTGAAAGAATTCACTTACTGACAAAAAAAAAAAAAACTGTTAGAAAAACTAGAAAGTAGTCTGGCAGAAACTAGGCATAGCCTAACATCTCAAACCATCTGCCAAGATAAGCTTAAAATGGTTGCATGCTTCAGACATAAAGCATGATATCACAAGCAAATTTGTGGAATAGAAAAGAAATTACTTCTCAGATCTATGGATAGGGGAAGAGTCCATAATCAAACAAGACAAAGAGATATTCACAGAAAGTAAAACTGATAAATGATAAAATGACAAAATTTTAAAGTTTTTTTTAAAACAAACAAAGCAAGGCAGCTAAAATTAGAAGAAAAGCAGGAAAATGGGAGAAAAAATATTTACAGCAAATTTCTCTGATAAAGGTCTAATTTCTAAAATACATAGGAAACTGAGTCAAATTTATAAAAATAAAAGTCATTCCCCAATATAAATGGTTAAAGAATATGAATAGGCAATTTTCAGAGGGAGAAATCAAAGCTATCAATAGTCACATGGAAAAAAGTACTCTAAATCACTAATAATTAGAAGATGGCAGAGAAGAGCAGGGACTTGCCTGTGGTCTTTCAAATTCCCTTCCAAACAACTTTAAATAATTTCTCAAAACAAGTCTAGAGTTGTAGAACACACAAAAAGATGTGATAAAACAATTTTCCTAACCAAAACAACTCAGAAGGTCAGCAGGAAAGATGTCACACTGGGGTGAAAATGGAGTGTGCACTTCAGTGTAGGCGTACCAGCACAGGCCTCTCCTCAGTAAACCAGGAGCAGAACTTGGGGGTGACTAAATCAATGAGGGTCATTCAACTGATCAGAAAATTACAGAGGTCCCTTTCCTGGCACTGGGTACAGGGACTCTATCATATTACCCATACTTGGATCTGGGCTGTAGTCCTGGGTAGCAGTCCCAGGCAAGGAGGAGCACTAACACACCAGAGCTTATGGCCACAGGGGAGTGAGAACTCTGGTCACAGTTTCAGGGCAGAAAAGAATGTTTGTGTTTGCTCACAGACCAGAACACAAGCCAAGAGAAAGTAAACACACCTCTTCTTAGATCAATGTACTCTTGGAAGGACTAAAAACTTACAACTCCCCAAACAGTTCTGGAAAACAGCTGCACAAAACCTGAAGATTTAGAAAGGGCCCCCTCTAACCTGAGAGCAGAGCCCACCTTTAATACAAAGCTAAAAGTCAAGAAATAGACTGGGGAAAAATGAACAAATAACAAAAAAAAAAAAAAGATCCTGATCATGGAAAGTTACTAGGGTGGCAGGAAAGATCAAAATATAAACTCAGAAGAAGACAGCAAAGCCCAAACTGCCATATCCAAAATGTCAAAAAAAAAAAATGTGAATTTGTCTCAGGCCCAAAAAGATTCCTGGAAAATCTCAAAAAGGATTTTAAAAATCAAATAAGAGAGATAGAAGAAAGATTGGGAAAAGAAATGACAGAGGTGAAAGAAAATCATGAAAAAAAGAGTCAGGAAAAAAAGAGTCAACAACTTGGTAAAGGAGGCATGCAAAAAAAAAGCCTAAAAACACCTTAAAAACAGAATTGGCCAAATGGAAAAAGATATACAAAAATTCACTGAAGAAAAGAACTTTGAAAGTAGAATTGACCAGGTGGAAAGTGACATTCAAATGCTCACTGAAGCAAATTTATTTAAAAATTAGAATTAGAGAAGTAGAAGCTAATGACTCTATTAGACACTAAAAAACAATTTTAAAAAACCAAAAGAATGAAAAAATAGAAGAAAATGTGAAATATCTCATTGGAAAAAAAAACAACTGACCTAGAAAACAGATCAAGGAGAGATAATTTAAGAATTATTGGGCTTTCCTTCTCTCTCTCTCTCTCTCTCTCTCTCTCTCTGTCTCTCTCTCTCTCTCTCTGTCGGCCCTTCCCATGGAGGGGCTGCTATCTCTTCACTGGCACCATGCTTGCATTCAGATCCCTCATGAAGCCTAAAATCATCAAGAAGAGGACCAAGAAATTCATCTGGCACCAGTCCAACAGATATGTCAAGATCAAGAGAAAATGGTGTAAACCAAGAGGCACTGACAACAGGGTGCAAAGGAGATTCAA
>CM053592.1:139267408-139320709 GCA_028646515.1 Pseudochirops corinnae
TCCTAAAAGAGATTCTAAAATGAATTTAGACTTTAATTTAATATAATATAATTTAATTTAATAGAATTTAAACTCTTAGGAAAATTATAGCCAAAATCCAGAGCTCACAGGTCAAGGAAAAAATATCACAAACAACCAGAAACAAGCAATTCAAATATCAAGGAGCCACAGTCAGGATAACAGAAGATTTAGTAGCTTTTATATTAAAGAATTGGAGGGCTTAGAATATAATATTCTGGAGGGTAATGGAGCTAGGATTACAACTAAGAATCACCTATCCAGTAAAACCAAGCATATTCCTTTAGGGGAAAAAATGGATATTCAATGAACTGGAGGACTTCCAAGCATTCCTGATTAAAAAAAAAAAAAAAGATCAGAGCTGAATTTAAAAACAAAGAAATACTTTTAAATACAAGACTCAAGAAAAGCATGAAAAGGTAAACAAGTGAAGAGGAAACCATAAGAGATTCAATAAGGTTAAACTGATTATATTCATACATGGTGAAAATGATACTTGTTAATACCTAAAAACTTTCTTATTATAAGGGTAGTTAGAAAAAGTATACATAGACAAAGAGCATGGGTATGAGTTGAATTATGATGAAATAAACTCTAAAAAACAGAACTAAATGTGAGAAAGATGAATGCACTAGGAGAGGAGGAAGGGAGAGGTAGAATGGGGCAAATTATCTCACACAAAAGAGGCATGAAAGAACTTTTACAGTGGAATGGAAGATAGGGAAGGCAGGCAAAAGCCCTTGAATCTTACTCACATCAGAATTAGTTCAAAGAGGAAATAACTTACACACTGAATTGGGTACAGAAATCTGTCTTACCCTAAAGTAAAGAAGAATGGGATGACAGAAGGGAGGGCACATTGGAGGAGGCAGTAATCAAAAGCAAAAGCCTTTTGAGGATGGACACTGTGAAAGAAGAGTGAGAGTAGGATAAACAGTAGAAATATAGGATGGAGAGAAATGCAATTACTAATCATAACTGTGGAAAAAATTTACAGCAAGCATGTTTGATAAAGATTTCTTTCCTCAAATATATAGAGATCTGAGGCAAATTTATAAAAATAAGAGTCATTACCAAATTAATATTCAAAGGATATGAACTGGCAGTTTTCAGACAAAGTTATCAAAGCTATCTATAGTCAAATGAAAAACTGCTCCAAACCACTACTGATTAGAAAAATGCAAATTGAAACAGTTCTGTGGTATCACCTTCACCTATCAGTTGGCTAATATGACAGAAAAGGAAAATGACAAATGCTGGAGGGAATGTGGGGAAATTGAGAAACTAATGCCTTGTTGGTGGAATTGTGAATTGATTCAATTCACAGAGCACTGTGGAGCAATTTTGAATTATGCCCAAAGGGCTCTAAAATTGTACATATCCTTTGACCTAGCAATATCACTGCTAGGCCTATATTCCAAAGAGATTTAAAAAATGGAAAGGAAAGAGACTTATCTATATGTCCAAAAATATTTATAGCAGATCCTTTAATAGTAACAAAGACTTGGAAATTGAGGGGATACCCATTAATTGGGGAATGACTGACAAAGTTATGGTATATGATTGTGATGGAATACTATTGTGCTATTATAAGAAATGATGAGCAGGATACTCTCAGAAAATCCTAGAAAGACATGAACTAATGCAAAGTGAAGTGAGCAGAAGCAGAAGAGCAGTATATATAGTAACAGCAATATTATATGGTGATCAGCTAGGAATGACTCATATATTCTCAGTAAGACAATGATTCAAGACAACTATGAAGGACTTATGATGAAAAATAATATTCATCTCCAGAGCAAGAACTGATGGAATCTAAATGCAGATTGAAGCATACTTTTTTAACTTTCTTTTTCTTTGGTATTTTTTTTTTGATCTATGCTTTCTTTCATAAAATGACTAATATAGAAATATGTTTTACATGACTGCATAATATGATTTCACAATATGATTAATATAGAAGAACTGCACATATATACTATGTAAATTGTGCTTTCTTAACGAAGGGGGGAAGGAGAGAATTTTGAATTCAAAGTTTAAAAAAAGAATGTTAAAATTGTTTTGTATATAATTGGGGAAAAATAAAATATTAGATTAAAAACACATCACTAATAATTAGAGAAATGCAAATTAAAACAACTCTGTACACAGAGTTATACACCTTAGGCAAGTCACTTAAATCTCTCCCACCTTCAATTTTCTTATCTGCAAAATGAGAGGCTTGAACTCAATAGTATTTAAGATTCCTTCTTGCCCTAAATCTATGATTCTGTCCATCTGGTCTAACCATGTCTGAAAAAAGAATCCCCCTACAACATTCTCAATAAGTAGTTATGAGCCTCAAAAGAGGGAATCTACCCTTCTTACTTCAAGGGGTTGTTCATAGCACTTCTGGATAGCTCTGAATTTGAGCTGTTTATAACTCCAATGTTGTACCTCACTGATTCAGCCACTCATTGAGAGCAGTTGCAGTCAACCAGGACATGAACAGCTCTAGAATAAAAAGCAACCAAGCTTTCAGGAAGTAGCTTGTATTTAGACAAAGGGTTAACTCTCTGATCTTTTATGACTTAATCTTCATTTTATTTCTTAAGTTTGAACACTGTATAAAAGACACTCATCTCAACCTCTGCAATTACTCCTGTCAAAGACCTGGCCTAGACCTAGAATGATGTCTTTCTCTTCCAGTCATGAACCTTGTCTGTCTACTGCCCCCAGAGGGGACTCTCTTTCTCCCTTTCCTTTCCCTCCTCACCTTACTGCCATTTACAGATTTCCTTAATTACTACTGTATTCTAATTTAGATTTGGGATGCACATGACACATTCTAGCACTAAATTATAGCATAACCTTTTCAATAACAGCAATGAACAAAGGAGCTGGTTAACATCACCATCCTCTTTGTCGAATGTGGAGAAGACTGGTATCTATAAACACATACGGATAAAGGGAATTCTTTAGGAAGGATTCATGTGGAAAGGCCTGTCAGTCATAGACCTACATTTTCAGCTGTGGTCAATGACCTCAGCTGAAAGGCAACATCAAGGCAGCTGGATCTATCGTTTGTGTCGGGCTTCCCAGATGACAAAACTCCTTCTACCAAAGTACATTGGCACTTTCTCTACAACTTGTGGTCTTAGAGAACTGCCTACAGCAATGGGAGGTTAACTGACTTGGCCAGCACCATACAGCCAGAACATGACAGAGAAGGGACATGAAATCAGCTGTTTCCTGGTGCTTGAAGACCAGCTTCCAATTCACTAGGTCAGGCTGAAACATCACAGTTGTTGCAGTATGGCAACATCGGAGGCCTGACAGGTCAGTGCTAGAAACGATCTCAAAGATCAACTTGTCTAAACTTTTCCTTTAATAACAAAGAAAACCAAGACCCATAGACTTTAAGGGATTTATCCAAGGTCAAACAGTGAGGAAGAGGCAGAGGCAGTCTACAAACCCAGGCCTTCTGATCAGGTTCCATTGTAATTTTGTACCATCCATTTCTGATTATTTTGTCATTCTTTCAACTTACATAGCTGTAATATTGATGTATATTGTAATATGATGTATATATGTTTTCCTGGATTTAATGTAGTTTTATTAACATGAATATGTATTGGCTCATACAAAAATCTTTTCTGTATCTAATGATATATTTTAAAAGTTTTTTAAAACTTTTTTGTTATATTAAAAGGTTTTCTAACATTGCCTTGCATGACAGGTTTAAATTCGGCTTAGTTGTAATGGTTATTTTAAATGAATTGTTACACTATTTAGTTAAAATTTTATTTAGCATTTTTCATCTATATTCATTAGGAAAATTAATCTATAATTATCTTTTTTATTGTTGTATTTTTTAGCTTTTGTAATCTTGATTTCTTCCTCTGAGCTTCATCTATTAGAATGATCAAGTTTCTGCTGTGTCTGTTTTAGTAATTCATATTTTTGCAAATAATCCTCCATTTCATTTCAATTCTATAATTTGTTATCATATTTCTGTGCATTAATATTCTCTTAGGATTCCTAATGGGGGGCCCTTTGACTTTTAGTAGGATATGATTGTTGTATACAGTTTGAGAAAACGAATTAATTCAGAGGGAAAAATGAATGTTAGAGCCATCCAAAAGTTAAATTGGCTCTGTGGCTAAATAATGAATTCCCTCTGACAAAACATGTATTAACAGATGCTAGAAGGTCACCAGTTGGAGACGGTAAACTGAAATATGGATCCCTGCTTCAAATATTGAAGAATCCCTTTGAATTCCTTTCAGACTCTGAGATTTCAGGATTCTAAGATATCTGGTCCCCTGGAATGACCCCTGAGGAGGATAACCACAATGGTAAGGAGACTGACAATCTTCCAGATAAGAACTGGTTGTAGGAACTGAGTATATTTTGCCTGGAGAAGAAAGGACATGGAATATAATCATTACCGAAACGCATTGATAGTCTTTCTATGCAAGACCAAAAGCATCTTCAGCATGTCCTGGCACACACAATTGCCCCAGGAACATCCTATTCGTCATTGCACATTCTCACAGACATGGTGAATGTGTTGGGTTGGTTTTGCTGAACTATTTCTTTTTCCTTTTTACTCTTTGTTATGAGATACTTTACTAGGGAGAAGAGAGGGGGAAAGATGTATTTGAAATGAAGATGTTTATGAAAACAAAGAATAGTTATAAAAGTAAGATTAAAATCTCTCCTTTAAACACAGGAACCAGCTCCTCCATAAATCTTACCTTAAATCCTTCTAACTAAAAACATTCTTTCTTCCTTCAAATTTCTCATAATCTTTTATCTGTACTTCTTGATATGTATTACATTTGGCCTTGTATTGGAGTTTCATTCATGCATGTTCTCTCCCATATTAGTTTGTAAGCTCCTGAAAGCCAGTGTCTGGGGCTGATTTTATATCAACAACACTAAGCAAAGGGCCTTGTACAAAGTAGGTGCTTAATAAATGCCTGTTAATAAATGCTAATAGGCTTAGCCTTGGTCGCATCCAGCTTTTTCTTTGTTCTTTTCTAAACCAGATGTTGTTATGTTTGAACAAATACGATTTAAATGTGTAGAAGATCAGAAACTAACAGGCAGCTGTGTTGGATCAGGCTTACTACACTACTTGGCTTCCACAAACAAGTTATTTAAGGAGTACAGACATTCAGAAAAATATCCCAAATTCCCCACAATGAATAAAATGCACAAGGGCTCGTAATAGGGTAGGTATTAGCTACTAGTTCTGCTTATTAAATGCATTATTACCACAAATTCCTGGATAAAACATGCTTCAGGAGCAAGTATATTCTATGCCAAAATATCCAAAATAGTCTATAAATAGGATTTCCTCAATAGAATATCTCAATATAAAATATTTAATGGGCCCTCATTTCTATAACTAAAGTCCTCTGTCTGGCTCTCAAGGCTTTTTCTGAGATGGTCTTACCCTATTTAAAGTCTGGACCATTCTACTTTCTTACCACTTCCATACATACACACCTGCATATACACATATGCATATGTATAAAAATTGCAGATATATACATATATGGAAATACATACATAATTTCCTAATAGTTAGAAATTATCTCACTTTCTTCCACCTTCACTTTGAATATAGTCTATTCTGCCCAACTTCTTTTTTTTTTTGGATGAGTATGGTCTATTCTGCATTATAGTTAATTCATTTTTATAGTATGGTATCGCTTACTTCTGTATGGGTTGACCATGTGCTCCAAGAGCACCATTAGGGAAGGTGTCATATCCAAGGACATGGATTTGAATCCTGACTCTGTCAGCTGGGTGACCTTAAGCAAATCACTCTGGGCCTCAGTTTATTCATTTATAAAGGAAGGAAATATGCTAGTTGAACTCTAAGGTCTCTTAATTATTTCAATCTAAATCTTTGGGTCCAATAATTAATCTATGTATCCCCAATTCCAAGCACACATTACAAATAGATATTTAATTTGTGGTTCTTGGATGAATGAATGACCCTCACTATCCCATAAAAATATGTTGCTCACTATGAACTCCTTGTCTTTGCCAAAGTAAATATTCCCTGGCTTGAATCCATGACTTGTTTTATTAAAACAAAACAAAAAACAAACCAAAAAAAGTATTTTTCTTCCTCTAACTTTTACCCTTAACCCCACAATTGAGAAAAAGAAAAATTTTACAAATATATACCACATACACACATACACTTCCTCTATTGCCCAAGTTCAAAAATGTATATTTAATTCTATATCTTGAATTTGTCAATTATCTGTTAGGGGTAGGTAGAATGTTTCATCATCAGTTGTCTAGGATTGGTCCTAGGACTGGTCACTGCATTGACCAGAGTTCTTAAGTCTTTCACAGTTGTTTATCTTTTCAAAGTTACTTGCCTTCCAAGTTGTTGTTATGTAAGCTGCTGTCCTGGTTCTACTCACCTTGCTCTGCCTAAGATCATACAACTTTCCACAGGTTTTTCTGAAACCGAGTCTTTCGTCATTTCTTAAAGCACAATAATATATTGTGACATGTGCCCTAATTTTTCCATTCATTCACCAATTGAAGGGCACCCCACCCTTGATTTCTATTTCTTTTATATTACAAAAAGATCTGATAGAAATATTTTTGTATATATAGGTCGTCCTTTTTTTTTCTTTTCCTGATCTCTGTCAGGTATGGGCCTAGCAGTGGTATATCTTGATAAAAGGGTATGTACAGTCTAGTGGCTTTTGGGGATAAAGTTCCAAAATGCATTCCAGAATGCCTGAGCTGATTCACAACCCTGCAAATAGTGTGCTAATGAGCCTGCTTTCCCTCAGTTCTTCCAACATTATTCATTTTCTTTTTTTGTGTTCTTTGCCAGTCTTACAGGTAAGCAACTTTGGAGCTGCTGCATTTCTCTAGTGATTAGTGATTTAGATGAATATACAGTTGATCAAAGATGACTACCAGAGGCTCAGAAGTTACATCTGCTAGGCCTTACGATGCTTTGTGATAGAGTTTACCCAAGTTTGGTGACTTAAATTCACTGAAGATCACCAGGTATTTTTTATTCTCTTCATCCTTTATCATCAGCCTAAGGTTGAGACAATTTCTGATGCTGTTTTAAATTTATCATTCTATCTTCAGTTACTTGCCTTTGTTTCTATCTTTAAAAAAGAATACATCTAAATTGTCTACCTAGTTTCTTGCACATGTATTGATTTTTCGGGATACTTCCCCTCTTTGAATCTTCAAAACCTGCTCCTTTCTGAAAAATTCAGTTCATGTTTCAAATGAAGCCTCACAAGACTACAATCTTCTAGCTTAATTTATGAGCCAGACAACTGTGCACTTTGTCATGTGTCTGAATGGCTGACTCCTGGACAACTTCTTGGACATTTCTCCTACTTGGAAGTTTGGGAGCACATCTGCTACATCTTTAGCATCCCCTACACATGAGACACGTAGTATGGGGACTAAATATGTAAAGAATGGATGATAGACATCTTAGAATATGGAGAGGGCAGTACAAAAGCAGTAATTAAGATAATCGTTAGGAGGAAATAAATTGGGATGAAATTAAGACTCCTGTTACCTTGTTTTTTTCTTCAGTTTTGGCTGCTTGTCTACAGGCTGGATGCCAGATGGATGTACCTGAAAATAAATTACTTAGAGTTAATCTTTTTATTTTCAAAAATATATTTATTTTCAGGTCATGAGACCCAGAGCAGCTACGCATTGCGGTAGATAGAGTTCTGGTCTAGGAGTCAGGAAGACCTGAATTCAAATTTGGCCTCAGGCACTTACTAGTTGCATGATCCTTGGCAAGTCACTTAACTCTGTTTGCCTCAGTTTCCTCATTTGTAAAATGAGTTAGAGAAGGAAATGGCAAATCACTCTAGTATCTTTGCCAAGAAAACCTTAAATGAGCTCACGAAGAGTTGGATACAATTGAAATAACTAAACAACATGAGACCTGGGTTCAATTCTCAACTCTGGCAATTGTTAGTTGTGTGATTAAGTGTATGGTGTGGTAGAAAAAGTTTGAAAGCAGGAATTTGGAGTTCTGGATACTAATCCTTGCTCTGCCATAGAGACTGTTTAGATTTCAACCAAGAACTACTCCATCTACAATCCCCAGTTTCTTCATATGTAAAACTTTTTTATGGGAAAGTTGATTTGGATGATGTCTTCCAGCTTGAAATTCTACGATTATCTTAAAGAACTGGGGGTTCATGAGAGCATTGTGGGATCTGTGAAGGTCATATGTAAGGAGAAGCTCAGGCAGGTAAATCTGAATGTCTTTCTTACTTTAAAATATTTAAGCCACAAGCACCAGTGCGTATTTCTCTAAAGTCAGGTTGCAAGATTGTCAACCCTCTGGGTAGCTCTGCAAGGCATTAAGCTTCTCTGTTTTTTAATGAGATTTTCAGGTTGATGGATTAGGACCATAAGAAAGAGACCGAGTGTGACATTCTTTTTTTCCTTAAATAATTTATTGGCAAAATTAAGCCATTGCTTCTCCTTACCCCAATTATATGTTAATTTGTAAAGTTAACAGGTTCTCAGCTTGAATCTCCTCACTGCCATGAACCACAGTTAAAAACTGTTGGAATTCAAACAACAAGAGCTTATATAATAATCATAGGTCACATTTATAGATTGCTCTCCAGATGCAAAATGGTTTATATACTTTATCTCAATTGGTCATAAGCTCATAGATTTGGAGCTGGAAGGACCCTAGAGGCCATATGGTAATTTCTTCATTTTATAAGGTCATCATGGTAATTTCTTTATTTTATAAATGAGAAAACTTGAGTCCCCAGAGAAGAGGAGTGGTTTGTTCAAAATCACAAAGGCAGTAAGCATCAGAGGGAGGACTGGAATCTAGGTCCCGTAACTATAAACTCAGTGGTACCATCTAACCCAGTGGTTCTCAACCTTCCTAATGCCATGACCCTTTAATACAGTTCCTCATGTTGTGGTGACCCCCAAACATAAAATCATTTTCATTGCTACTTCATAACTGTAATTTTGCTACTGTTATGAATCATAATGTAAATATCTGATATGCAGGATGTATTTTCATTGTTACAAACTGAACATAGCCCACAGGTTGAGAACTGCTGATCTAGCCTCTCAAAAGCTCTTGAAGGTACACAGAACAGGTTCTATGTTGAATATAGGTCACAGACTATTTGAAGGAACCTTAGAACATAGATTGTTCTGATCTAGATGAATCTTTGGAATACAAAGACTAAGGCATGTTAAAATTTGTAAAAACAAACCCTAGAATACAGAATCTTAGAACTTGAAAATCTCTTAGAATATTGTGTAAGTCAGAAAACTCAACTCCAAGAGGGGAAGTAACATATTGAAGGATATATCCCTTCAGTTACAACAAGATTCTAGCTTTCTTGACTTCTACTCCTAAGATATTTTTTTTCCTCTGTGAAACTACTAGCAAAAGCTCCTGAGGATATTCAGGATGACAACCAATGCATCTGTCAATAGAATGTGTTTTTCACAATAGGCCAAGAAGGGTCAATTATCAATTGTCCCCCAAGATACAAGATGTTTATCCTGAGTGCAAAGTAAGTCAGCCTATTTCTTAGTGGCCTGGAAAGGTTTATGAATTTCTAACATGTGCCACAGCAGGAATGGGAAAAATACTCCCGGGTATGAAATGTCATTCCTTATTTTTGCCTTATTCATTAGTGAACTGATAAATGCTATTGTTCTACCCCACAGAAAAAAGACAAGAGTGTAGAAGCATTGGGGCTGCCTTCTATGAAGGCCAGGTACATAATTCAGTAACTAAGTGGGACCATCTCCAGTTGTCCTGATCTATATCTTGTCCCTGGATCCAGATGGCTCTGGAGGAAAAAATGAGGCTGGTGACTTTGCACAGCCCTACCTCACTTAAATCCAATTCACTCGTTTGTAAGTCACGGCATCGTCTTCCGGACGTCATGGTCCTCTTCAAGAATGAAGGACAAGCAACAACAGTAACTAAGCAACCTTGCCACTGCTGCTTTCTAACTCTTTACTCAGTCTTGAGCAATGGAACTCCTCCCCCTGCCCCAATTCCCTCCACACACCAACAAAATCATGGATCCTCCAAGAAAAAGCCCTTACAGGTGTAGGTTCATTATGAAACCTTCTATCTTCTTCTGATCTATGAAAATGATGCTAGATTAAGACTTATCATTTGTAAAGAATTCCATATATTTCTAACTTTTACATTTGTTGTCTTATTTAGATCCACACAACAACCCTAGAAGGGAGGTCATGTGCTATTATACTGAGGATGAAGAAACTGAAATTCAGAAAAATGAAGCAATATGCCCAGGATCACATCACTAATAATCGTCAGAGACAGATCTAGTCACCCAGCCCAGCGTTCTTCGCGCTACATGATAATGCGCGATAATATAGACATTGATGATTGTTGTAACAAAATTTACTGTTTTGATTAAAAGGCAGGTAGGTGGCACTATGGATAGAACACTGGACATGGATTCAGGAAGACCTGAGACCTGTCTACAGACCTGACTGTGTGACCCTAGGCAAGTCAATCGACTTCTCTCTGACTCAGTTTCCTCAACTGTAAAATGGGGGAAATAATAGCAACTTTTACTTTAGTTAAAAGGATTGAACAACATCATATTTGTAAAGTGCTTAGTGTAGTGCCTGGCACAAAGTAGGTGCTGAATAAATGCTTTTTTTCCCTTCCTTTTTTGAAGTACCATCATACAGACTTCTAATCTTATGCTGAATATAACTGTGTTACAGTAATAAATATATATTATAATAGATTTGTTATTACTACCTCTCAACATGCTGCTTTCGGAAGTTATATAATCCTACAAATTCATCCTTTTGCTAGTATATGGGCCTAGTAGCTTCATGTAGTCTCCTTTCATAGTATCATATTTGGGGCAGCTAGGTGGAGCAGTGAGTAGAGCACAAGCCCTGGAGTCAGGAGGACCTGAGTTCAAATGCGGCCTCAGAAATTTGATACACTTACTAGCTGTGTGACTCTGGGCAAGTCACTTAACCCCAATTGCCCCCCCAAAAGCCAAAAAAAATCCCCAAACCCCATAGTATCATATTCTACTTAATAAGACCCTCAAGAAGCAAAATGCTTTTATTATAATGTCGGGAGTTTTAGTCACTATCTATATAACATAGTAATTATACACTACATTAAGGTGTGTGAAGAGTTTTACAAATATTATCTTATGTGGTCCTCACAACCACCCTGGGAGGTAAGTGCTATTATTATCTCCATTTCATAGATGAGGCAATTGAGAAAGACAGAGGTTAAATGACTTGCCAAAGGTTACACAACTAGTAAGTATGTGAGGCTAGATTTGAACTCAGGTCTTCTTGTTTCCCAGTCCAGAGCTCCATCTACCTTTATTTTTATTTTTAAATTTTTATTAAGCTTTAAGTTTAAAATTTAAGTTTATTTAGCTGCCTCTATGGTGGGCTATTTGATTGAAAGGCACTAAGAATATAAGATCCCTTAATGAGTATTGTTTGTTTTTGTTAACAATAAAAAAGCATTTGATTCAGTAGAGCAAAGTGCTATCTCAAGAGCTCTCCATCAGCAAGGTATCTTCCATGCAAGAAGAAAGATAACTTTGCTCAATGATCTGATTATCTATCTGAAGTGAGGCATGAACAGAGACAGATACGCTTGTCAAAAGTGTTTGCTACTGTCAATGAATGAAACAATGAAGGTACCTAATAGTCTACATAGAAGAGAGATTCCCTAAAGATGGTACAATCCTCTAGACCAGTGGTTCTCAACCTTCCTAATGCCACGACCCTTTAATACTCGTATGTGGGCATATCTGCATGTGGGTGGACTCGCCTGGAGACAGATAGAGGAGCAGTGTCAGAGTTCCTAAGACTATTGGAAATACATGTTGTCTGATGGTCTTAGGCGACCCCTGTGAAAGGGTCATTCGACCCCAAAGGGGTCGCGACCCACAGGTTGAGGGCCACTACTCTAGACTGACAATTCTTGAACTTTTCAGTCTTCAGTTCCCTTTAGGGATCTTAAAAGTTATTGAGAAGCCCCCTAAAAGCTTTCTTATGTGGGTTATATGTATGATATCTACCATATCTGAAATGAAAATATCTTAGTATTCTATGAAAATGGTTTTGATCTCATAGACTCCCTGAAAGAGTCTCAGGGACCCTTGGGGGTTCCCAGATGATCCTTTGAGAGCTTCTGCTTTAGATGCACCAAGACCCCAGACATTGCAGAGCCTCCTAAATGACACTAATAATTATTCAAAAGAGTTGAACCTAATTATCCACAAGGGAAAAAAAGCCAGGAGGAGGAAGACTCCATACTGTCCAGACTCTCTTTTGTACTTGGACGCACAAGTCATGAGAGTTATCACAGCAGTACACAATGGGACAACAAACCATGGAACCCGAGAAGCAAACTGTAGGTCCTTTTTTTATCTAATCAGTCTAAGTTTCTTGAAACAAAGGGCTACATTCTTCACATCAGTATTCTTTTGGTAAGCATCTGTAAAGTATGGAATATCACAGTCTCCAAAGAATTTAAGTTGCAGATCACCCAAAAGGCAACAGAGAGAAAAATGCATGGTGGGTTTGAACAGCCTGTGGTATATTGCCCAAGAAAAAATTGTATTCCAGAGACAATGGGAAAGATGTAAAATATTTGTACAACTGAAAAAAGAAAGCTGGTTAGTTTTGGAAAACAAAGAGACAGACATCCCATGTGCTCAAGAGTTTTCATGTAAGGTCAAGAAATCTATGCAAAGTTCTCTAGCTCTCTGGGGAGAATTTCTGGGGGGAGTATTTATAGGAGGATATAGATGACACTGTCACAGGATGGGAAAGTGTACATGAGTTCTGACATTGAAACCACATAGAAAAGGTCACAGATCCTTCAGAGTCTCAGGCCAATGAGGGAAATATTTATTGGTAAGGGCCTTCAGTGCCAAAGAAATTACAATTTCTACACTATAGCCTGGATGTATATGGTCTGTGCTACAGACAAAACTTAGAAGCAAAGAATGATAGGGCTAGAAGGGATGACAGAATGTTACTATGAAAGACACAATGTTAGATCGGGAAGTGAGCAAAGAACATAGACTATTAAAGCTGGTTCGAGAATGTCTAATCCAATCTTCTCTTTTTAAAAATGAAGGAAAAATGAGGTCAGAGATAGTAAAATGACTTATCCGAAGTTACACAGTGGTGACAGGACTGGGATTAGAAGCCAGTTTCCTTGACTCACAGCTCAGTCATCTATATCACGTTCAATGTTTTTGCCCCTTTTCACCTAACTCTGCTCTGTGCAATGTCACAACAGCCTTGATTCATTCAGTTAAATAGCTTGTATCTTAGAACTCCCATCCTGTAGGCTAGTGTTTCCCATGAGTAAGTCACTGTCTTTAAAAGAGCACTGGAAAGAGTCAAGAATGAGTGTTGAATGGAAGTTGGGGGTGGGGGGAATAATGAGGGTGGTGGGGAAAGATGGAAGGGATCTGGACTATCTGGACAATTTCATACCGTTAGGAAAAGGGCCTTGTTTTAGGGGATCAGTGAAATCAGTTAAAATGGTTCCTTTCACAAAATATTTATAACAATGAATATGAGCCTGGTTTCTGTCTGACAAAAGGAGCAATGGAAAATATTTGAGACAGTTTAGATTGCTAATCTCTATTTGACTGTAACTGGTACCAGAAAAATAGGGTTGTGCTTAAAAAAAGACAATTGAGATCATAAATCAGTTATATTTTATATCCAATCAGAGACTTCAAAGGGAAAATATAAAAAATGAGAGTGCATAGTTTGATTAATACCTTTGGAGGTACTATTTGAAACTGGATTTGAACTGGCCCTAACTAATTGACTTGGAATCACCTCAACAAAAGCAAAATCTCCAAAGTCATCTATTTGACCAAAGAGTTAAGTAAATAAAGATAATAGTCAATCATAGAATGTTTGAGGTAGAAAAGACCTAAAAATATAGAAAGGAAAACACATTAGAGATATAGAAAGGAAAGGCTTTAGAAATCATCTAGCTCAATGTCTTTAATTTTCCAGTTGAGAAAAAAAGGCCCCAAAATGTGGCATCATTGCCCAAGGTCACATGATAAGTCAGTGATAGAATGAAACTAGAACCAAGACCTACTGACTCCTCACCTGGTACTCTATTGACTACACTGTGAAAAGAGGAAAAGTGGAAGAAAATAGGACAAACTCAGCAAAGATTGGTCAAGCATATAGAAATAGAGGCAATTTTAGATATTTAGAGCAAAACATGATATATGAGCCTTGGCAGAATGGCCCAAATGCATATTAATTTAGTAGTTATTAAGTGAGCATATTATTAAAAAAAAAGATCTAGAAACCATTGAAACACATGGATTAGAGAAATGAATAGCTTCATATTTATGAGACTTGTTTTCCCCCTGAATCTATTGTGTTATAATCTATATATTCAACAAGAACAAGTTCAAGAGATTCTCATCAATAAAGAAACCTTCGTTCCTAACTCAGAATGCTTCAGACAAATGACCACTTTATTAAAGTAATGATGGAATTGGGGTATTGAAAACATGTTTAAATTCTGGTTTTAAAATGTATTAGTTGTGGGACCATGGACAGGTCACTTCATCTTTGGGAAGCTTAGCTTCTTCAATTCTAAAATGAGGGAAAAGATACTTAGATAATTGAACTACCTTTCTCGTTGGAGGTGTTGGGAGGAAAGTTCCTTGTAAACCTTAAAAAGCTAAAGAAAAAGGAGCTATTAATATTAATTCCTGAGGCTCTAGATGCTGTTTTGATGTTTCTGCATTCATCATTAACAACTTTTTTCTTTCACTTTCAACAAAGGTGTCCCTCAGGTTTAGGGAAGCAGGCAAAAGTCATGATTTGTAAATACAAATCCTCAGTTCCCAAATCAGAAGATTCCTTGTCTAAGACTCTTCTATAAAACTGATGTAACGGCAAGAAATGGATTGACTTTTTAATGAAATTTTGCAATCTATAATTAATATGAGGTACATAGAGCAGAGAATTAGAAATGATGTGTAGAAAGTACAAGGGGAAAAACTCCCTGACAATTAGATCTGCCTAGTAACCATATGGGCTATCTTGAGAGGCAATGAGTTTCCCATTACTAAAAGTATCCTAGAAGCAGCTGGGTGAGCAGTTACTGAACTGTTATCTATCTCAGAGTTCACCTATCAGTCAGGGATCTGGATAAGAGAGCTCCTCGGGTCCCTTTGAAAAACCCAGTGATACTATTCCTTATTTTGGATATGTTGTCATCTAAGACTTCGATCAGTTTCTTATTTCATTGACATTGTACTCCTTGGCACAGGACATAGAAGCACACTAGGTTTGGCCTAAAAGGGTATAGTTAAAATCCTGTCCATGTTATTTACTACCTTTTGGACTTGGGTAAGCTATTTTCTATATCTGAGCCCCAGTTTCTTCATGTAGCATCGTTCTGCCATGCTTCCTGCTGCCCCTGTTGCTGTTCTGTCTCCAACTGGACCTCTACCTCTCCAGCCCTGGGAACTCCTGTGCTGACTGGTGAGAGATCCCTTTATCTAACTGGCCCTAGCTACCCAATTGTAGCATCGTCTTGACATGTATTAGCATGTGTTAGCAGGGTTTCATGCCCCAATTTAACTGTTACTTTGGGAACTTTTATCAAGACTACCAGTAATTAAATCAAGACTACTTTTCTTCCTGAAAAGGGCTTATGAATTTATTGCCCTATGACTCCACTCACCAGCCATGTGATTTTACCCTTCCCTGGCCACTAGTCTACCATATATGTTGTCCCCTCTAATTGGAATGTAAGCTTCTTGAGGGCAAAGCCTTTTTTACTTTTGTATCTGTATCCTCAGAACTTGACAGTGCTTAGCATAGAATAAGTGCTTAATAAGGCTTTTCAATTCATTTATTCATTCATATAAAATTAAATCGACTGAACAATCTCTAGAACCACTTATGGCTCCAAGTCCTATGATTCTATAACATAGCTTAATTAACTAGATCTTTATAAACTGAAACACTTAAGTTTAAAATTTTGTATTTTCCCATCTTGTGACCAATTCTAGATACCCTATGACTCCTGTATCTCCCAATTTGTTTTTCTTTTTTTACCTTGAAGATACATTTCCTCGCCTTCTGCAAACATCTGGCTGCATCTGACACATAATGCACAAGAAGGATGATAGTGTTTTTCTCCTGCCTGTTAAAAAAGAAAAAGAAAGAAAGAAATTATAGGTTTTCTGCTCAAGTTAAAATATGCATATCATTGGAAACATTATGCATGTGGCATTAGCATGCTTCTGGCAAGGAATCAAGAGAAATTGCTTATGAGCACTTAGGTATGCCTGTCCCTATCCTTGGTATGTGGCTCTATTCACATTTGAGTGGTACAGAGGGTAGGTTCCAGATGCAGCATGATGTCATGGAGAGACTGTTTACTGGAAGTCATAGGACCTCTGCCTCTACTCCAGCTCTGTTATTTACTTTCTCTGGGATCTTGGGAAAATCACTGAAAAATTCTGGGCCTCAGTTTCTTCATTATAAAATTACTCTAGTTGATTTCCAATGCCCCTTTCTAACACTAAGTCCATTACCATGTTAGAAAAAGTATGGTGGCATTTCATGTCAGGAGACCCAGGATCCAGTGCTATTGACTAGAAACACATATAGCCTTGAGAAAAATCACAACCCTTCTGTGGACCTCAATTTCCTTATCTGTAAAATCAAAGTATTGGAATGGATGGTCTCCAAGGAACCCCTGGGCACTAGTAGCTATGAGTTTGGTCTCTCTGGGCCTTAATTTCCTTCTCTGCAAAAATGAGTATGTATTCTCAAAGTTGTCTTCTAGATATAAAAGAAAAAAGAGGTTAGGGGAGGAATGGGGGAGTATATGTGAAAATCACATTGAAAGATTCACATGAGTTCTTTTTTTATAGTGGAAGCAATACAGAATTTGGATTCAGAGATTCTGGGTTAAAATCCTTGCCTTGCTATTTGTGATATTAAAAAAAGTTACTTGACCTCCATTTTCTCATTTGTAAAAGGCAGATAATAATATTCTCACTATTTCACACTTCTGCTGTGAAAATGAAATAATTTATGTTAAAGTGCTTTGTAACCATAAACTTTTTCTTCCTTTTAAAAATGACCTCATTGAAATTATGGAACACTTGTGTGCTAAATGACAAATTGCCAAGTGAGTATGCCTGCTACTAGAGTGTTTTAATTCCACATGGCTTTTGGAAATGATTATACAGTCATTCACTCCCCATTCCCTTTTTGATGTGGAAAATGTCTTAGCCAGACCACATGGTTATGCAGATGGAGTCTACAGAAGAAGGGTGACAACCCCACTGTTCTCAGTCCTACTCAGACCAGATGTATACTTCTGTATAGGGTGTTTTATCAGCTTTATAACCTTAAAACTATACCAAGTCTTTTGGGACACCCTGTATTCACTTATGAGTCCTTATTCCATTTTAGTAAGAGCATTGATAAGCTGGAATGAATCCAGAGGAGGGGAATAGGGTGGAGAGTGGTATGAAGAACATGCCACAGATAGACTAGGTAAAAGCATGGGGAAGCCTAGCCTGAAGAAGAGATTAACAGGGCATGAAGGGAATGATAACAATCCTTTGAATACTGAAAAACTGCTTTTTACTTGTCTTGAAAGTGCAGGAAGCTGCAGAGGGACAACTGTGGATCAAGATAAGGAAAACGTTTTTAATATTTAGAGCCACCTCAAAGTATAAAGAGCTGCCTCAGGAGTTAGTGAGTTCCCAGTCACTGGAGATCTTCAAATGAAAGTTGGGTGACTATTTGGTGAAAACATCATCAAATAGTCAGATACAGGTTGGAATATAGGTGTGGTACAGTGGAAAGAATACTCAATTTGGAACCAGAGGACCTGGATTCAAATCTTGACTCTGCCATTTACTACACATATCACCTTGGGGAAATCACTTAAATTCTTTGTCCTTTAGCATTCTCTTCTGAAAAAAAGTGTTGTAATGTTGGTGCCAATTTGGACTCTTCATTCTTCCCCACTCTCACACTACAATCCAATCAGTTGTCAAGTTTTATCATTTCTACCTCCACAACATCTCTTGCATTTATCTCTTCTCTACTCATAGGACCTACCCTAGTCCAGGGCCTTATCCCACTCAGACTATTGCAATAGCCTCCTAATTGGTTTCACCTCTCCAATCCATCATCCAAAAGCATAGCTCTTACCATGCCACTTACTTGGTCAAAAAATTTCAAGGGCTCCCTATTAAATCCAGGATCAAAAATAAGTCCCTCTATTTGGTATTTAGATTTTTTTACAACATAGCCCCAACATGGTGTATCTCAAAAGTATTAGTGCAGCTTTAAGCTGTTAAAGGTTCTATAGGTCTTTTAGAAATTACTCCCCTCCACGTACTCTACAGTCTACAAAAACTGGTCTTACTCTTTCCCATACATGATACTCTATCTCCTATCTCTCTGGCTGTTCCCCTCATGTTTAGAATGTAGTTCAACAGCTATATGGAGGACATAAGGGAGTAGGGAGAGATTTGAAGTACTGAAACAAAATAGAAGGCTCTTGCCATAGTCTAGACAAGAAGAGATAATGACCTGAACTAGGTGCTGGCTGTGTGAGTGGAAAGGAAAGGATATATGTGAGAGATACTACAAAGACAGAAATGGCAAGATATAATAACTGATTTGATATTTGGAGTGAGGCAGAGTGAAAGCTCAAGGATGAAACTGAGGTTGTAAATTTGGTAAAATGGAAGGATAAAAGTGCCCTGGATAGTAACTGGGATATTTGGAAAGAGGGGTGGATTTTGGGGGAAAAAGTAATGATTTGTTTTGGATATGTTGCGAGATATAAAACATTCAAGAGACACTGTTTCTTGGTAATTAACACTCATTTTATTAGTTATGGCTAGTGGGTAATTAATTAAAAGGTTATTTGGCTGTCCCTTCTAAACCAAAGGTCCTTCATGGAACCCACTCAATGTTTATATGCCCTTGGAAGAGTGGGTGTTCCTAGGAATAAAAATAAGTTCTGATTGGCTAACAAGTAATAAAAGCATGAATATTATAATAAGAGGTTGGCTTATTCTAATAATGGTCTGGAAGCCATGACTCTGATCACTCAGTCTTGGACAAAGAGACTTATCTCTGCCCAGACCACTCCCATTTAGGGCAGTCTAGACAGAAAGGTAATTCCACTTCCCCTCAGACTTGTCTGACTAAAACACAAAGGGCTGGAATTCACCAATGCACCTTGACTAGAATTTCTTTACCTCTTGATCAGATCTGAGTTTTCCCCATTGGGTGCATCTTGCCCAATATTTCATCTTATCATCAACCCTGCCCTTCAAAGGCTGACTGGATAATCTACAGGGGCTGATTTCTGAATGAGGAAATAGGAAGGGGAAAATCCTTGGTCCTAATTCAATACTCAGTTATTAACATAAGAGAGAAATAACCATTTTCCCCTATGTTTGGCTGAGCACAGAGGCCAGCACAAAGTAGGTGATTATTACTTCACTATTGATTGCTTGATTGAAGGGATTGAACGGATCCTTTTCAGATCCTAACCTACAATTCCATGATTCAGCCTGCTGAATTATTATGATTATGTGAAATGAAGAAATTCTCTGAAGGTGAGGGTAAGACTGCATATGGGGGATCTAATTTTATTGAATATATTGAATATCACAGAATAGGGGAGTTGGAAGGGACTCTCAGTTATTCAGAATCAGAATCTTGCCTCTTGCATGAACTTGAAGTATGATGGAGGAACTCACAGACTCTCAGAGCCTCCATTTTCTTTTTTTCAAAATTAAATTGATTTACTTACTTTTAGTTTACAACATTCAGTTCCACAGTCCCTCGAGTTTCAGATTTTCTCTCCCTCCCACCCCCCACTGTGGTGGCATACAATCAAATATAGGATCTACGAATATCTTCACATTAATCATTAGTCAGGTTGTAAAGAAGGATTAAAACTGATGGAATGATCAGTGGGAAAGAGGAAACAAAACAAGAAAAAGAAACACAGAAAGTAGTTTGTTTCAACCTGCATTCAAACTCCACATCTCTTTCTCTGGATGTGGATATCTCTTTCAATCATGAGTCTTTTGGAGTTGTCTTATAACCTTACAATTGCTGAGAGGATCCCAGTGTATTGAGGTTAGTCATCACACATACAATGTAGAACCTCCATTTTCTTGTCTATAAAATGATGAACTCACCCAAGATGGTCTCCGAGGTTTTTTCCTATCTCAGACACTGCCTAAATTCTAAGTTACTTTCCAGCTCTGATGTTCTATAATTCTAAATTTTGTTTCAAAAACACTTTTATGATGCAAAACAGAATGTAATTTACAACTAAGACAGCTCAGCTTCATTCAATTCAATTTAATAACTGTTAAGTTGCCAAGTCTTGCTGTTTTTCCCTTCACAATATCTTTGACATTCTACTCCTTCTCTCCATTTACAAAGATACCACACTTTAGCATAGACTGTCATTATCTCTCACCTAAATGATTGTTCTCTGCCTCACCATTCCATTCTGTTCTTTACATTCTACTGTCAAAGTAATTTTCTTTAAAGACAGATCTGAACACATGCCTTCCCTACTCAATCACCCCCAGTGGCTTCCTATTGTTCTAAAATAAAATAAATATGAACTCTTCTATTTAACTTTTTAAAAAACCCAACACAACCTGGTCTCAAGTTATCTTTCCAGTTTCCTTAAACATTACTGCCTCTCCCACATTCTGTCATACAGCAAAACTGGCTTTCTCTATGCTCCTCATGCCATGATAAATCTGTTTTTAAGGGAAACAGAGGCACAAAAGTCTTATCATAATCTGTTCATTGGTAAGATTAGCAATTGCCAACAATAGAGGTCAATGGCCCCCCACAGTGACCTGAGACCCACCCATACAATCAGAGCATCTTTTATACAGTCTGGTGTTATAAGTTCATCACATAATGTCAACTGGTGCCAACTAAACTAAGATTGTGATTGGCCCAAAATTAGACTGACTTGCAAAAGTGATCTTCCAGATCCCATGGTGACAAGGACACAGAGTTAGTCAATATCCTTTGAAAGTCCCCAAACCCAACACCCCGGTACTACAGAAACCCAGTGCTAGGAAAAACATTCCACAACCAGTCTGAGTCACCCTGTATTTATCTTCTCTTTTTTTTTTTTTTTGCTTTTTTCTTTTGGAGGGGCAAAGGTAGGGCAGTTGGGGTTAACTGACTTGCCCAAGGTCACATGGCTAGTTTTGTGTTAAGTGTCTGAGGCTGGATTTGAACTAAGGTCCTCCTGACTCCAGGGCCAGTGCTCTATTCACTGCACCATGTAGCCACCCCACATTTATCTTCTTTATCTCCTTCAAGTGGCAGGTTCACTCAAAGCAACTTGCACAGTCTCCTATCAAGTATTATACTGCTTAAAGTTCCATATATAATGTCCTCTCCTATCAAGTATCATACTACCAATGTCTATACAAAATAGTTCTAAATCTGTCTATAGAAATTGGTTATAATAGTTATTGCTGTGATTAATAAATTAACTACTTTGGGGCAGCTAGGTGGCGCAGTGAATAGAGCCCTGGCCCTGGGGTCATGAGGACCTGAGTTCAAATCTTAACTCAGACACTTGACACACTTACTAGTTGTGTGACCTTGGGCAAGTCACTTAACTTCAATTGCCTTGCCTTACTCCCTCCAAAAAAGTAAACTACTAATAAATTACTAATCAATCAATAATCAGCATCAGACTCATATATGACATTTTATCTCCTGTTTCCATGTGTTTATATTGGTCCCACATGCCTGGATGCTCTCCTTCCTTCTGCAAGAAAGAGAGCCTTTCTTCCTTTAAGAAGTGGTTCAGACATCATCTCACGTAGAAAGCTTTCTGTGATCTCCTTAATTACCATGTATTTAACAAATTTGTCTAGATTTATATTTATTAAGTATGTATTTAAACTGCATTTTTAAAACTTATACTTGACTTATATTTCCTCTCTGTTTAGGATGTAAGGTCATCATGAGGTGTTTTCTCATTCTCTGTACTTGTATCCCCAGGCATAGCATGGTATCTAGCACATAGGAGACATTTAATAAATGCATAGTAATGAGCTGAATGAGTATCTGGTAAGTACAGAGCCCTATTCTAAGTGTAAGGGCAGATAGAGATGTTGAAAAACAGCATAAACAAAGTCCCTTGCCCTGCCTTAAAGGAGCCTAAATTTTAGTATAGTAGAAAAAGGCACGTATGCAAATAACCATGAGGCGAAAGAAGTTATGGCAAATTCACAAGAGATAGAATAAAAGTATTGTGACACTCAGAGGAGAGAGCCCTTCCAGCTGGGGTACTGTTTAATAATAGTTTTGCTGGCTGACGACTATACAGTGTTAAATAAAACCAGGAAATTCCTGTTATGAATGTGAATATATCTTTGATTTTATTATTGTCTTAGTGAGTTAAACTGTTTCTATTTGAAAATCAGTGAAGATGGGGTAAGGCACTTGTAGTATGTGGTTTATAGTTATACTGAGTCATTAATCTATTGTTAAATAGAGATCACAACATAATGAATATAGATAAAGTAAATATAACATCGATAATATTTACAGCTAACATTTACAATGGTTTAAGATTTACATAGTCCTCTGCAAAGATTATCTCATTTAATCCTTACCACTAGACTGGGAGGGAGGCGTTAATATTATTCCATGTTACAATGGGGAAATTGAAGCAGAGAAAGAGATCAAGTCATTTGCCCAGGGATGTAGATAATGAGTGTCTGAGGGCACATTTGAACTCAGGTCTTCCTGACTCCAAGTCCAAACCTCTATCTACTGAACTACTAAGGGCGAGCTGCCCCTAGCCACCTTTATAAAAAGAGGATATTATTCATAACAACAATAATAGCAGAACTCATCAAGAAATCACTACTAGAATTGCACTCTGTTTTAAACATTTTATCACAATTTTTTTAACCTCCAGATAAAAGTCATGACAGTAATGACTATAATATTGTGCCCCATTGCCCTCCAGTTTGGAGCCTTCAGCGCCTACCCCCCACCCTGATGCAGCAGCAGACTCCCTGGTAACAGCTCCAGGTGCCTACCTCAGCCCCATGGCCACTATGGCAGGTTTCCATATGCAGCGCATGGCTGCCATCAATGCCAATGGACTGATGGCCACATCCATCATCCCCTCCTCAAGAACCAGCACCCTGCTTGCTATCACTGCCATGGCCCGTCTCTGCCATCCCTGCTGCTCTGGGTGTTCATGGCTACAGCTCTATGCCCACATAGCCCACCAGGCAGTCAGCCCCTGACACCCTTTATCTCAATGGTGTCCACCCCTATCCAACCTGGAGCCCAGCTGCTCCCATGGGCTCCCTCCAGCAGGCCTATGCAGGAATACAGCACTACACAGCAGCCTACCCAGGAACCTCCAGTCTGGTCACCCAGCAGCTCCTTCCAGCCTCCTCACTCCTCCTCAGCAAAAGCAACAACAGCAGCAGTGAGAAGGCCCTGATGGCTGCAAAGTCTTTATCACCTGCCTGAGGATTTCACTGATTCTGAGATCCTTCAAATATTTGTTCCCATTGGCCATGTCATATCTGCCAAGGTCTTTGTCGACTGGTCATTAGAGTAAATGCCTTTGGCTTTGTGAGTTTCAACCATCCAACCAGCACACAGACTACTATTTAGGTCATGAGTGATTTCCAGAATGACATGAAACACCTCAAAGTCCAGCTCAGGCAGCCCAAGGATGCCAACCACCCCTACTGAGGGGCAACAGGTCTGGAGATGCCAGAGGAAGGGGATATCCCCCCAATCCCCTCCTCCCCTATTGACCACAAATTGCTCTGGCCCTTGGCTGGGGCCCTGGGGGACAGCTGCTTCATGAGTCCTGGGGAAGCAGGACACCTCCACTTATCCTCAAACCCTCCTAAAAAAACAATTTTCTTCTCCCCTTATGGCCATCATAGTCTTGAGGGGAATGATGTGACTGAGCTCCTGTATTCATCTCAGTCCCTATCTCCTCCCTAGGTACCTGGTTTGACCTAATAAAGGATGCAGAATGGGAACAACAGGAAACAGCTCAGTATGTTCTAAGGCATCTCTTTCTTCCTGCCAATGTGTGGTACTTATGCCCTGGCATCTCCAATGCCCAGCCTTTTCCCTCTACCTCTCTCCATTAGGGACTACTTCCTCTATCTCTTGAACTGTGCAGACCCCTAGGAGGGGAACAAGGGACTCAGATCCCCTCATAACTAGCATTTCCTCCAATCTCAGGATTTCCCAGCAGTTATCCTCTCAATCCTCTGCCCCTACAAAAGCTAGGACATTTCAGTACTTGAGTCATCAGGCCCTCAAGGTCACTGCCTTCCCAAGGTCCCCCTCTGGGGCTGCCCATCTCCTACTCAGTCATAGAGGCCTTTCCCTAAGAGAAAAGACCTCCCCTTCCCCAAATAATGTTTCCAGTCTCTGATGATCCTTTTCCTGTAAATACCACATTGGTGCTGTAGCCAGCTGGCTATGGATTTTTTTTCTTTTTTAATTTCTTCTCTTTGGTTTGAAGATTAAGTATGGGAAGGGCCATGGATGGGAAAAGGTGAAGGCTCTTCTGGAGGGTTTTATTACCTGGTCATTTTCTTTAGGAAAAGGTTTTAGGTGAAAGGATGGAGAAAACTGAGGATGCAATGAGAAGAGGATCCTGGGGAGTCTAAATTTCAGTTCTCAATGTTTAACTAATTTGCTGCATTTTACTTTTAATAAGTTATTTTTTTCTGTCTGAATAAAAAAAAACTTTAAAAATGAAAAATAAAACAAAAAATAACCTGTGCATTTCTATGTCACTTTAAGGTTTGCCAAGAATTTTCCTCTGTTTTAGGTCGTGAAATTATGTTATGACTATTTTACAAATGAGGTGATTAAGTTTCAGAGAATCAGTGACCTATGTGTAGTTTTATGACTAGTACAGGTGTGGAGCAAATCAAGGCTATACTTATTTTCCCCAAATTTCATACTGTGACATATAATCCCTTTGAACATACATACACATGTGTAAGCATATGTCTATGTGTAGATATCTATATAGATATATATATACAAAATTATTTGTGATTGTTGTTCAGTAGTCTTCAGTAGTGTCTGACTTTTGGTGACCCTATTTGGGGTTTTCTTGGCAGGGATACTGGATTGGTTTGCCATTTCCTTCTCTAGCTCATTTACAGATGAGGAAACTGAGGCAAAAGGGTTAAAATACTTGCTCATGGTCACATGGTTAGTAAGTATCATGAAAATGAGTCTTCCTGACTCCTGGTCCCACACTCTATCCACTGCTCTGCTTAGATGCCCTATGCTAAAAACATATGCATAAAAATAAATATGAGAGATGTCAGCTACTGTAGAACACTGGTCTCAGACCAAAACAGGGGTTAATAATCTGTACATAAGGGTCCTGTGGGTCACATATTGACTTACTTTTTGTATAATTAATCATTTTTTTTTTGGTTTTCAACATGCACTTTAATAAGATTTTGAGTTAAGAATTTTTTCCCCTTCCTTTCCCCAAGATAGCATGCAATCTGATATAGACTCTACCTATACATTCATATTAAACATATTTTTCACATCAGTAATTATGTAAAGAAGAATTAGAACTAACGGGAGGAACTGTGAGAAAGAAGAAACAAAACAAACAAAAAGCCAAGAGAAAATGAGAGCAAATAGTCTGCCTTGACCTGCATTCAGACTCCAAAGCTTTTTCTCTAGATTTGGACAGTATTTTTCATCATGAGTCTTTTAGAGTTGTCTTAGATCCTTGCATTGTTGAGAAACTAAGTCTATCAAAGTCAGTAATTTCACAATGTGGTTGTTACTATGTTCAATGTTCTCCTGGTTCTGCTCACTTCACTTTACATCAGTTCATATAAGTCTTTCCAGGTTTTTCTGAAATCCACCTATTCATCATTTCCTATAGCACAATAGTATTCCATTATATTCATATACCACAATTTGTTCAGTCATTCTCTAATTGATGGGCATCCCCTCAATTTCCAATTCTTGGCCATCACAAAAAGAGCTGCTATGTATATTTTTGTACATGTGGGTCCTTTCCCCATTTTTATGATCTCTTTGGGATACAAACCTAGAATGGTATTGCTGGGTCAAAAGATATGCAGTTTCATGGCCCTTTGGGCATAGCTGACTTATTTTGCAGAAGTGACATTATCTATATTTATTGCATTTTATTTGCTTTGTTAAATATTTCTCACTTATACTTTAATCTAGTTTGGCTGCACTTGGGAGTGTGGTGGACCACACGTGGCCTGGCGGTCCCATGTTTGCCACTGTTGCTGTGGTGGACAGAGAGTTTACACAGAAGTCAGGAACACTTGGCTTCACATTTCATCTCTGACTCACACCAGCTATGGGAACACAGCTAAGTGCTTTAACATTCTTTAGTACTCAAAGCCATTCTCTAGGATTATAAGTTACAGATAAGTTGCTACCTGCATTGGTAGAGGGATTTCCATGCCAAGAGCTTCCCTTGTTTACAATTCCCATGCTTCTCAATGAGATTTCAGGTCAAGACCAAGGCTAAAAAAGGATCTTATTTTAGGAGAGTAAGCTATATTCAGACCTACATAGGAAGTATAAGTGCCAGGTCAGACCTAGTTCTTACTACAAGTCCAATGATCTTTTCACATACGCAAATAATCTATGATTCTGTCACTGTGGCTAACTCCAAGGATGGGACCTCCCTCTCTCAATTTATGTCTAATTCTTAGATAAGTCTTACTTAGAGGTTAGTTTTGAGACATAAAAATGAAATAACTTCCCAAGGATGACACAAGATAATAGTAATCAGAAGTGGGATTTGAACCTTGGTCTTGGCTTAAAGCCCCACACTCTATCCACCATGTCCCCTGCCTCTCTATGTTGGCAAGTTACAAGTATTATTTAAATGCTAAGTAACAGTCACTACTACTATGCTCTATAGTAAGTCATAAAGAAGCAGTACTTTGTATCAGTCCTCTAGAAATACTATCAGACAGCATTTCATATTTATCAGGTAGTAACAGTGGGATGGATTTCACATCATAAAATCCTCTTCTCTCATAAGATAATTCACTTACAAGGTATCATATTGTGACCTGGAGCAGAGTAGCCATGCTTTTGCTTTTATCTCTCATTTCAAGGAGCCCTGCAATGGACTGCTTTCGCTATATCTCTGTCTTTTGAAGTCTTTTTTTCTTTCAAGGTCCAACTTTCAAGGTCCTGCTGGGCACCACCCACACTCAGCTCCACTCCTTTACCCAAGCGAGACTGACCTCTCCTAAAGTCCTTCTAAGTTATCTTGGGTTGGAACATTGCTTACTCCATTTCTTTGTGGATTCTGTCACTCCAGAATTCTTTGAGAGGCCTGATTTAATGTTGTTTCCAAAGGAAACTGGGAAGAGCTCAGGCAACTTCCTGGCTCCTCTCTGACATCTTGGCTCTGCCCCCTCTGTATGGCCAATTGATCTTACTCACATGATGATTACTTGTATATGCATTTCCCCTCTTGATTAGTTGATTAGATTGGAAGCTTCTTGAGAGTAGGGACTTTGTCATATCATATCTATCTATCCCTTACAATTATTATAGGATGTGAAATGAATGTTTGTTGAACTTAATGAAGAGGAGCTAAAAAAGGATAAATTTGAATTATTTCAACAGTATGCAAAATAATTTGGCAACTTAGAGAGGAAAATTAAGTCCAAGTAATTCTGTCCTGTGAATCTGATATAGCAAAATTCCTATAATAGGCGGTCCTCTAACTTTACCTAGACAAGGTCCAACATTAATTGGTCATGTTAACTATTGTCAACACAAATGTACACATCCATTTTGCATGTTAAAAGGCTTTGATCTAATGATTTTGTCTTTATGGATCAATGAAAAGATGTAAGAAGGAATGTTACCAACTAATGATTTCACAAGTAAAAGACACTATCAAAAATAGGGCATAAGTGCCATAAAAGACAGAATCATGCATCAACATGAAGATGGACAGGTCATGGAATGAGAAGGAATGAGGTCAGATGGGTAGTTCAATCAATGCATTTGTACCTAGAAGATAATAAAAGAAGTAGGGAACTATGTGTAGTACGTTGGTTGCTTTATGGAGCAGCTATGGAAATATATGGATAGGTATAGAAGTATTCAAAAAAAAGTTAGTCATTCAAATTATAATAATTATACTCTCAGAACACTGACTGCACACAGGTAGGACAAAGAGGGTTCAAAAATATTAATAAATATTCATATATTCCAAATATTACAGGTTAACATATCAAGTAAAACTGATTTGATGCAGTTTGGGGACCAAACTCTCAATAAATTTGGTTAGGAGTTGAAACTGGGGAGAAAAATGTAATGCTGCTACTCCAAACCTCCATTTCAATGTCAATCCCACTCTGCCAAATCCCCCTACCTGCATATATAGGGGATTTCAAATGATTTTCAGGATGAAAAATGAAATCACAAGAAAGTCCTGACTCTTCCACTAACTTAGGGTATAATCTTAGAACTGAGCCTCTGTCTTCTCACCTGTAAACTGAGGGAGTTGGGACAGATGATCTCAAAGATTCATTCTGGCTTTAAATGTTAGCAGTTCTGTGAATTGCCATAGACTGCTTATCTACAGCTCTCTAAATGATTAGAAGCAAAGGGAAACCTAAAGTATTATAGAGCAGATACATTTTTTTTTGAAAAGGTAGGATGAAGCAGGGGGTGGAACAAAATGTTTCTTCTAAGCCTGGTGACAAGGACTTCCATTGTTCTGTTACTTTAAGTCCCTTTCCTCAACCCACTGAACCCTTTTCTTAGTCCACAGATTGTTCCAATAGCTGTGGTACTTCATAAATTGCCCATAACATGATAACATTCCTGACTAGCATCTAGAGACATTTCAGATGGATATCGGGCATTTTCTTGACTTTCTCCTTTAACGATGCCCTATCCCAGATAATTTCATTTGGCTGCTTTGTTCTTCAGTGAATGGCTACTCCTCCGCAACCAGGGGAGAAGATCTCGGCTGATTCCTATCTCTGAAGAAGAAATCTAATTTTTTTGTTTGTTTGTTTTTTGGAAGTCAATTGGGGTTAAGCGATTTGCCCAAAGTCACACAGCTAGTAAGTGTGTCAAGTGTCTGAGGCTGGATTTGAACTCAGTTCCTCCTGACTCCAGGGCTGTGCTCTATTCACTGCGCCACCCAGCCACCGGAAGAAATCTAATTTCAAATGTATGCAAGTCAAAGGGAAAGCTATTTACATGATCTTATATTCCCCTCCTCATCCCTTCTATTCTAACCCCTCCTCCCCCCAAGGTTCTGTAGTGTTTTTAGCTGAAATGCAGGCAGTTTCCAACTGTCCTTGCCCTGCAATTTGGTGGTAGGATTGCCATGTCAATTTTCTTAGACATATATTAAAGCCTTTCAAAGCCCTCATCTCCCTTAACTCCTGCGGACTGAAAGCCTTCAACAGAGGAACAAAATCATTTTTCACATCAAAGTTGGCATCCCCTTGCCAAGGATTTGTCTTGTGCAATCTAACCTTCCATTTCCCTCATCTGTTCACCAAGGAAAGCAATACTCATCATATTATCCTTCAATGATCAGCTCACATACACTTTTGACAGGAAATCTTTTCTGATTCCCTCAGCTACCAGGTCCTTCCTATAAAAATATAATTATCCCTTCCACATGATGGGGGTTAGGGGCTCAGGACCCTCATGATCTGGAAAATCCATGTAAAAGTTTTTGGCCCTCCCTTCGTAGCAGAGAAGTCTGAATTGTAGTATTAAGAGATAAAATATGCTGATATTATACAATATTATACATATATTTTACGCATTTCTGAGTTTCTAATTTTTTTTCTGTGATGTTTGCCAGCCATCATGCATCATCTGCAGCTTCCTCAAAACTACCCCCCCCCCCCACCAATTCCCACTTAATTTCTTCTGCTGACCTGTGATAGATTAAAACTAAGATGGGGAAAGTCGCAATGTGGAAGGGATTACTGTACTTTGTATTTTTTTTTTATAAATCTCTATTTACATACATGCTACCTCCCCTGGTAGAATGCATGTACCTTGAGGGTAGGGTTTATTTCTGGTTTTGTCTTTGTGTTCTAGCACGTAGCAGAGCACTGAGTACATAGTCAGCACTTGGAGAATATCTGTTGATTGATTGATCTGGATAAATTGCTTCATTTTACAGATGATGCTACTGAGGTACAGAGAAAGGAAGGGGCCCATTGATGTATTAATAGGCCCTGCTTGGGTAACATGGATGGGGGTAAAGTGAAAGGTTCAAACCCAGATCCAAGGGAGTAAATAGAAGCTTTGCTGAGGTCAAAGCCAGAGGTATCCAATCCAGATGGTTAAGCAGGAAGTAAAATGAAATTGGGAGGAAAAGGATCCAAAGTTGAGAGAAGGTCTCCATGGAGCAGGGCCAGGGAAGTACTTTGGAGGAGAGAAGCACAAGCTTGCTAGTTTGTCTCACTCAAAGCATAAGCCTGAGTGTCTTTTTATGGTGATGGTAGGCTAACTGAGCAGCTGTGAGCCTGGAGACGAATTAAATAGATGCTTATATAAGAGACTGTAAGATAACTTCAGTTGCTATTGTTAATACTGAATTGGTTCACAATGCAACATTTATTTCAAAGCACATGCAAAATGATGTAGTAGAAAGAGTACTGGAACCAGACTCAGGAGACATGGGTAAAAATCCTGACTCTGACACTAACTAGCAATAAGCTTCTATTTCCTCATCTATTTAAATAGGGATCATGATACTTGTTTGTAGTAGTATGGAATGATGACTGAAAACCCAGACTCTGAGGCTGGAAGATCTGGGTTCAAATCCTATTTTTGACACACAAATAACTATATGATCCAGGAAAAGCTGCAGACTCAGGTAGCTCACTAGATATGGCACTGGGCCTGGAGTCAGGGAAGATCTGAATTCAAATCCAGCCTCAGACACTTACTAGCTGTGTGACTCCCTGGGCAAATCACTTAAATGCTATCTTCCTCAGTTTCCTCAATTGTAAAATGAGAATTAACCATAGCACTAATTCCTAGGGTTGCTGTGAGGTACTATTTGTAAAACACTTTGAAGTGACTGGTAGATAGTAGGCATTTCATAAATGCTTATTTCCTTCCTTCTCAGTGGCCCCAGCCACTTCTCTAAGACTGCAAATTGCAGATGAGCTATTGGTTTACATCAATGGAAGGACAGGAATTTTCCTCAAGGATGAAATCACAGTTCAAGACCCAAAACAAAACCCCTGAATTAGCAATCTGAGGGAACTGTTGTGAAAAAAGCACTTTCTAAACTTCAAAGCTCTTTGAAATGAGAACAATTGTTGGTGTCATTCATTATCTTTCTACCAGTAGATAAATGACCCATGAAGATGCCCTTCTAAACAACAGCTCCCAGAAAGGATGGCTTTTTAAAAGCCTGAACCCGTGACTTTGTCTTCATCCTGTTATGGTTAGCTCAGAACAGAAAAACTGGGGAGATGGTGAGGCACCAGAGACAGCACAGGGCATCTCTGACATAAGATACTCAAAGGAGATCTCTTAGTGTTTGCTTCTTAAAAGATCTATTTTGTGGTTCCTGACAAGCAGCTGTCATCTTTAATAATATAGAACAGGGAGAAGGGAAAAGAACAAATTCAGTCTTCTGGGAAGGTACAAGCATTCAGATTCTACCCTTAACGTGCAATACAGAAGTTGGGAGATTGGGATACCGTTAGAGTACAGTCTTATAACCAGGTATTTCATTTACTAATGAATGGTCCCTTAGTGAGTGAGTGATGATGATGATGTAACATTACTAAGCACTATCATTTCTACAGTATTTCAAGGCTCATGGTGTAGGGAATTTAAGTATTATATCCATTTTACAGAATGAGGAAACTGAGTCACAGAGAGGTTAAAGTGATTGCTCATAGTCAAATAGCCAGTAATTTCAAAGCCAAGACTTGAACTCAGGTTTTCTAATTTGGTCCTTGGCAATCTTTTCATTATACCATGGGTCTTCAGATAGGAAAGAAGAGTGGAAGGTAGGAAGGAAAGAAAAAAATCATTTATCAGGAGCTTACTATGTGCCAGGGACTAGGCTAACTATTTTATAAATACTATCACATTTGATCCTCACAACAACCCTGGGAGGTAGGTGCTATTTTATTACACCCATTTTTCAGTTGAAGAAACTGAGTCAAAGAGGTTAAGTAACTTGCCCAGGGTCACACGACTAGTAAGTATCTAGCCATATTTGAACTCAGATCTTCCTGACTCTAAGACCATTGCTTTATCCATTGCCCTCTGCTTCTTTTAAAGGTGTCTACGGTGATGATTTTGATAATATTCATTCACTTCACCTGCATTATTTGACTACTGTGCTAAATGTTAAGGGAGATACAAAATATTGATATAATATTTGGTACATAATAGGCATTCTAATAAAAAGAAGTTTAATTGGTTGATAACACATTCCCTGCTCTCATGAAACTTACGAGTCTAACAGTGGAAATGTCACACAGAGACAAATGAAGTAAGAATGACAAATGTGATATTATATATTACAATAATAGTATAAGGTGTAAAAATAATATGTAACAGGATTAAAGTGATACAAATAAAGATCTGAGAGGGAAGAACCCTCTGAATCAAGGGAATCAAGGAAAGTAGTACAGGATAAGTGACATGTGAGTTGGGCTTTAAATGAAGAGTAAGAATTTAGCAGACTGGCTGAATGTGAAGATTAGAAGTTTGGAAAGTCCAAAGATTATGGTTATTCTCCCCTTTAACTCTAGCTCTCTATTAGGAGGCAGCCCACTTTCTGGCAAGTAACTCTGCAGCTCTACCTGTTGAGAAGCAGCGTGGAAGAGTGAACAGAGAGCTTGCCTTGGAGTTGGAAAAATCTCGGTTCAAGTCCCACCTGTGACACATCTTCCTATGTGATCCTAGTCAAGTCATCTGACCTGGAGTCAGGCAACCCTCTATAAGTAATTTATAGAAAAAATTGTTGATCTGCATTGACATGGAGCTGTTTTCTCTCAGCATTCCATTCACTGATGAAATCTCAGTTGTGTTAAAAAAAATTTTTTTGTTTAGTTAAAAAAATTTTTTGTTAAATTTTGTTTTAAAAAATGTGTTAAAAAATCAAAACTTCTATGTCTCCATCAGCTAAAACTTTCTCATTCCTTCAATGTCCAGCTCCTGTGTTACTTCTATGACACTTGTTTGTCCCACTTGCTAGACCAGATCTCCCCTGCAATGGATCCCTAACCTCTTAGTTTCATTTATCCTATTGACTAATCATAATCTAACTTGAAATAATTTGTGGATATTGCTTAATAAATCATGGTGAAATTGAAATGTGTCATTGAGCACAGGGGCCATTTCATTTTCCAGGCCTGAAACATGGTAGGTGCATAATGAGCCCTTGTTTCTTTCTTTCCCACTTGTTTGTTTCCCAAGTGCCTAGTACTGTGCCTGGTATCCAGTTGGGACTTGTTGAACTGCATTAAACATCTATTAAAATCCCTTCCTATTAGATTTTGAGCTTCTTAAGGTTCTTTCTTTGTATCTCCAGCACCCAGGACCATGTGAATCACCAAGCCTTACGTATAATAAATGTTGAATAAGTTCATTGAATTGAAGCAAATTGGCCCCTCACCATTCCTCATTTCATTTGACCTCTGATAGATTTTACCTTCTGCTTTCTCCCTTCACGCTTCTGTCCATAGTCTTTGATCATCCTAGAATACCCATTGCTCTCGGCTCTGCCAATCTAAGATCCTTTCTATCACATGAGATCCAACTGAAATCCCACCTTGGAGCAACAAGCATTTCTGAACCGCCTAGAATAGGTGATAGACACTGGGTGTGGTGCTGAGGAGACAAATATGGAGTGCAATGATCCCTACTCCCAAGCAATGAGGGAGTCACCAAACATAAGGAGAGATACACTCAACACAAATGAAGAGGGAACAAATACAAAAGTATATCAGGGGATTACATCTAAGGGAGTCTGGGAGGGAGGGAGCTGGCAGCTGGGGGGACCAGGAAAGGATTCATGTGGCAGATGGTGCTTGAGCTGCATCTTAAAGTAAGTAAAGGACTTGAAGTTCTCCCACGAAACTCTCCTTCATTACACCAGTTCCTTTGACCTCCTATACTACTGTCTATACCACTTACTGTCTACACTAGTCTCTGGTTCATAATTAAAACTGATTATGCTATGGTTTTTTAATTGAACTTTCTACCAAAAGCTTAATACTGTTAAATAATATTTCATGTTGGTATAATTGGGTCAGGAACTTCTGCCTCCCAGGCTTCAGTTTACTCATCTATAAAATGAGCAGGACTAAATGATCTCTAAGGTTCCTTCTTCTGGTAACTGAGTCAGCATGAAAGTAGCTTGGTACCTACTGGAAACCAGGGTGTTGTTTTATTTTCATTTTTTCCTAGCATTGTTGAATCAGTCATTTCAGAAGGATCTTTCTTAAGAAAAAATATTTAAAAACCCAATAAGGAATACGAATTCATGTGTTAGGTTGACCTTCCATGCAGAAGCTTGTCAATGTTGTAAGAGATCTTAAAGGTAATCTAGTCTACGCTCCTCATTTTGGGGAGAAAGATGCCTAAAGAAGAGCAAGTGACTTATCCAAGGTCACATAGTACTATAGTTTGTGAGTCCCATCTAGAACTGATTTTTCCTACCTCCAAATATGAAATACTGGGGGCAATAGTGTGTAAAGAGCACATGCTAGAGAGAGAGACTTGGAGTCGGGAAGATGCAAATCCCACGTCTGACCTTTACTAAGTATGTACACCCCTAATCAAATGTCTTCACCTTTCAGAGATTCACTTCCTGGAAAAATTAAAAGCATTGTGGTATAAAAGACAGAGAGTTCACCTCAAAGGTAGGAAGAATCCAAACCCCACCTCTGACACAGACTGGCTGTGTGCCTGGCTGTGGAGGGGCTGTTTCCTTCACTTCTCTGTGCTCTTGCAGAGAAGGTGCCAATCTGCTCCAGTGGTAAGAGCTTCCTCACCTGGGAATTCCCTATGCCAACAAAATCACAGATCTACTCCCCATCCCCTTAAAACATCTAGTATTTGCTTCAAAACAATTCAATGGTTGAACTGAACATTACTTGAAAAATGATGAAAAAGGATAAATAAATAGAGGGACTGGTTGATTCACAGATATCTTCACTTACTTCATCATCCCACCCAAGGCCAAAGATGACCCAACTATGAAGGCATACTTGGCATTGATCATGTGATCTCAGCTCTAGGTCAAAGCATTGCCTCGGCCCCTTTTGAACTATGTGTCACTAGGCAAGTCACTTCCTCTGATTCTCAGTATCCTCATCTGTAAATGGTGATATAATATATCCACTACCCACCTCCCGGTGTTACTTGGAGGAAAGTGTCTTGTAAACCTTCAGGAGCTATATGATATGAGAGTTTTTAAGCATTTACTGTGCATGAACACTGTGCTATATAAATATGAGCTGTTACTTTATTTTAAAAGGTGAAACATCCTGTTTTCTTACTGAATTTCTTAGCAGAATTATGTCCCAATTTCCCTCCCCTATTATTACAGTACTCTAACCTTGCTCAGAAGTATTTCCAGAGGGGTCAATGGGTGTGTAAACATACTATACTCCAATTAAAAAAAGGTCAAGTGATATTAAAAATAATGATGAGAGAGTATGGCCCAAACTGGTTTCTCCTTCTTTGGTTCTATTGACAGGCTTTTACAAACACTCTTTGGCTGAGTTGTGAAAACAAAATAAAAATATTAGAGATTTGGTCATCTAAAGAGCAAAGGAGGCAGGGGATAGAAAGATTACATAAATGTTATATGCATGTATATATTGTATCTAAACACACATATTTCCACTGAATTTCAATGATCTATTAATTTTCCTTGCATCTAGAAATAAATCAAAGTGATCACAGGATAATGCTCAAGAGATACATGATCTTTTAAGAAATTCTGCCAAAGGAGAAAAGATTTCACAGAAACACAGAATTCCAGAGTGGGAAGGCATATTACAGAATGCAGAATTATGATGATGACAACAACATGCACAGAATGTAAGAACTAGGATGGATCTT
The DNA here is from genome assembly GCA_028646515.1 of Pseudochirops corinnae. Taxonomy (NCBI): domain Eukaryota; kingdom Metazoa; phylum Chordata; class Mammalia; order Diprotodontia; family Pseudocheiridae; genus Pseudochirops; species Pseudochirops corinnae. Next base: position 139,303,697 of record CM053592.1, read on the forward strand.
AGGACATAGAACATAGAATGCCAAACATGGAAGAGAGCTCAGAACCTAGGATATATAAGGTCAATGCTAGAAGGGACCTTAGAATGTAGAACATGGAACTATCAGAGATGGAAGAGATCATAAAACTTGTAACATGGAATGTCAGACCTAGAAGGCATATTAGAATCTAAAATAACACAACTGAAAGAAACCTTTATAGTTTGTATATAAACTTGCCTTCATATATACTTGTTTCCCAAGGTTCCTCCTTCCCTAATGGCCATGAATCACTTCATAGTGTGATGGTTCTGATGTGTAACATTTGGATGCTCTTCCTGGGTTATGTGGCCACACTTTCAATATAACCTGGCCAGTTTGTGGTATAACCCTGGTCCTGGGATTCAAAGAAATTCAGAGCAGATATGCAGAGTCTACTTTATATCAGGGTGTTGTTTTATTTTCATTCCCCCCCTAGCATTGTTGAAATAGTCCTTTCAGAAGTATCTTTGGCTGCAAGGATTCCAACATGATTCACATCAGTTCAAGATGCATATCCATTTCAGCAATGCTAGACAAAGCCAGAGACTGAAATCGAGATGGATGACATCGCTGTTGACCTCACAGAATTGCTCTACTTTGCAAATTCATTGCCACTATGGAAATGTGATCTGGAGAGGTAGTGTAGTGCAGTGGAAAGAGCAATAAGTGTGGAGTCCTGAATTCAAATTGCTCATTCTGCTACTTACTAGCTATATGACCTTGGGCAAGTCTCTTTACTCCTATGAACCTCATTTATAAAAGTAGGGGTTGTGTGTTTACGCTTATGTGAGGCGGGGGAGGTAAAGTCAGCCAGTCAGTCAACAAGCATTTAATAAGCGCCAGTAGATGCCACGCAGGAAGATAAACAGATAATAGAAATAAGAGATATAAAGAATAAATTGGAGATAACCAAAGAAGAAAAGTACTAACATTAAGGTGACCTCAGGAAAGGTTTCTTGTAGAAATAAGAAATCTTTAACTTGAAGGAAGCTAAGGAAGGCAGGGAGTGGAGATGGAGATGGTAAAAATATTTTGTGAGGAAAAGAGCACCTTTAAATCTTAAGGCATTAGAGAAATAGGAATGATTGTTGCACGATAAAATGTTCAAGTAAAGCATTTTAAGATATAACAGTATGCAATTAGTAGAGGAAATGAAGACTTGGGGTGAATAAACTCACAATGTCCTGGAACATTGCCTATATCACTCAGTGTTGACGTTTCTACACCTAATCACACTTGGAAATCAGATGAAGAAACAGGCTCAGACGGGAAGGAATTTGCCCAAACAGTAAGTGACAACAGCAGGATTGAGAATCAACCTTCATCTTCCAATTCCAAATCCAGGGCTTTTCCTCTACCCAACATTTCCTGCTTCCTTTATAGGAAAAAAAAATTACGAGTTCTGACAAACTGAAAAGCATCATCAGGTTCCGCAACTGTTATATTATTAAAAAAAAAAAAAAAAAAGACTGATTCAGTGTTAATTAGGGTTCAGTTGCCAAAGGACCACAGCTCAAGGTAGGGCTGGGATCCACAGGTACCCCTTCCCCCACCCCGAGCCCAAGGGTAAGCATAAAAGCAGGAATTAAGAAACTCTTAACTCCTATCACATGCAAAGCAGCCCAGCTGCCAGTTACCCAAGCAGAAATAAGATCACATCACCAGCTCTGGCAGAAATACAAAGGACCTTACCCCAAAGATTTTTTTAATCACAAGAATGCAGTGACCTTTGACAAGCCAGGTCACCTGTAGAGGCTTTTGGATGCTTCCTACCTTCAAAGGTAATGCTCCTGTTAGCTGTGTTAACTCTGAGGTTGTATTTGGATCCCTTTTCCCCAAAAGCAATTTCCTTCCCCCCTGGGAGGAGGGAGAGGAGAAAACCCTGTCGCTGCTGGCAGTCTGTAAGGAAGATCAATTCTCACCCTCGTGTCGTTTCGCTGTAGATCTCTCCACCCAAAGCCTGGCTGTGCTTCCCCCAACACCTGCTCTTTAGAAAGGGGGGGAAAAGCCGGCAGTCTGGTTCGGCAGCCACCTCTTTATTTACAGCAGCTCAGGTACGATGGGGAACGTCTGTTGTTAGCAGAGCAGCAGTACAATAGGTATTTCAGCATCCGAATATACCATTCTGCCCCAGAGTGGGCTCTAAGTTGCTACACCCTGCTTGGAGGAATTAGTCTCGTCTCAATGCACAAGCTTCCAGCCCCAGAAGGAGAAGGGCGAAGGCAAAGAGGCTTCCAGAGCGGGCTGTGCACCTCCCAGAGCATCCTAACAGCAGCAGCTTAGGGGCAAACAAAAGCAGCAATCTTCACTGCAAAAGCTTCATCCTTCACAGCACAGAAAAGAGTGGGTTTTTTTTTTTTTCTGCCTTTCTTGCTTCTCAGTCAAGACAGTCGCTTCCTCCCCCGCTAGGATTTAGCCAATTCACCTCACTGGCAGGGTGTGCTCTATAGCTCCAATGGTCTGAATTTCCAAGGACATTTAATGCATGCAGAGGCCCCCATTCTTGAGGCAAAGTCTATGAGTCAGCACAGTGTAGTGGGAAAGATCTTGGAGGCAGGAGAGGTGGGTTCGAATCTCAACCCTGGCCCTTCTTAGCTCTGTAATCTGTGGCAGGGCACTTTTTCTGTGAGTCTCAAATCCCCCCATTTGTATAATGGGAGTGAAAAGACTCAGACCTTTCTTGTTTTGTTTTGTTTTATTCAACGTGGCTAATATGGCAAAATGTTTCACATGATTTTACACGTATAACTGATGTCACATTTCTTGCCTTCACAATAGACAAGGAAGAGGTGGGAGAGAAATCAGAACTCAATTTCAAAAAAAATATATTACATACATAATAAATGGGGGAGGAAGGCTTGTACCACTGCATGCTATGAAGTAGCAGAATTACTGTGATGAAAGCACTTTTGAAGATGTAAAACACCATTGAAATGGAACTATTCCTATTAAAAGTGCTACCTTGAACCTCCTACACTTTGAGGAGGAATTGATCCCTTAAATATGTCTTATTGAAGAGTTTCTTGAGTGTGGTAGAGTGAAAAAAAAGTGCTAGGTCTGGAGTTTTTATTATGACTCTTCCACTCACTCGTGGTGTGACATGGGGTAAGACATATCCCCTCACTGGGCCTCAGTTTGCTCATATGACTTTCCTCATAATTAAAATGAAGGGGATGAACTAGAGGGTCCTCCAGGGTCTCTAAACCCTATGATTCCATATGTGGATATTGAACTCCCACTGTGCAAGATAGAACCAAATCTTGAATCATGAACCATGAATTGAAACTGATTTGATCAGAGAATCACCCAGTTGGGCCAGAAAGGAAAGGAGAGAGAAAGGCCAGAAATCAGAGTGGAAATGGACAACAGGGAACAGGCATCATAAAAGTAAAGCTTTATAATTAACATAATAGGAGATTATTACAAGTTAGTAAATTTTAATAGGTCCTGTGCTAGATAACAGAGATACAAAGAGACCTAATGACATAGCCCCTAAGCTCAAGATGCTTACAATCTAAGGAAGAGATATAAAATGTTCCATACCTGACTATGGTGCAATGACAAAACTATGGTTTTTCAGTGGAAATTAGAATTAGATTAAAGAAGATGGACCCATATAGAGCTTTGCTACTGCACCTTAAGGATGACAGCCTTTCTGTAAACCCTGAAGCTGAAATCTCCTATATATATTGCCCCCTCCATTGGGAAGTGAGGGCCTTGAGAGCATTCATGGTAGACAATGATCGGGGCAAAGGAAATGTCCAAAGTGCCAAAAGAATTTATGGAGATCATCAGGGAAGACTTCATGAAGGAGGTGGCATGAAAGGGACCTCAAAAGAAGGAAAGATTTCAAGATGGAAGGAAGGAATTTCAGTGAAGTGGCAAGAGAACTTCCACATCAATACAGAATCACAACACTGAAGAGTTGTTAGGATCTTCAAAGGCAACCTCGTTCAATCCACACTTCAACAAAGGTTTCTTCTTTATTATGCCAATGGAGGCTCATCTAGTTTCTTATCTAAGACTTCCAGAAAGGGAGAGCCGCCAAAGCAATCCATTCTACTTGTGGGTAGATATCAGTTAGGAAGTCTTCATTTCTACTTTTGACCCTTTACTCTTACTTCTGTCCTTAGGGGTCAAAACAAGGCGGATCCCTGGATTACAAAACAGTCCATCAAACACCTGAAGACAACGTTCATGTTCCTCTCAGAAGCCTTCCCTTTACCAGGCTGAGTATCCTTAGTTTTTTCACCTATCCTGATTTGGCATGAACTCCTTATTTCAAAATCCTGGTTGCCCTTCTTTGGATGTAATGATGTCCTTAAAATGTGTTGCCTTAAATTGAACACAGAGCTGTAGATGTGTGTGGTCTGATCAAGGCCTTCCGCCATGTTTGTCACCTTTTTTTATCCCCACTTCATATTATTCTCCAACATGTTAAACTGGACCGCTCTCTGTCCCCTGATCATACTCTGAACATTTATACTTTTGTGTCGGATGCTTCCACGTATGCCTGGGGCATCTTCCCTTCCACTTTTTGCCTTGCATATTCTATCCAATTCTATCTTAATCCAAATGCCACTGCCTCCACAAAGCCTTGCCTAATTCCTCAATCAGTAAAGATTTCCCTGAGACCTCATATGGCAGTTTGTTTTGTAACATGGATAGACTTATGTTATGTTGTCTATTAGAATTAGAGTTGTAGAATACATTGGTAACTGGAGCATTCACAGTGATGAGATTAAATATCTGCTGAAATAGAAAATGATTATTTGTGTTTGTGTCTTATCTCTCTGTTAAACTATAAATGCTATGAGGGCAGGGATCAGAACAAAACTTTGTTTTCTCTGCAGGGCTATGAGCACAGTAGATTCTTAAAAGGGCAACCTGCTGTTATTGTTCACGGCTTTGTCAGTAGTGTCTATGAGACCTAGGGCCCTAATTTCTTTCCTGGTGAAAGGAGGAGATAGAACAATTTATCTTTTTCACTCTTCACTTCAATAAAATCTCTTATTTCCCTCCCCTCATATGTTCTACCCCAATAATCTGCATGGTTCTCTCATAGTGCTCTCACACTACTGTCCTGGATTTCTTGCACCTGGCCAATTCTCTTCTCAAATTATTTCTTAAAAACTATTTCCTAAGTAATCTTCCTAATGCAGCCTACATTTCATCAAATGTAAGCTCCCTGAGGGCAAGGTCTGTTTTGCTTTTGTCTCTGCAACCCCAGAACCTGGAACAAAGTCTGGCATATAGCAGATACTTAGTCAACAAAAACTTGTTGATTGATTCAATACAACATTCTAATCATGCCACTTCTGTCCTGAAAAAGCTTTCATTGGATTCCCATTGCCTGATGAATACATTCCTGAGCCTGCTATTGAAGGTCCTCTGTATGTGGAACCAACCTACCCTTATAAGTGAATTTGATTCCATTCTACTCCATTCAGTGGTTGTCAACCTTCCTAATGCTGCGACCCTTTAATATTCGTATGTGGACGTATCTGCATGTGGGTGGACCTGCCTGGAGATGGATAGAGGAGGGTGTCTTGGTTTCTAAGACCATTGGAAATATGTGTTTTCTGATGGTCTTAGGAGACCCCTGTGAAAGGGTCATTCAACCCCCAAAGGGGTCACAACCCACAGTTGAGAACTGCTGCCTAGATCCTCTGAGCAGGCCAAATTAGATTCCCTTGTCATACATTTTCAGTCTACTCTCCATATCTTTTTTCATTCTATACTATGGGCCCAGAATGGACCTTCCTTCACCTATCTCCATCTGCTGGAGTTACATTCCTCTGTTCCTTAAAAACTCAATCCTTGTGTACCACCCTCCTCTTATAAAGCCTTTTCTATGCTGTCCCCCTTTCCCTTCTAGCTGAAAGTTGCCTCTCCCTCCTCAAATTTCTCATGGTATAATGCTTGGACCTTCTCAGTCTCCATGGATCATTGTTCAATCAATCAATCAATTAACCAATCAACACTTATTAAGCACCTATCATATGTCAGACAAGATGCTAAATGCTGGAGATACCAAAAGATGCCAAAAAAAAAAAGCTCCCTGCCACCAGGAGCTCAAACTCTATTTCTAATTTCTGTAGATGTCTTTTCTACCCCATGAGTTATAAGTTCCTTGAAGGCATCACCTTTGTATCCACAGTCATAAGCACAGTGCCTGGTATGTGTATCTCAGTGTTTTTATAGCTCTGTGATCTCATCATTACCAGTACTTCCTCTATCAAAGCAGACTGGAGCTTCCCCCATGTGTTTCCTTCTAGTATGATCCTTGTTTCCATCTTTCCATAAATATAACATAGACAATCTACCCAATGCACTGGAGGCCTCCTTCTGTTTCTTTTAATATTTTGTAGAATGTTTAATTTTTTGGGTCATCTATTTGTTAGTCCTGACTTGCATCACATGGCTGGCCCACCTACTTTTCTGGTAGAGTACATTTTTGAGTCTGTCTTCTTACAACATGGCTGGTGAGCATATAAAGTACACTGTACTGATGCAAACCCCATGTAGCCTCTGTATCTTACACAGACATTCTGTAAATGGTTCTAGTCTTGAGAAGAACTTTTTTAATTGGCTATGGGGCCAGAACTAGGGTGCACCAAGAAGCCAAAACAAGTCCCTTGGTATGTCTCTTCCCAGGTTGGCTGGAATGAGGACTAAGTGCTAGGGCCTCTGGGTGGAGGAGAGGGCTTGGGTTCTCACTCAGAGTTGGCATAAGGCTGAGAGAGCATGACCCTGCTCTTGCTTCTGTCTCTGTTTTACATGAAGGAGTTTGGAGATGGCTATGACCTTGTGAGCTTAAAAATGTAAAAAAAAATTTGGTGAGAGGAGAACAAACTATCTGGTCATAAACAATTACCATCCTGGTTGGAAGTAAGACCGCTTCCCTCTCACACAAACTACCAAGAAAAGTGGCTTTTATCATGAACTCCTCCTCCCTCAAAAAGAAAAAAAGAATCATAGTCCATAGTCTTAGACTGCAAATATCTGAGATAGATATATGTGTATATATCAAATGTACAAATATGTATATATATATATATATATATATATACATATATGCACATACACACACACACACACACACACACACACACACACACACACACACACACACATATATATATATATATATATACATATGGGTGTGTATGCATAAAAGATAGGCATAATTCTTCTGAAGATAAGGGAGTGATTACCCAGTAATAATTGTCCTGCTGTTCTCGACCAAAATGGGATCCACAGTCTCCCTGATCTATGTGATGGGACATTCCATTTGCAATTCCACATGTAATCCACACTAGAAGTAGGGTACCCCAACCCCTATGTCACAAAATCTCTGTTACATGTCCTTTTCAGCTCTAATGCTTTGGATCCTAGGACCTGGGCTCCAAAGACCCTGGTCCCAGTTTCTGTTTTACTACATACTAGTTAGACAGCATTGAGTGTCAGCTCCTGATTAAAAAAGTGGTGACAAGAATATCTGTCCCACCTACCTCCTCCTAGACATAGAGAAGTTCAAAAGAGACAACACAGATGAAAGGGATACTATAGAGCTTTGTTAAGAAAGTGCAACAGGAATGAAAGCTATTATTTTTGTAAGCAAAATGATGAAACAACCAAGGGCAGGAGCTCTCTATAATCTTTGGAACTGGTTCACATATGTACAGGTTGGCATGTACAGATGGATGGCCTTTTGGACAGCGCTGGATTTTGAATCATGAAGACTTGTGTTTAAAATCCCACCTTGGACATTTCTTAGCTATGGGACCTTGGACAAATCATTTTAACATCTTTGAGCCCTGAAAGTTTGTGCTATGTAGTAGAGAAAGGATACTAGATCTAAAGCCAGAGGACTTTGGTTCAAATCGTACCTCTGACACTTCATATTTGGTGTGACTTTAGATGACTCTCTGGTCTGTGTATAATCTATTTCCTTTTTTATTTTTAAATAAAGAACTAGACTATATCAGAGGGATCAAATGTGCTGCCAGCAGAACTCCCAAGTGTAGTTGGAACCACATTAAAATGGAATTGGGAAATATTTAGCAAAATAAATAAAAGATACAATAGAACATAGATAATGCTAATATGTGATCTTCTAAGTCAACATAGATCCTTATGGATACTTTAATGGCCCCCATTTCTATATGAGTTTGAGACCACTGGTCTACATAAGCTCTAATGTCTCTTCAAGCTCTAAATCCAAGATTTTTATGCTAATCTAGGGCATAGATGAACTGCAAGCTACCTAGCAGGAAAAAGTTCCTAGACCATGAGTACCTTTTTGCTGACAAACTCAGATCTCTCACATATTCATATGTACTGTGTGTGTGTATGAGAAGGAATACATACACAAAAGTGTGTTCATGGTGGTGAAATAGGTCACTGTGCTAACATGTATGTGTGGGTGAGGATGTGTGTGAGTTGGTGATATATACTTGCAAATGTGCCTGTTCTATATATGTGGAAACATGTCTATGTGCATGCCAATATATGTCATATGTATGTGTTTCAGAAGGGATATATGTGGTTAGGGTGTACAAGTATGTACACATTGGTATGCTTTTGTGTTTGAACAAGTAAGGGTATGCCTTTACAGGGCTGTTTTCACTTACCTCCAATACTCTGCCTGTAATGTATTTTCCACAGCTGTCACATCTAATGCCAAACTTAGTGTGATAGTCGGCCTCACAGTAGGGGACACCATCCCTAAGAATGAAAATAGACAGCAATTAGTGAGGTTCTCAATTTTCTTTATAAGTCTATGAAAATGTTCAGTTTGTTTAAAGGCTAAAATACTGTAACCCATAACAATAAATATATGTTCAGACATGAGGAATGCTTGTTCACTTCAGAGTTGGAAAGATACCTCCCCCCCAAACCCCCTCCCCAAAAGGCACTTGATCTTTTGCCTGGACAAGGTTTCTGAGAAATGTTACAGTAAGAATGTGGACTCTCTTTCTGGGTTTCTTCTATCAAAACCTTTCTACAATAGAAAATTTTTTGAGAAAGAAAGGTACTACAACAAATAGGAGAATAAGGGTAGTCTTTAGAATAATAAAATTATAAATGAAAGATGGCTATGGCTATGTTTAATCTAAACTCCACTAATCAGTGAATAACTGATACCTGTGTTGTTTAATGCTTATGGGAAAATGATGAATTATAAAAGCCAACATCTAGAATTGAATCATGTCCCCAGCTGCCTCTCTCATAAAAGCAAAGAGCACAATGCCACGGATTTTTTTTTTTGGTGGGGGGGACTTAGTAAAACACATTGAATGACTGCAATGATGATGGCTATGATGATGATAAGTTTCTTTCTATCCTTTCATGAGCACAGTGTGGTTTATCAGGTTCCTAGCAAAATGGAAGTCAAGATAACTTGTCCCACTTTCCCTATCCCGTTATTATACTCTGCTATGTTCTCAAAATGTTCATGGAATTCATAGAGTGTCAGCATGGAGAGGACTTTGAAACATAGACTAGAGAGTACTTGAGTCAGATAGGATCATAGACTATTGAGTCCCAGAGCTAGAAAGCGCCCAAAGATCAGCTAGTTCCATGTACTCTTTAAGAATGTCCTAACAATCTGTCTCACATCCCCACTCATGTTCACACACATAGTTGTGGCTGTAATCTGGAGCAAGATGGTCCTGTGAGGCTCAGTCTCCACCTCTGATTTAAGATCATACCTGCAGCCTAGGGGGAGAGAGAGAGATGGAAGGAAGGAAGGAAGGAAGGAAGGAAGGAAGGAAGGAAGGAAGGAAGGAAAAGAGGAAGGAAGGAAGGAAGAAAGAAAGGAAAGAAGGAAGGAAGGAAGGAGAGAGGAAGGGAGGAAGAAACGTGGACTGCTTTAATAGGTAGTGAGATTTCACTCATTGTAAGTCCTCAAATAGACAATATTTGTTTATGACATGGTAGAGAATATTCCCATTTGGATTGAGGAGCTCCCTAGGTCTCTTCCAACTGTGACATTCAGGTAGGTATTATTTTATATGTCCTATCATATAAACAAGTTTTAAAATTAGTGCAGAACTATGCATGAAGATTCTTAGGTTGACCAAACTGACTGAAATCCCAGAGAATACAGAGACTTTGGAACATCAGATGACAGTAATATAGAAATTCTAAGTATGTGAGATATGACAGTACCTTAACCTGTCCTTGCATTCCAGTTGCAATTTTGCAACAGACCTTGGCAGCTATCCTACCTCACTATACGCAGTCTTATGCTTGCTACACATAACTCTTTAAACATCATCACAATTAAGATGAGAAAGAAATTTGGCCCCAAGGATTCAATGGTATTAGATACTCACTGGATCAGTATACCTGAGACTGAGTTGAAGAGTTGTAAAAGGTAAGGTTTCCATGGAAATAGAAATCTGCCCTCATCTCAAACTTAACAGTTGTATTTTTGGAGAACTATGTGGGCTGGTAAGTAACATGATTGCAATGGGGGTGAGTTAACATCATAATGTGAACTTAAATTCCTGCATTTTCTGACTTGAGTTTTAATTTGCGAATAAACTGCTAACACAGCTCTAAGCTTTCAAAGTTTAACACATTTCTGCTGTTAGTCATACTTTTCGCTTAAGTCTAACAATGAAATTAACATTAAGGTTGGAAATAATGAAGAGGTATTGGGAATGTCTCATATTATTTGTCCAGCACTTGAACTTGTTTTGTTTTTCTTTTTAAAGGAAAGCCAGTGAGTGTCATTTGGTGTAAAGTTCCTTTCAGATTTAATGGTCTCTCCCTCTTCATCCCTAGCTCCTGGCTGCCCTGGCTTCCTTCAGATCCCAACTAAAAACCTACCTTCTACAAGAAGACTTTCCTCATTCCTTGGTGCCTTCCCCTTGTTAATTATTTCCTATTTATCCGTCCATAACTTATTTGTACCTAGCTGTTTGTAAGCTCTCTTCCCCATTAGAATGGGAGCTTCTCAAGGGCAGGGACTGTCTTTTGCCTTTCTTTGTCTGCCTCGTCTTTAGCTAACTGAATCCTGCACCTGACACAAACTCTTAGACAACCTTAGGCAAATCATGCCTTTGTCACTTCCTCTTACTTTCCTCCTGTGTAAAATGAAGATGTTGGATTACATGCTGTTTTAATTCCCATCAAGCTCTCATATTCAGTCATCTTTAATTTGGACTTTCCCTCTATCTTTTTTTTCCTCTTTCTCAATAAAAAGCTCTAATTCCTATTTTAAAATCTAAGCCCATTTCAGCAGATTTCATTAAAAACTAATAACTGAATTCATTTTTTACTCCACAGGGCACTAAGAAATCCCAAGGATGTATAAGGAAAAGGCAAAAAAATAAAAAGGTTTCAGTTTCTAGGAAGAAATACTTCATTGGGCATTTAAAAGCTCCCCTTTGAGCCAGCAGAAAGTTTATTGACTATTCCCATATCCATTCTGCCCAGTCTCTAAACTCACTGAAATCAGCAAGCCCACAGGATACTCCAGGTTCCAATGCATTCCTTTGGGCCACAAAGCCAATTTCTAGCAGTTTACGGAGTGTTTTCTTTATATCTCTGCAAGGCCAGGGATAAGAAAAACTTTCACTTGTTTAATATTTTGCTCTTCACAAAGTCCTTTCCTCACAATGAGGCTTGGTGGTTCCTAGAACTAGTTTTATTCCCACTACTTAACAAATGAGAAAACTGGCTCCTGGAGGCTGCAGTTCACCGGAGAGCAATAGTTAAGAGTAGGAGCTCATATTTACATAGTGTTTTAGAATTTTCCAAGCATTTGCTATGTTGTGAGCTCATATTTATATACTGAATTAGAATTTTCTTAGAATTTGCCTCACTACAACCCTGTTGAGACAGGGAGGGAAAGACCGAGCAGTCTCATCTTACAGATGGGGAAACTGAGGATCAGAGAGAGGAAGCAACTTTCCCTAACATTATACAGCTTGTAAGGAAAGGACCCAGGGTGTGAATCTTAGAGATGCAACAGAAATGTCTTTTCCATGACATCATGCTCCTTCTTCAAAAAGACAGCAGGGGGAAGACCCAAATCCCATTTAAGTCCGGTACACCCCAAACTGGTTCGGTTGTTGATCCTTGTGGCCTTGATAATTATTCTTCATGTCTGACGTTCCTTTCAGAGCTCTTCTTTTGGCTTCCTCCTACTCCTTTTCCCCCAACCCCCACTAAACAGGGACCTCACAGTGAGGCCATGTGGCATCCTGGAAAGAACCCTGGATTTAGCATCAGAAGGCCTGGGTTTAAATTCTTTATTTCTTCCCTCTGGGCCTCAGTTTCCTCATCTGTAAAATGAGGGGGCAGGTAGGACTGGACAGAGTCTAGGCTTCCTTCCTTTGATGCTAAATATCTTTCTGCAACAACTAATAAATTAAACTAGAAAAAGAGAAGACTTGAATTTGAATACCAGCTCCCACACTATCTGGCTATGTAATAGCTAATACTGATACAGGATATCTGTGTAGTCATTTTGGGCAGCTAGGTGGTACAGTGGATAGAGCGCTAGGCCTGGAGTCAGGAAGACCCGTGTTAAAATTCGGCCTCAGACACTTACTAGCTGTGTGATCCTGGGCAAGTCACTTAAACTTGTCTGCCTCAATTTCCTCATCTGTAAAATAAACTGGAGAAGGAGATGGTAAACTGCTCCAGTATCCTTCCAAGAAAATCCCAAAAGGGGTCAAGAAGCATCATACAAGGTTGAACAACAAGAATAACATAACCATTTTAAGATTATTAAAGCTTAAAACTTCACTAAGACTTTTGACCTGTATAAACCTCGAGTTTATTTGCAACATGCTTTACATGCATTATCTCATATTATCCTCACAGCAACCCTGGGAGGTAAGTGCTATTATTAGTCCCATTTTACAGGGATGGAAACTGAGGCTGAGGGAGATTAAGTAATTTATACAAAGTCACACAGGTACTGAATGTCTGAGGCAGGCTTCAAAGTAAGTCTTCCTGACTCCAAGCACAGCACTTCAGCCACTCAGCTATGACCTTGGGTAAGCAATTTCCCCTCTCTCTAAGTTTCAGTTTTCTCATCATAAAATGCAAGAGTCAATTTGTAAGTCTTTCCTCTTTTCACATTTGATGATTGTATGACCCCTTTATTGATCTCCCCCCACTGAGCTTTTACCCAGGTCCTAGGGTGCCTGGAATGCACTCCCTCTTTACATCTACCTACTCAGTCAATCAGCATTTATTAAGGGTCTAACTTATGTTCTAGGCACTGTGCTAAGCACTGGGGATATAGAGGTAAAAATAATGTAAAAAAATAAAATAAAATAAAAACCAAACCAAAAAAAGTCCCTGCCTTCAAGGAGCTTACATTCTAATGATAGAGACAACAATTAAAATCATTCTTCATCCTTCAAGGTTCTGTTCGGGTGACACTTTCTCTGTGGAAGCTGAGATCATGCTTCCTTGATTGACATTTCCCTAGATTCCTTTTCTTTGTCCCCTTCACTATTTACCTTGTCTTGCTCTTACTTGGGTACAAACCCACCACATCTTCCTCTCTTCCCACCCCCATCTAATAGAATGCAAGTATCTTGAGAGCAAAGACTGTGCTGCTTTCATCTTGGTAACCTTGTGACCAAGCACAGGACCTTCTGAGAGAAGGCACTTTATATATTTCCTGAAATGGTATTTGATTCTTTGTGACTGTTTGAATGATGTCCCCAACTTACTTGCTAATATACTCTGCATTCAGCTGCTTTCCACAGGTCTTGCATTTAAAACAGCCCAAATGCCAGTGTTTGTCCAGAGCCACCAGAGACTGGCCATTTTTTATTTCTGCTCCACAGCCTCCACAATCTGAAAACACAAACACAAAAACAGTTCCTTGTGACCATTCACCTTTATCATCAAGTCTAGGAAAGAAGGAAATCTCCTGGACTTCCCAGACTTAGAAAAGCAACGTGAGGAGGCCAGTGCCAAATGCCAGCCTACCATTAAAAGGAGAATGACTGAGATCTGCACACAGAAAGACCACTGTGGCATCCAAAAAGAGGGAACTGCTAAATATTTAGAACCAGCAACCAGCCATCAAAGAACCAGTGGGAAGTTGGGTGGTTAAGTCAAAGGATCAAAGGGGAATCCAAAACAGGGTGTGCTCTAAAGGGCCCTATTAAATATTTTAATGGCCTAGGTTCTATACTGGCATCATTGCTATGGTGCTGGAACACACTTGCATCTCATCTCCACAAGCACAGAATAATGGAAATAGAGAAGGATTTGGCAGCCAGCTGGCACCATAGTGAATAGAATGTAAGGCCTGGAGTCAGGAAGATTCCTCTTCCTGAGTTCAAATCTGGCCTCACACATTTCTTAGCTATATAACCCTGGGCAAGTTACTTAACCCTGTTTGCCTCAGTTTCCTCATCTGTAAAATGAACAAGGAAATGGAAAACCATTCCAGTATCTGTGTGAGAAAACCCCCAATGGGATCATGAAGAGTCAGACATGACTAAAACAATAAGTTTCAATATGTAGGATTTGTGGTCATAAGGCCTGAGTTTTAATTCCGGCTCTACCACTTTCTCCTTTTGGGAGCTGAGACAAACCTTTGGGACCCCCAAGACTATTTCAGGGGCACCATGAGGTCAAAGCATCTTCATAATAATACTAAGACAATTTTGATTTCTAATATGGTAAACATCAATAATTACAATCCACACAAATAAAAGCTCTTTGGGAGGGTCCTCAATAATTTTTAAGAGTGTAAAGGGATTCTCAGACCAAAAAGTCTGAAAACTGCTAGGTCTGATGATCCCTAAGATCTCTTTCAGCTTTTATAATGCTATGATCCTATGTCTCCCTTCAAGGACCAGCTCTGGTGCCCCCTCCTCTTTTACTGTGCCTTGGATACTACCTGGAACATTGGGGGTGATTGATAAATACTTACTGAATGAGTGGGTCATCCCTCCACAAATGTATACATCACAAGCCTACCATGTCTCTGTAGGCTCTCTTCATGAGTTCCTGTGCCCTTTTTATCCCCCTGGTCAATCCCTAGTGGCCCATCTTCTTTTGATAAATGGGATTCTTGGCTAGTTATTTTGTATTTTAACTTCCTATTTAGCTAGTTCAGGGCAGTGTGGCATAAGATAGTTGAGTGATTCAAAGTCAGAAAGACCTGGGTTTAAGTCCTAACTCAGACATTGAATGTACCACCCTGGGCAACTCAATTAAACTCTTAGTGCCTTTGGATAATTTTCTAAGATTATAAATTGGGGAGCAATTGTCAGTTTGTATTGATAACAGGAGTTTTCTACACTAATGAAATCATAGGTCTGGGTATAAAAAATAATTGAGCTCCAGGACCCTAGCACATTGTGAGACCCATACTTGAAACTCTTTTAGCCCGGTGGGTTCTGTCATAACTCACATTCTACTAGTATAACGTCAGAGAACTCAGGGGCACCTTCAGGCCCCTGAGAATCATCTAAAGAGGACCTGACAGGAGGAATCCCCTTATGTCAACAGCACAAGCTAAAACGCATCACCTGGGAAACCTAAGCATCATCTCTATGAGCCAAACACGAAGGGGCTCTTAACAGTGATGATGAACAAAAAACCGATGAGATAAAAATATGAGCAGTTGGCATGGAAACAGAAACAGTATTTGAATAAAGTTACCCAGAACTCATCTGAATGGTGTGCTTCTTGCTGTGGACAATTACTGAAAAAGCTCAGTGGGGGCTGAAAGGAGGGACGAGGCTACAGCCTAGGAGAGAGGGGACAGTAAAGGGCTAAGGCTAAGGTGCCACTGGCTATAAGTTGGAAGGGGACAGAAACTGCCTCTGCACATCTGCCAAGGTACATGCCCTACCTAGTTCTCACATCCACAAGAGACAAAACCCAAGAAAATAGCCAGTAACAAAACCCATTACTTTAGATATGTGTATGTATGGGTAATAGTCAAAATGAATTAGAATTCCTAATTCAAGGAGGCAAATTTGGACACTGACAGTATCACAGACACTTAGTACAATGAAATCTATGACTTGAGTATGGCTCTGGAAGGGTATATAGCTGATTCAAAAATAACTGGATGACCTAAAGGAGAGAGTAGGAGTAGGCACCCTCAGGGAAGAAAATACAGGGACCAGGGAGAGAAAGGGACAGGACATGTGGGTGAAGATTTTTGACTGCTTTGTAGATGTGCATTTGAATTTGCTCATTTTAATTTGTGCTATATATGTATGTGTGTATATAGGGAGGTATTTATCTTTCTTATTAAAATAATAACTCCTTGTAAGTAGAGATGGTTTCATTCTTTGTTCTTGGACCCCGTGGCGCCCAGCACAGTATTTGGCCCATGGGAGGCACTTATTAAATACTTAATTGATTGACTGATTGATTGAAGATCCATGGAGGCAGAAGCAGAAGTATCAGTATCACTGAAATATAAAAAGGGTGAGGAATTTGGCAAACAGACCACCAGCTTAGCCCAGAGGCATGGTATAGTTTAATCATCCAGACATCTTCTGGAGTGCTCCTAAAAAAAGGCTTGCTTTAATGATGTTTTTGCTTTCTAAACAGTGGAGGAAGTAATGAGGGCAACTGCTCTTCTGGATTTGATTTTCATCAACAAAGAGGAACTAGTCACTGATTTGGAAATTATCTGGAAACTCAATGACACTCTGTGTCTGAATCTGTGATAGAGGAAAGGAAACCAAGGTCTTGTCTCATGTGCACTGTCAATCTGGGGAAAGTACATTTTTCCAGGTAGGATCTTATGAACCATATATGGGAAGAGTCAGTCCAGGATGAATATAAAGTTCTCAAGAATTAAATAATGACCACGAGATGGGAAGCAGCTCCAAGGAATAGAAAAAGTGTAAGTTATTGAAATGACATGACTTGACGAGTCTTTAAAAAGTGACCACAGAGTCCGAATTAAAAAGTTTTAAGGAGCTTTAATTTACCAGCTGAGGCTACTCCATGCCAATTCAAAAGGGGGAGCAGCCC
>CM053592.1:139321209-139338368 GCA_028646515.1 Pseudochirops corinnae
ACAAGGCACGGGCATTCCTGGAAAACAAGCCTGGAGCCACAGGCTCCACGTGACCACATTCAGCCTATTAGGGAACAGAGTATACTTTCAAATATCTAAGGGTCCTCAGAGTCACGTAGCCACTTTAGCAAAGGGCCTAGGGGCAGGGAAGATCTTTAGATTCCCATAACAGGTGGAGAACCTTTTATACATTCTTTGGTTTACGTATCTAACTAACACAATTGGTTACTAAGCAGGTTGTCATACAGATACAAACAAGCAGTTACCAAGGCAAGCGGAGGGGATAAGCGGAGGGGGTCTGCAAGGTAAGCGGAGGGGCACAGGGCATGGCGACCGAGCAAGAAAAAGATAAATTACCCTAGGCTGGCTTCCCAGGTAAAGATAAATCACTCTAGGGAGGCTTCCCAGGTTCATAGAGTTTCACTTGGCTGATTACTAATTCCATAGAGTATTACTTAACTGTTTCTTGACCATAACATTATCTAAAGTGGATACACAGGGAAATAATAAACCAGCTTAGATCTTTAAAATGTCCATGAGCAGAAGATGGAAGCAATGGTAGGAACAATACAGACCATGGCAAAACCCTATAGGCATAGTGTCAGGCGCCCAAAGGCTCACAGGATGAGGATGAGGATGGTCAAGAATATAAAGGACCATAAAATGTTTAGTAATTTGCTGTTTTTAAGGATTCAAGTAGATAGAATGATAATAATGGAGGACAGAAAGAAGGCAAAACTACTCAACACATATTTTGCTCCTATTTTCTTTATGAGCAGGAATAATCTTTGGATAGGAAAGAACACAACAAAAATGATTAATAGGAAATTGAAATCCAAGAGAAGTAGGTGAGCGAGTAAGAGAGTCCCTAACTATCTTTGGGAAGTACAAGCTACAAGGTCAAAACATACTAGATCTCAGGGTTCAGAAGTAACTGAGAGGTCAGTGATCATTCAATGACTATAGGAAAGGGAGAGGTGTCCTGGAATCGGCGGTAGGCACATGTATTGGTTGCCAAAAAAAAAATGGGGAAAAGATTATAGTAAATCATATGGCGTGGAACTTGACCTCAGTTCTTAAATCCACTACTCATCTACTTCTATGTCACACGTGCACATAATCTTAGGGGGAGAAGGGAGCTCAAAGAATGTCTAATCCAACCACTGCAATAATGCCTTTTGTCATATCACTGACAATGTAGCCATCTAGCTTCTGCTTGGACAGTGGCCAGAGAGATCACTAGTTCATAACACTACATACTCCAATGTGAACATCTCTAATGCTTAGAGCATCCTTATAGGAAAATGCATAAATTTTATTAGCAAAATGGAAAAACTCTGCAGTCAATAGCTATGCCATTTTTCATATCTGACATTCCATTACAAGTAGGGGAGCATTAAATGTTTGTTGAATTGAATTAGATTTAGTAAGATCACTGATTTGGTGCTGAAAGGTGCTTTAGAGGTCACCAAGTCCTAATTCTCTATTTTATAGGTTCAGAAATTAAAGTTGTTTTTCAGTTATTTTGTTTAATCTCATCTGACTCGTCATGATTCATTTGGAGTTTTCTTGACAAAAATACTGGAGTGGTTTACGATTTCCTTCTCTGGCTCATTTTACAGATGAGAAACTGAGGCGAATGGGGTTAAGTGACTTGCCCAAGGTCACACAGCTAGAAATTGTCTGAGGCTAAATTGGAACTCGGGGAGAGGGGGTGTCTTCCTGACTCCAGGCACATATACTTAATCCACTCTGCCACCTAACAGCTCAGAGACTGAAAGAATGATTAAGTGATTTGCGTAGGAATTAAGTGATTGCGTAGCAATCAAGTGAAAGGGTGGGGCTTCAAACCCAGATCTTTCTAACTACAAATCCAGCATTCTAACCATCACCATATACTGCATCAAAGTAAAAAAAAAAAAAGTGCTGCGTGTCTTGGGTCATTTCTCCTCAAAATATTTGTTTGCTACTGAAAGGATGTGGCTACAGAATGTTATCTATGTCCCAGCCAGGTTTCTTGATTTTCCATAATTAGAATCCAAAGTCATTAATCTGAATTTTCTGGCTTTCATGAAGTATTTACCAAGGAGCTACTGTATGCCCTTGCTACTCTTGCTGCTTAAAGATAACCAGATTAATATAGATGGGTTTGATGAATAATTAGGGGGTTCCCTGAGCATTCCATTTTCTCTGTGAAATGGAATTTATCCCAAATAGGAAAGTCCACCTTCCAAAGGGATGGCAGCGTTCCCTGAGGAAAGAATTAGAAGAGATGAAAAACAGAAGCAAAAGGACAGCTGATGAATTGGCATATCCCGCCAGGCCAGATTTTCCTCGGGTGTTCATGTACAACTCCCGTGACTGCTGGTTATTCCCTCATCTGGCTTCATTCTTCACTTACAATAGCAGTCATTATTTTATTCCCTTCTAATTACATCCCCCAGTTCCTTTCAATTTAGGGTCCTCAAGAGCTGCACAGATCTCCTTTGGGCAGAATGTGGCCTCTGGATGATCGGAGAATCAACAAAGAATCTTAAAGTGGGAAGAAACATCAGCAATCATGTGGTCCAATCCATGCCCAAACAATGGTGAATGATAAAATTCACATTTCTATTGTGCTTTCTGGTTAATAGAATACTTTCCTCAAATAAACCTTATGAGGTAAGGAAGAAATACATTCATTTTCCCATATTTTTTATAAGGAAACTGAGGCTCATGAAGGTTAAATACTTTTGCCATGGTCACATGACTAGTAAAGGTTAGTGGGAGTGGGATTTGAACTTAAGCCTCAAGACTCCAAATGCAGAGCTCTCTTGATTATTTCACGGTGCCATCATTTCAGAAGCACACATGGCCTCCGAACCATCCATGACAAGTGGGGGTCAAATTTGAACCCTTCTAATGACAAAAGACTTATTACTTAACCCCAGCAGCCTATTCAGTAGAATTGCTAAGAAGTTCATCCTTACGTCGAGACAAAATTTGCCTCTCTGCAACTACCACCCACAGCTGCTACTTTTGCCTTCTGGAGTCAAACAAAACAAGTCTACAAACTCTTTTTTTTTCCTTTACCCATAATGGTTCCATCTGGAGATCCTGAGCCAACAGTGATGGGCAGAGGCTGCAAAGACTCAGAGGGAAGAACCAAACTGACCTCCATTGTTTTTGGCAAAACTTGGATATTTCAAATATTATTACTTCAGTAATGATTCTAAAATGAGCCAGGATGAATAATGAAGCCACACATATCTTAGTTCATATTACGTGATTACATGCCCCCACACTGTGCTAAGCACCTGGGGGATACAAATAGGAATACGCCATAGTCCTTTGTCCCCACACCCAACCCCAGAGCTTTTAACCTAGTTCAGAAGAAGAGTCAGATTCACATAAAGGAGACAATAGTAGGCAGTACCCTCTATCAGTGGCAAACAAGGAGGACATACAATAAATGACCTACGGCAGCTCTCAACTTATTGTCTTAGTTGTCTGAAACTTGGAAAGGTCAAATGTCTTATCAGGGGTCAACCTGTTAGTATATGGTAAAGGGAAGACTCAAACCCATTAAACTGGCATTAAAGAAGACACATGACTCTCTGCTTTGTCCTGTGTAGTGAGAATTTCTAGGCCTTTACTTGTGACTTACAGCTAAAACCTCCTGTATGTGTTGTCCCACCCAGTAGAATGTTAGGTACTAGAGAACAAGAACTGTCTTGCCTTTCTATTTATATGCCCAGCAGTTAGCAAGACACTTGAGATGTAGCTTATATGCACATAATAAATGCCTGCCCTCCATCCCTTCTTCCCTCACTCCCTCCCTTCTTCCCTCA
The DNA here is from genome assembly GCA_028646515.1 of Pseudochirops corinnae. NCBI lineage: Eukaryota > Metazoa > Chordata > Mammalia > Diprotodontia > Pseudocheiridae > Pseudochirops > Pseudochirops corinnae. Next base: position 139,325,040 of record CM053592.1, read on the forward strand.
CTCCCTCCCTTCCTCCCTCCCTCCCTTCTTTCCTCCCTCCCTCCCTTCCTTCCTTCCTTCCTTCCTTCCTTCCTTCCTTCCTTCCTTCCTTCTTTCTTTCCTTCCTTCCTTCCCTAAACAAGCTAGCAGAGGGCTATGGGAATTGGAAGGGGCTGTAAAGATTACCCTAATACCAGTTTTTCTTAATCTATTTTATGTCATAGACCTTCTTTACAGTCTGGTGAAGCTATGAACCCTTTTTCAGAATGTTTTTAAATATAAAAAATACATAAGATTACAAAAGAAACCAATTATACTGAAATACGGTTGTCAAAAAAAATCAAACAAACAACCCTGAATGACTTGAGTAGGAGAGGAAGCTGATGCAGAAGGCACTTCTGTGGGACTATTAAGGTCTGGGTACCCAAGAGTAGGAAGGCTGTTGGTTCATGAGTAGTCTGATAGTAAGTGGAAGCTGGCCATTGTGCTGATGGAGTATAACGAGAGAAGAGTGTTCAGTGAAGTGGGATGAAAAGTACTCTCTTATTTGTAAATAGAGAGGATGGGACAAGATGGCATCTAATGTCCCTTCCAGCAGTAAATCTAAGATCCTCTGCCTCCCTCAGCCTTGGAGATAATGTGCCTTTCCAGAAAATGAGATACAGATCTGTGAATCTGGGGGATGGGGTGCCTATTTCTCTTTCACCAGCCAGCCACCTAGTTTGGATTTCTGACTTCCCCTCCTGCTTTCTCTCACCAAGCTGTGGTACCTGGTGGCAGTGGCAAGAGGGCTTATTTTTAGAAGAAAATTGTAGTTAGAAGGGGACTGTATGCCCAAAAAACCACAATTCCTCTATTTAACATAAACTGCAAAACCAAATCGGCCACAAGAGAGGATAAAGTCTTCCCATTTACGCAACACTATGTTGACAGGCTCCAAATTGAGCCACACTCCCGAGGGCTTTCAAAAGACTGGGAAAAGGTCAGAAAGGAAAGAAATGTTGAGCAGGGAGAGCATTAATTGAATTCCACAGACCTGCTGTAATAATCAGCAAAGAGCATCCTGGCTGGCTTTTGTAGAAGGCAGCTCCCTCCCCAACCACTTCACTGTTCCAAATCACAAAAGACCATCCAGCCTGCCTCAGATGACTCAGCTTCTCATACAGGGGAACCAGTGGTGGGTAGTGAAATAATGTGTGCAACTCATATGTCTTGATTTATTCCTTATAACATCAGGACAGGAAGTTAACAGGGAGACCTATGAGGCTCTACCCACTCCAGTTTTTCAGTCCTCTCACCCTAAGTCTGGATTTCACACACCAATTCATTCTATGCTCAGTGACTAGAAGAGAGCAGCCAATCAATAAAGGAGCATTTATTAAGCACTTTTTTATGCACCAGGCACTGTAATGGGAACTGGGAAATCAATGACAAAAAGAAAATAAGAAAATCCTTACTTTCGAGGACTTTACATTCTCCTGGAGGAGCAACATGTATGTAAGTTTATACAGAATAAGTGCAAAATTAATATACAGCAGTTTAGGGAGGGTGGGCAATGGTAGTTGAAAGAGCAGGAAAGCTCCCTATAGAAGGCTATGCTTTGAGTCTTGAAGGAAGTGAAGCATTTTACAAGGCAAAGGTGAGGAGGAACAGCATTCCAGTGATGAAGCAAGGTCAATACAAAGGTATGGAGGAGGGAGATGGAATCTCTTTGTGAGAAGCAAGCTGGAACAAGACCAATTAGATTAGGAATGAGCCTGGACCAAGGAAGGAGCTAGACGAGCAATGAGAAAGGGACAGGTATGAGAAATGATGCGGAGCAATAAATGACAGGATTTGGGAACTGGTTGGATATGTGGGGTGAGGGAAGGGGAGGAGTTGAAGATACTGCTCAGCTTGCAAATCTGGAAGATTAAAAGGATGGTGAAGCCTTCAACAAAAATAGGGTTTTGTGGAAAAGATAAATTCTATTTTGGATATTGCATCATTCAGATTATAATCAATATATTCCTTTCCATTCTATGTGACTTCCTTTCATATCGTTTCATAAATTCATCACAGGAGTCAACCCAATATTCTGGGATGTCTGCCTTACTTTATTTTGATATCACAAGGATACTAGTGGAATATATGGCTTGTCCATTACTTAGCCCCTTCTCCATGGGACCTGCCTGTCTTATTGTCTGCAATAATCCTTGTGTTGTATTTGTAAAGCCCAGTTATTTTTTAAGGCATACGAACAAAGTAGTTTTAAATTTGAACATGTGTACAAATAAACTTTGTTTATCCTTTGTTATAGAAAGGTCTTAGAGGCTATCTATTCTAATGCACTAATTTTAGAAATGAGGAAACTGAGAGTCAGAGAGGATAAATGGCCTGCCTGAGGTAATACAGGCAAAAGATGGCCAAGAATTAATCCAAGCCTTTTGATTCCAAATTCATCACCCTTTTCTCCCTAGTTATATGCCCTCTGCATGGCTCAGAGGCAAATGATTTGTGGGTTTGTACTAATTTCTCAAGCAATCTAAAAAAAAAAGGAGCCATAAATATATGACCCAAAAGCCAATCTCTAATACACACAGAAAAGTGGCAGAAATTACAAAAGATGGGTATGATCAATGGTGAAGGGGTTGTGGAAAGTCAGATATATTAGTGAATTGTCAGTAGAACCATAAGTTGATACAACCAAACTGGAAAGCAATTTAGAATTATGCAAGTATAACACTCCCTTGGACAGTGTCCTGAAATGCCCTGTGCTTTATACAGACACACGTGCTTAAGAGAATACCGAGCACAACTGGAGCCATAGATGTCTGTTAAGGACAAACAGGGTTGGTTTCCCATACATGCCTGTGTCTCTCAGGGCTCCAGTCTGCAGCGTGCTCACATTCTCTTAGCCAATCAGTCGTCATGTGTCCCTCTGAGTACACACAGCAATGAACTGTCTTACAGGGCACTGTCCAAGGAAGCATTACACAGAGTAATTAAAATATCCATAGTCATTGATCCAGGGATTCCTTGTTTAGGCAGATCACCCCTATCCCCCTGCCCCCTGTAAGAACATATGGACAAAAACTACTCTTATATACCAACATAGTATGTGCATTGCATGTGTGTATGTGAATTGGAAATAAAGCAGATGTCCTTTGATCAAGAAAGGTTGAACAAATTGTGGTACATGAATTAAAGGAATATTATTTTGATATAAGAAAAGGCCATGAAGAATACATAGAAGCATGAAAGAAATTATAGGAACTGATGCAAAGTGAGGTAAGCAAAGCCAGGAGAGAAATATACTCAATGACAACAATGTAAATGGCTAGACCTGACATGCTAGAATGGCTTATAGATCAGGTCACCTGATGGATTCTGTGTCTGTCATTTAAGGACCACCCTTGCTTGCTCCAGAGAGGCTCCACAGTAGGTTGGCCACAAGGTGTAGAGCACCAGTTCTCAACCTGTGGCTTGTGAACCTTTCACAGGGGTCACAGGCATTGCCTAAGACCATCGGAAAACACATATTTCCGATGGTCTTAGGAACCGAGATGTCGCCCCTCTATCCATCTCCAGGTGGGTCTGCCCACATGCAGACATGCCTACATATGAGTATTAAAGGGTCACAGCATTAGGCAGGTTGAGAACCACTGGTGTAGAGGGCTTATGATCTGCACCTGAACGAAGAGGTAGGTGAAGGGTAGTGCTCACACTGATGGAATAGTAGCTTCTTGAAGGTTTGAGGAAGTCTCTTTCAGTATTTCAACACAAGGACCTCACCATTTTTCAGTATGGGGGATGCACTCCCCACCTTAATACAGCATTTTTCATGAGCTTCTGTGGCCAAAACAAGCCATAATAATAGCAGTACAGTACTTTGGGGTTTATAAAGGTTTGCAAAGCACTTCACAAACAATTCATTTTATCATTCTCATTTTACCAATGAGGAAACCGAAGCAGACAGAAGTTAAGTGACTTCCCCAGATTCATACAGCTCCAAAGTCTCAGAGGTGGCATTTGAACTAAAGTCTTTGTGACTCCAGGGCCACTGATCTATCCACTGTGTCACCTGACTGCCATGTTATCTGGGGGTGGGGTAGGGCAGCCAGCCTTTTGATGATGAGCTTTTCTGCAACTGGCTATATTAGCCCTAAATAAGTTACACAGTCAGTCTAACAAGGAACCACTTGAAGCTTCTTCAGACAAGGAGGACGTGCCAGTTAGTGAGCAATTAAAAGCACCTACTTTGTGCCAGACTCTGTACTAAGCACTGGGGATATGAAGGAAAGCAAAGCATAACAGTTTCTGATCTCACGAAACTCAAAGTGTTGGCGGAGGTGATGGTGCAGTGGTAGGGAACCCGCGGCCTCGAGGCCACATGTGATCCTCTAGGTCCTCAAGAGTGGTCCTTTGACTGAATCCAAACTTCCCAGAACAAATCCTCAATTTGGGTTCAGTCAAAGGGCCCACTTGAGGTCCTAGAGAGCCATATGTAGCCTCAAAGTTCCCCACCCCTGGGCTGGCGGATAATATGTAAATAACCCTGTACAAACAGGTTATACGCAGGATAAATTGGAGATGATTTCAGACGGAAGGCTAACTTAGATTAAGGAAAACTGGGAAAGCTTCTGGTAGAAGATGTAAGAGGTGAAGAGAGAGAGAATTAGAGGTGGGGGGCCAGCAAGTGAAAAATGTCCCATGTGAGGAGATACAGCGTCTCATAGGAGGAAAAGCAAGGCAGCCACTATCACTGTATCTAAGAGTATATGGAAAGAAGTAAGGTCTAAGAAAACTGGAAAAGGAGCAAGGGATCAGGTTAGAAAGGACTTTGAAAGCCACATAGAGGATTTTGCATTTGATTCTGGAGGCAATGGGGAGTCCTTGAAGTTTATCGAATAGGAGGGTGAAATTGTTAAACATACACTTTAAGGTACATTCGACAGTAGAGTGGAGGATGGACTGAGCCAGTGCTCTCTGCCCTGGCTCAGCCCTGAGGAACCTTGGAAGGAAACTTTAGTGGCTGTAATAATTCAGGAACTGCCTTGGAAGCCTGGTGATTTGGCAGGGTCTTCTTCCTACATGCATACTTACTCCGGAGTCCTTGGAGTAGGTAGGAGCTCCCGCTGGTAGTTGGGGGCAGGGAACATTTTTGGCAGATACACTCCTTTCCATTAAAGGTCACTCGGTCACCAGGAGGAAAAGGCAATCTGTAGCAAGGAAATCAAATCAGCCCTCATTAGTAACCAAGTTGGCACTGCCCAGCTGAATAGAACTTTCTCACGTAAATGGAAATCTCTGGGGTTTGTCCTTTCCATGTGTTTCCCTTACAGTTTACAGACTACTTTCACATCCTCTGTCTCATTTGGAAATAATAGCTTTCATTTCTATGACTAACACCTTATAGCACAGGACTCAACTTGGGGACAGTGAACTTTCCTTTTTTAAAAAATATTTTTTTGTAACTATTGCAATACAATTGGCTTCTTTTATATTCCTCTGCATTAAAAATATTATTCTGAGAAGATATCCATAGGTTTCACTGAACTGCCAAAAAGGGTCCATGACAAAATAGAAGGGTAAGAGCCCTCACTTTAGGGAGTTTACAGAGCACTTTCTTTGCCACCCCCCCGTAAAGTGTAAGTGCTATCAAAGGCTCAGAAGGGCAGAGTGACCTCTTTTTGCCCAATATCCTACTACTAGAAAATGGTGAGAGCAGGCATTCAACCCCAGTTGTCATTAGGTAATGGGATCAAAGGCTCTGGAGCAAGAAGGAGCCTAGAGATCATCTACCAGGAGGGAGGACCCTGAAGCCTTGAAGGCATCTAGGTCCTTGGGTGTGGCCTTATGACAGAGCCCAAGTTTTACAGAACAAATCCTTTTATTAAGGGGATTTGTTCTGAGAAGTTTAGATTCAGTCAAAGGGCTACCCTTGAGGACCTAGAGGGTCACATATGGCCTCAAGGGATCAGGTTCCCCACCCCTGAGAGTTCAGTCATCTCATCTTATAGATCAGGAAGCCGAGTCCCAGAGCAATTAAGTGATTTGCCCAGAATTTCATAGGGAGTGAGTTGAAGAGCTGGGATTTGAGTCTCTGGTGTTCTGACTGTATGCCAAATGATCTTTCCATGGCAATTAATCGTGTTATCATTTATATAATGCATTAAGATTTGCAAAGTACTTCTTATTTATTATCTCCTTTGATCCTCACAATGATCTATTATCAGCCCCATTTTATAGCTGAGGAAATTGAGTCTGAGAGGAGTTAAGTGACTTGCCCAGGGCCACACAGTTAGTAAGTATTTGAGACTAGACAGGACTCACTCCATGTCCAGCCCTCTATATACCACTATTGTGATCAATCAATCAACAAACATTTATGAAGTATCTACCATGTGCCACATACTGGTGATAGATACAAAGACAGAATTGAAATAGTCCGGGTCCTCATAGAGCTCCCATTTGAACAGTAGTGACAGCATAGACCTACATATATATAAACACAATAAAGGGGGTTTTCTTCTTTTCTTCTCTTTTTTAGATTTTCTTTTCAGTTCTAAACTTTGTGTCTCCTTCTACCCCTTCTCCCACTGATTGAAAAGGCAAGAATAAGATATTCAGTATACATATGAAGGCAAATAAAATAGGTTTTAAAATAAAATAGGAAAACCTATTTTCACATTAGCCATGTTGCAAATGAAAAAAGAAAGAAAAAAGGCAAGGAAAATAAAGATGGAAAAATACGCTTTAATCTGTACTCAGTTCATCAGTTAGTTCTCTCTTTGGAGATGGTATTTTTCATCATGAGTAATACAGGTAATTTTTTTTGTTGTTTTGTTGCTTTTTGGAGGGGGGAAGGCAGGGCAATTGGGGTTAAGTGACTTGCCCAAGGTCACACGGCTAGTAAGTGTTAAGTGTCAAATTTGAACTCAGGTCCTCCTGACTCCAGGGCCAGTGCTCTATCCACTGTACCACCTAGCCACCCCTATACAGGTCATTTTTAAGGGGAAGGCACTAACAGCTATGGGAGATGAGAGAAAAGGCCTCAGGGAGTCAGAAAAATCTAGGTTCATATCTGGCCTCAGATACTTACTAGGCGTGTGATTTGAGCAACTCACTTAACCTCTGTCTACCTCAGTTTCCTAAACTGTAAAATGGAGATAATAATAGTATCTATCTCTCAGAGCTATTGTGAGGATGAAGTGAAATTATATTTGCAAAGCACTTAGCACAGTGCCTGCTACAGAGTAGGCACTGAATAACTGCTTGTTTCATTCCTTCCTCCCTCCCACCTTCCTTCTTTCCTCCCTCCCTCCCTCCCTCCCTTCCTTCCTTCCTTCTTTCCTTCCTACAAATGTTGACATTTGAGCTAATCTTTCAAGGAAATAAAGGTTTCTAAGAGGCAAAGGTAAAGAGAAAATGTGTTCTTGACATGGACTACATAATGTGTGCAAAGGAGGTGGAGTGTCTTGTGTGAGGACAATAAGAAGGCTAGTTTGTCTGGACCACAGAGTATGTAAAGAGGTATACTACATAATAAGATGGGGATGCTAAGTTGGAGTCAGAAGGTGCATGGACATTGTGCCTCCCTCTATGGACTTGTGCTTTGTCCTAGATTCTTCTGCAAGAGGAGAGAAGACCCACTTAAGTAGCCAGATGAAACCCTTGAGATCAACAAGGTTGATCTCCTGGGGCTCCTGTCTCCTTAATCTGGTCCATCCTCCACTATCCTCATTCTTTTCATATGCCTTAAAGGCCTTCCTTAATGAAAAAAAATGCAAAAAACAATCAAATCCTGCTTTCTGCAGAAACATTTTATCTCATTCATTTGAATCTTACTGTGAATTTAAGTTACTATATACATTCTTATTTGGGTATTTGCACATCACATCTTAAGCTCTAAATATAGAATGAAAGATTCTTTCCCCCAGAAAAAAGAGTATTTCAGGCCTCAAGACAGCAGGGGATATATGGGGCAGGAGACCCTTCTAAGTGTCCTTGATTTCACACTGGGCAAATGGCCACTTACTTCATCTATGAGCAAGGCCAGTTCTGCTAGAATGGGTCCTGAGCGGGCATCTATTTCAGCCTTCCTTCCTCACTTTGAAATGTATCTTTACCTTCTGTTTACAATGCTACCCAGTAGCTTCTCAGGAAATATATTTTTTTAAATCAATGTTATTACTACATATCATCACATTTGCAGAACAATGAGATAATTTTCTAACCCCAATTTATAATAGATCTCATCAGGAAATGGATCATATTGACCTAGTCAATCAATAAGCATTTATTAAACATGTACTGCGTGACTTACAATGTGCTGAGTGCAAAAAAGCAGAAATCAGTCCTTGCCCTCAAGAAGTCACATTCTGATCAGGGAGACAACATGAAAACACTTGTGTACAAACAGGACATATACAGGATAACCTGGAGACAATCAGCCAAAGGCAGGCACTGGCATTAGGAGGCACTGGGGAAGGATTCTGGGAGAAGGTGGGATTGCTGCTAGAACTTGAAGTTATCCAGGGGCATCAGGAGGTGGAGATGAGGAGGGAGAACATTCTGGAAATGAGAGGCAGAGAAAGTGCCAGTAATTGGGAGATGGAGTGTCTTATAGGAGGGAAAGGGGGCCAGTGTCACTGGATCTCTGGGAGGAGGAAGGTATAAGAAGACTGTAAAGGTAGAGAAGAATCAAGTTGTGAAGAGTATTATATAAGAAACAGAGAATTTTAAATGTGATTCTGGAGATAATAGGAAACCACTGTAGTTTGTTGTAAGGGCGTGGGGTTTATTTAGTAAAATCAAAGGGAGGTGAGATATGGGATGATGGTGGAGATGGACAGACCAGGGAAAAATTTTTGACAATGGGGGGGATATGGTCATATTTATAGGCAGTAGAGAAGCAGTCAGTAGACAGGGAGAGACTGAAAATAAGTGAGAGAGTGGGGATGACAGAGGAAGCAATCTGTTGGAGAAGATGGGATGGAATGGGCTCACTTGTGCATGTAGAGGGGTTTTCCCAGGTAAGGACAAATGTCACCTCATCAGGTGAGAAAAGGATAATGATGAGAACACCCAGAAGGCATCTGGATGACATGAGATGGGAAAGAGGGGAGAAGCAGGAACTCTCAGTCAATGGCCTCAATTTTTTCAGCAAATATGAAACAAGATTCTTAGCTGAGAAGATGGGAGGAAAGGGAGCCAGACACAGCAGGTTTAAGGAGGGATGAAAAGCTTTGAAAGATCATCTGTGGCAAGTGGGATAGCGAGTTAATTAGGAAGGTATAAAAAGGATTGCCTTGCTGTAGTGAGGGCCCAGTTGAGATTATATGTAACATAGATTTGTAACGGATCCAATCAACATGGTTTTGTGATATTTTTCCATTCTCATGGAGCAGGGCATGAATAGAATAAATGGCAGGGAATGATAGAAGTAATCTAAGGCTGAGGTTTGGCAGGGCGAGATTAGTTATAGAACAGGGGGCAAAGGACTCAAGAGGTCAGTGGTTTACCAAGAAGTAAAGATGGGGAAGATATGAGAATACCAACAGTGATGGGATGATGGAATGGGAAAGAACTGAGGAGTGGAGGGATTAGGGATCATAGTGGGGACAAATAACAAAGGATGGGGTTGCAAGGCAAAAGGAGAAGTGGAATGACTGCTGTTGTTACTGTTCAGTTGTCTGAGTTGTGTCCAACTCTTTACGACCCCAAATGCAGGGTATTCTTGGCAAAGATACTGGAGGGGTTTGACATTTTCTTCTCCAGTTTATTTGACAGATGAAGGAATTGAGGGTTAAGTGATGTGCCGGGGTCACAGCTCTAGTAAGTGTCTGAGTCTAGATTGACCTTAGGAAGATAAGTCTTAACGACATCAGGTCTGACATTTTCTCCACCGCACTACCTAGCTACCCCATAAGATCATATTATGCTATCATAACACTTTACATTTATATCCACAGCCAGACAACCTGGATTCTGCTCCTGGTACTTTCAGTAATAAGCTGTGTGTCCTTGGCCAAGAACTTCATCCTTACAAGTCTCAGTTTCTTCATCAAAATGAGGATAAGAATAATCATATTACTTGCCTTATAGGGTTGTTGGTGAGAATCAGATGAAATCACTTCTACAAGGCACTACACTGCTCTCCTCAGGTTTATGGAAGGAAACATTCAGGAGAGCACATAATCATGACCCAAAGGGCTTTATGGAGTTTGGTCCCAACTTCTCAATTGGCTCTTTGATAGATGAGTGCAGTTCTGACTGCCTGACAGCAGCCACAATCCCTTGCAGACACAGAATGATGAAGCATACAGGCACCATGCAGATGTCAGCCTATACAGTACAATTCCCACTATTCTCTCCTGCTTTCCAAGCTTTAGATTTCTGCCTTTGGAGGTATCTGTATAGAATTCTGTTTTGGAGTTGCATTGTGGATAGCATAGACTCAGCGGCCAGGAAACTTAGGTTCAAATCCTATGTCAGACACTCAGTGAATGAGGGGTGATGGGACAGTTATTTAATCTCTCAGAACATTGGGTTCCTTGCCTATAAAACAGGGATAATCGATCTACAAGCACCCAAATTGTACTACTTACCTGAGAGGATTATAAGGAAAAGAATGTACACATGTTAAGGTACTATAGAAAAGGGAATTTTTATAAATTTTGCAAAGGTACATTCTTTGGTGCAGATAACATTGCTAATAAATTGGGAGCAGAATATGAGGGGGCAGGAATAAGGAAGAAATAAAAAAATCATATTTGTGGAATCCAGGTCCTCACACCACACACATACACACACACACACACACACGCACACACACACACACACAGAGTTCTATAAGGCTACTCCAGTGACACATTATATGTAAGAGCTAGGGAGACCTGACAGAGTCTAAAGAGACATTTTGAAACACCCGAATTTAGCTCCTGAGTTGCAAACTGAGGAGAATTCTGAGAGACTGAAACTGCCAATCAGAGAATCGAACTGTTGGAATTTGCGTACTGAAGGAGTCAGCAGTCGTAGCTGATGATGTGAGGTGAGTATGGTGGTGACCTTTCTCACAGCTAATATGTTGTAAAATACTCATTTATGTTTTTACATTATTTTTGTTAACAAATTATATATGTATGTATGTATATATTATATGTGTATGTGTGTATATACGTACATACACACATATGTGTGTGTGTCTTAACAATGATATTGGTGTAAGCCTTTCAGACTATAGTTTGAGGCTAAGAGAGAAGAGAAAATTTAGGAGAAAATACATTTCTTTGGTTTTTATATACCAAGGTTAGGATTTGGAATTAATTGATCAGATCGTTTCTATACTTGTGTTAGTTTACGAGGTGATTTCATAACACACTCCTTGGTTGCTTTTGAACCTGATGTAAAAGAATTAATAAGGTAAGGGTTGGGGTGTGATGTGTTTCTGAATGCACCTGGAGGTATTGCTCTCACCAGGCAACCCACACCCACACTCTCCTTCATGGGATTGCTACTTGTAGGGTGTAGCACAATGCTTGTCTACACTATTATCCTATAATCCTATGATGGGTAATAAGGAAGCAATATAGACACATTTTTTTTCAACAAGGTGGAAAATATAGAATTATTGCTAAAGAAGAAAACAAGGTCAAGGGGGAAGTTATTATTATTTAAAACAGGAGACCTGGACATACTGTAGACAGATGGAAAACACCCAGAGTTCAGGGATAGACTGGAGATCAGAGACAGTGACAGAGAGACAGAGACAGAGAGAATGATTACAATTTTTAAAAAATGCTATGATGTCTGAGTGGAGGAAGGACATTACTAACTCAGATCAGTGGAAGTTTCATCATAGAGCTGGCATTTATTTGAATTGAGTTTTACAAGATGAGTAGGAGTTTTCTTCTCATATTACATTCTTCTAGGAAGCACTGCCATATTTTCTTCCTTAAAATTTAAAATTCTGACCAGGATTTATTTTCTTTTAAAACCCATTCCTAAGTCCATTTATTCAGAAATTAAATACCCTGATAATTCCTTAACGAGGTAGATATCAGGCTATACAACAATGAAACACAATAGCATAGTCATTTATTTCTATGACTTATTATTCTTTGCACATTTAATTAAATCCTTCCTCCATCCAACAGTCTCAAGATTCAGCTTTCCTTTGTCATATTTCTTGTATGTACATTTGTATGTCAGAGATTAATTTGGAGAAGACGTTTCTATCTTTGTTATTGCTTTTTATCTTTGAAGTGTTTCACTGTAGAAGCCTCTCTGTGCTTAGAGGATATATTCTAAAGAAGGGATTTTATATGTGTGTGATTGTATGTATGTGTATATATATGTATAAAGTGTATGCATATTTACACATATACATAAGCACAACACACATATAGATGTATATGTGTGTATGTGTGTATGTATATATATATGTATATATATATATATATATATATATATATATATGTATACACACACATATGCGTATTTTTGTGAGGGGAGGAAGAAAAATCTTGATTTACCGGCTCAGGGATGGAAACAGCAGCGAATTAAGGCAAACCACAGAGAGAAGTGGGAACAGATGTGACGTTTGACTCCTGTTTTGGTGATCTTATAACTTTTATTTATATTTTTTGGAGGGGGGAAGGCAAGGCAGTTGGGATTAAGTGACTTGCCCAAGGTCACACAGCTAGTAAGTGCCAAGTATCTGAGATCACATTTGAACTCAGGTCCTCCTGACTCCAGGGCCAGTGTTCCATTCACTGCCGCCACTTAACTTCCCCAGTCTTCCAACTTTTAAAGATTTACTTGTGGGAAACCCATATTCTCTGGACCTACAGAAACAGGGAATCTACAAATACTGTCCTCAATTTATTAGAGGTAGAGAAAAATCTTCCTTTCTAGACCAATCTATAAGGTGTAAATGAGGGATTAATATTTTCTCTGAGAAAGTCTTTCTTTGTTGTTTATCCAGGATCCAGAGACAAGGTATCAAAAAGAATGAAGTACCTACTAAAATATTTAATCCTGAGACAACATTCCACATGTTTATAGTACTTCCCATAATGTTATCTTCTTCTATGGGAAAACGCTAGGAAGTAGGTAATATTGTCCCCATTTTAAGGCTGGGGAAACTGAGCCTTCAATTTAAGGTCTTTAACTCTAAGAAACACTGTTCCTTTTCCTACAATAGACTGCATCCAGTGACTTAAAAGGACATCAAAATGAGGGAGTTGTAAAAAGCAATGCAGCAATTCATGAATGGTGAATTTCAAAGGTTTCCAGTACAGTCAGATTATAATTGTAGAAGTTGCATGTCCTTGGAATAAATTCCAACCTTAAAGTAAGTCTGCC